>CM056502.1:2235974-2770051 GCA_029783415.1 Anisodus acutangulus | reverse complement strand
CTAAATGTTCGCCGCGAGCCCCCGGTTCCACGGGTATCATAGAATTACGTTAGGTACCATATGAATAGGCCCAGAAAATCCTCAGATAGCCTTCTTTCGATTTCTGATAAAGAGCAATATGACCAATGGGTTCGAATGCATATAAAAAGGATTTGTTTTTAGACTTTACTATTAGATGACGGCCTCGCTACGCGTCAAGACTCTGCCTTCTTCGCTTTACGTCTGGCTCATGTCGGAAGGCGCACGAAAATGTTCATAAAATAGCCATCAAATGCGACCGATGTTGAGACGAGTCCTTACGAGGTACTTCTATTATCGGGACGAGGCGTAATCGTAACCTGGAGATCAACCCCAAGGACTCGATCAGCGGAGCAAGCGATTGGATCGGTCCATTTACGGTTATTGCTTCCGTGAACATAGTAGCTAAATAATCCCAACGTGTTACATAAGGCAAATATTGTAATTGTTCGATTTTCCGCATAATTTTCTCCATCCCTCTATGTAAATAACCCAATATTGGTTCACAATGACAACATCTTCACCATCTGTAGTAACGATGAGTCAAGAACACTGCGTATCGATGGGTGCCGAGGCCCCATATCGATCGAATTCCCAACATACTCTTTCTATAATGTAGCTCGGGATGTAGCTCAACTCACTAACCAATTCAGGCCAATTAGAAGACAATCTTTTCATCTTAGGAAACCCGCATGTTGGCAAGTGGAGACGATCTTTTGCTAGATCCACCGCATCTTTATAGGCTTCACCCCTACCCGCTTTGTCGCAAATCTTTCAAAAGGTGTTCCTGAAAGGCGATAATATTGCTTTCGCCATGTAAAGCTTCTGACGCTTCCGTAACTTCGGGCACTCTTGTTGAGCATCAAGGCTCCTAATTTCGCCGATATCATATCAAGCTCGACTATACGCTCAATGGCCAGGATTAAGACCCTGGATGATCCCTAAAAATACCACTGTAGAAGAACCCCGAGTATCTGGACGATCAAGGTCGAACTGTAATTGCCGTGGATTGACTCGCATTTGTATACGATGTAACACCGAATTTAGACTATCTTCATCAAATAAAAATATACGCCGAAACATAGTGATTGTGATTGAGATAAAAAGATTCCCTCAATACTGACTTAACTCCACAAGCCCGCATTTAGTAGTGAAGAAGTATAGAGCACTTTGGTTGCTTGTTGACCAACGGATCGAAATCCCAGTGATGGGATCCGACTGCTCGACCGCTTGATTGCCTAGCTAATGCTACCGCCGCAAGCAACCTACTCGACCAGAGACGGGTGATACCGCCACCTTGGCGACGTGATCTTTCTTATTCACTGCGGCCGCGTGAGCAGGCTCGGCGCCGTTCGCTCGTAGCGGAGTCTTCCTTTCTCAATTATGACGCATTTCTTGCTAAAGCTGTGCCATCTGTGTCTTGTCAGGGGCGATTTCCAAATTATGGTCGATTTTCCTTCCTTGATTCACGATCCTTGCGGTGAATTAATCCCCATGTGCTCCGGGACTGAACCGTGGTGGTGCTCTTCATACCCTTTCTTCTACTTAGGGGCTCCTTCACATTCGCTTTGAGTTGCTTCGCCTCCACTTCGGAATTGAAAGGAAGCTTTCAAGCCCTGAACAAGATCAAAAGAATCGATCGCTTACTAGAACAAAATAGTTATCTACTAGCGCTCAGCCGACTATACCCGCCAACATTCCCTCATTCAGATGACAGATGGAAGCGGGTTATGGATCTGCTCAAGTTGGTCGATCAATCCCTCCTTTCTTTCCCCGCTCCTGGACACCTTAGAATAGATTTGATTGGCGAGGGTGTTGGGATCGAATGAACACTCAACCGGCCATCACGGCAATGATGGATGTCCAACCTTAGATCTCTTCTTTTCAATAAAGCGGGTAAGAGAAAGTCCGGCTAATCCAAGAATCGCAGTTGAAGGCTAAAACCGCTTTGCCAATCAAAGCCCCAAAACTAGTAAGTGGCACTCGTGCCCCCAAAGAAGCCACCCCAAGCCTACCGCCAAAGCTTGACTTTACTAAACAAGCAAGAAAGGCTCTTAATCTCCTCTTCGAGTGCCAACATCCTAGCCTTTCTCCCTCACGAGATTCCCTCAAGCCATCGCCTAAATTATTAATAGATCCTTCGCTCCAAGCTTCATTCCCTATGTCAATAATCGCTGAAAAGAAAGAAGTTTACTACAGAAAAACTACATTAAAAGCTCTCTATTCCGCCTAGTCCGATATTCAGAAATTACCCATTCGTTATGTCTTTCTAAGCCGGCCCTTCGTTTTCTGAGACCGCTATCGAAAGTCTTGCAAGCAACCTACACTTCCTACAATATATAAATGTTATGTAGGGGTAGTTTGGTCATTTAATTTAAGGACATTCTCGGTGATGTATAGAGATGACGGGTGGGTACAGTTTTGCGTATTTCGCTATCCTTCCGATTGGGACGGGTATGAGTATAACTTTGGTGGGTAGTAGGCGGGTATGAGTATAACTTTGGTGGGTAGTAGGCGGGTATGGGTAGGTGGTGGATTTGCATTTATATTCGTCTCCCCCGCCCCGCATCCAACCGCCCTCCCCAAATCCACCCGCCCGCCTTATACCCACCAACTATAATTTCATTTGTACAACTTTATATTTATCTAAAGTCCAAATAATTTGGCACATGTAATTTTAGCAGCTCAAAAGCCCAATAATAATGAATTTTGAGGTAAAACCCTACTTATCTTAGTCATGGCTGGCGGGTACATGTGGTTATTGGCGGGTGACGGATATCCACTTGGATGGTTGAGCAGGTGTGGATTTAAAAGTATACCCGCCTAGGCATATATGGATGTTGAAAATGTACTCACACCCGCCCCGCCAATTCCCTATGATGTAGCTTATAAATTGGATTATTTGGAGTGAAGACTTTAGAATTTGGGAGGAAGGTAAGATTAGGAACTTGGACATAATTTTAACTTTTTTAAACACTTTAAATGAGTATTTTTACATTTCGAGTTTTGAAAATGAAGATTTTTTTTATATAAAAAATATAACAATAACAACATACACATTATAATCCCACAAGTACGATCTGAAAATGATAGAGTGTACACAGACCTTATCCCTATTTTAGAAGTTAGAGAGGTTGTTTTTTAAAGATACTCAGCTCAGGAGAAAACATATCAAAGCAGCTCAGAAAATAAATAACGAAAGCATACTATAGAAAGCAAAACAAAACATTTCAAAAAAGGTCAAGGAATGTCAAATATTAATAAAAATCAAAGAACGAGAACACCAACAAAGATATTTTTTTGATAAAAAATATGTAATTTATTTTTGTAATAGCTTTTTCCTCTACTAACATAACTATCAAATAGTCCACAATAATAAAAACATACCCAATATAATCTCATAAATGAGATTTGAAAAGGGTGGTGACCGACATATATGCGATCTTATGAGGTTAAGTCATGCGGGTCGGGTCATTGATCGGGCAGGCCGGACCGGGTCAGACGGGTAAAAATTCTGACCCTGGCCTGACCCTACATATGAACGGGTCCCCGCATTTTTTGGTCAAATGGCTCACGGGTCATAAATAAGCTGACCCTAACCCTGATTTTTTCGGGTCGGGCGGGTCCCCGACCCGATGAACATGTCTATTCAAAAGTGAAAAAGCTATCCTATCACATTTTTTTATTAGACATTTGCATTAACACATCCAACGTGGACCAACACCTTATGATGCTTTTATTTAATCATAGTGAATTGCAATACCTTTTGCAATTGCCAAGTATAGAAAAGTTACATCTGTTGTTTTCTCGCTTGTTGGAATTCATAATCTCGAGATTGCAAGACCTTTAATTATTTGCTTAATATAATCACCATATATGTCTTTTTTATTCATATGAATGATACTTATGTTAATAATTATGTATCATAACAAAAGGGGTAGGGTAGCGAGGGACAATTGAATAGTAGTAGCATGTTCGACACCTATATTATTTACATTCTGAAACATAAATTGTTCCAGCAAGAGTAATTCTTAATTTATTTGTCATAACAATATAAATGGCAAACATAGAAGGAATTACTGCCTCAATGTTATCAAAAAACTTCATTTATAAGTAGGATTCATTGACACAAAATGAACTAGTAGGCTAAAAATCAAGTACATTGAAATTGCATTGACTCAATATTTGTTGATGCACTCAGGATCAGTGGTGGAAATACCTTCATGAGAGAACATCACTTTTTTTTATTTTATATCGTAGGTAAATAATATTTTTAAAGAAACATTATGAACATAGGCAATAAGCGGTACCACCTAAAAACAATACAAAATAAATACCAATTTAAAAAAAAAAAAAAGAATGTAAACCCGCTACAATCCAATATCCAAATCAACTTACCAGTCGAATTGTTAGCTATATTACCAATTATGTGTACCAATGATGTATCATGAATAGCTCTAACTTATCATAAACAGAAATAATTAAAGAGATAATTTAAGCTTATCCTTATTTGTCATAATTAATGTCCAGATTGCCCACCTAAACAACAAATTAAATGTGGATGGAGTGACTTGAGAGTTATACACTTGGCACTAAATAAAAATAGGATATGGTTAATTACCATCAATACATGTATCAATCAATTTTCCAAAATTCACAAAACATATCTAAAAGGGGCTCAATTAATGAGATTGTGTGACCTTTAATCTCTTTTTGTTTTCCATACACGTGTCTTTTCTCCATTAATTTTCTTCAAGTAATGTTTCCTAATTTCACTTTCAATTTAAAAAAAAAAGTTCTCTCCCCCCCACCCCACCCCACCCCACCCCACCCCAATTTTGGGAGAATCTATAGTACTTTTACATTTTTTCTCCAGCTTTACTACTTTGAACCTACCGATTGTGGGTGAAGGTGTTTTACTAATTGAGAAACCCTCATTCCTCCTAATTTCATTTTGATAAAAAGACCATAATAAAAAAAAGAATATTTTAATCTAACTTATACTATTATTATATCTTATATCTTTGAAAAAAGAAACCGTTAACTATATGATAAAACTATCTACAAAAAATGAACCATATGTCTGATTAAAATTTGGCCCTCTATATTTCACACATACGCTTGAATTCTTATTACATTTTAGACATATTTAAGAATGTTTAAAAAATATTAACGACAAACTTAAATTTTGAATGCATATCATTAGACTACTAAAACTTTGAAATTTACAAATTTAAGATCACACTGACCCCTGCTTTAATTAAAAATGATTGGGATAGGGAGCAGAAAATAATAGAAATTGATGCATCATATAGCATAACATACTTTTCTGCAGAGTGACACAAAGGCATTGAATTTTTGCTCTCATATCGCCGTTGACTGAGGAGGGAATTTGCTCACGGCTACAATTGCCGCTTTTTGTTTTCTGGTAAATTTCGAATCCAAAACTTTAATGTGTTTTACTAGTTTTTTTTTAGATTACCTGTTGTCTCCGGAAACAACCACTCTAATTAATAAGGTGGAGCTAATATCTGTGTATACTCTGCCTTTCCGGATCACACGGCGTGTGATTTCACTGGTTATGCTGTTGTTGTTATGTTATCTCATTGAGTTACAATCCAGTGTCCTCAATCAATTTAGATCTATATCTGTTCTATTGACTTCCCAAAGTTTCAATCTTTTGAGGTGCTTTCACATTTTGAGCTTCCTATTGTGTTCTTGAGTATTATTAGTAATATGGTTTTTTTACCCTTGTCAAGTTGATGCATAGATTGAAAACTTGAGTATTAGTAATATGGGATTTATGGGTCTTCCTGTTTAGTATAAAAGCTCTCCTAATTTCAACATTTCTTTGCATTTTCAAAAATGTGGTAAGCTATGGTTTGTCAGCTGAAAGAATGTAGCTTAGACAATTAGGCTTCTATTTAGCATGATAATTCTCTGTTTTCCATTTGTTATTTTTGATGTTTGATGTTCCCCTTAGAACCCTGCATTGATTATGTTTCTTTTGACTCGAGGGTCTACTCGAAACAACCTCTCTACCCCACAAAGATAAGGTCTGCGTACATCCTACCCTACCCAGACATCACTTGTGGGAATATACTGGGTATGTTGTTGTTGTTTGTACAAGGGCGGATCAAGGATTTTAGTTTGATGGAGTTCAATCTTTATGATTTTACCATTTATTGCACTTTTTTGAACTATGGGTTCGGAATATAATATTCGGAAAAGAGTCAAAATGCCCCTACATTATACAAAATTGATCAATTTTGGCCTCAGTTTATACTTTGGCTCATTTATACCCTTACCGTTAGTAAAATGGGCCAAAAATGTCCTTAGTTGAGATGGAACAAAACAGAGAATAATTAAACGACTAATTGGTCTTAATTATCTTTTTAATTTTATCAGATTTTCTGGTAAAGTTGTTGCCATGTGACTAGGAGGTCACGGGTTCAAGCGGTGGAAACAACTGTTGGAAATTTGCCTTTGGCGGGAGTTGCGTCCGACCAACTTTAACGGCTTAAACACTAGTGTTCCGCATGTTGGAGAATTCGGTTCTTCACACGTGCATAATCTACTAAGTAAGTAGATGACCGTAGGGCCAAGGATCGTCAAATTTCATTGAGAAATGAAAGAGATATTGGTTCACGAAGTGAGGTGTTTGAAGCATGAAAAAGTGTGGTATTGAGATCAATTCTCCCTCATCGGTGGAGGAAGAAAGAATTGTTTTGTTTATAAGTCTCAAGGTTGGCTTGGGGTTTGGGACCCCAAGGGGTATCCCATGTATTTAAAGGAGGGAGGACCTAGATGTGCTTCGGTTCGAGGAAAGCCCACGCGCGTCGCCGCTGCCCGCCCGTCCCGTCTGGTCCGGGTTCTCGGGTTCACGGGTCGTCATTGACAGCCCGGATCTAGATGGTTCAGATCTAGCGGATCTCGTGGTGGCTGAACATCCGGAATCTAGTGTTCCAGATTCTCAGAATTTGGAGACTCCAGAGATGGATCTAAAGCGAAGTAAAAGGGCCAGGAAGGATAAATCCTTCGGTCCTGACTTTGTAGCTTATTTGGTTAATGATGAACCAATGACAATTGCTAAAGCGCTGTCAACTCCAAAAGCACCGCTCTGGAAAGAAGCTATTGAGAGTGAAATAGGCTCCATTCTGCATAACTATACTTGGTAGTCAAGGGCTATCGGCAGACAGAAGGTCTTGACTACTTTGACACATACTCCCCGGTATCTCGGATGACATCCATACGGGTATTCATTGCGATCGCAGCCTTGCGTGGCCTTGAGATACATCAAATGGATGTCAAGACAGCCTTCCTAAACGGTGATTTGAAAGAAGAAATTTATATGGACCAACCCGAGGGGTATGTGGTTCAAGGGCAAGAGAAGAAAGTATGTAGGCTTGTCAAATCTCTGTACGGGCTGAAACAAGCCCCGAAGCAATGACACGAAAAATTTGATAGTACTCTATTATCGAAGGGTTTCGCCATTAATGAGTGTGATAAATGTGTCTACACGAAAGGTAACTCTGACTCATTCGTCATAATATGCCTATACATAGATGACATGCTGATCATAGGAAGCAGTCCTAGGGTAATCCTAGAGACTAAGAACATGTTGAAACAATGCTTCGACATGAAGGATATGGGTATCGCAGATGTCATTTTAGGGATAAAAGTCTCTAAGACGACTGACGGACTGGTCTTATCTCAGTCTCACTACATCGAGGATGTTTTGAGAAAGTTCGAGATGTTAGACAGTTTACCGATAAAGTCACCAATGGATACAAATCAAAAGCTTGATAAAAATCTTGGTGCACCCGTGTACTAGGAACGATATGCACAGGTGATCGGTAGTTTGATGTATATAACAAACTGCCCCCGACCTGATATTGCTTATACAGTCAATAAGTTGGCTAGGTTTACCCGTAATTCGAGTGATGATCACTGAAAGGCGTTGAATCGGGTATTACAATACCTGAAATATACGTTAACTTTCGGGTTACATTATTCGAGATATCCAGCTGTACTAGAGGGGTACAGTGATGCAAACTGGATATCTGATATAGAGAACACCATGTCCACCAGTGGGTATGTATTTACAATTGGTGGTGGGGCTGTGTCTTGAAAATCCTCTAAGCAAACTTGCATCCCCCGATCCACAGTGGAATAAGAGTTTATCGCTTTAGACAAAGCAGGAGAAGAAGCTGAGTGGCTTCATGACTTCTTAGAGGATGTTCCGTGTTGGAACAAACCCGTACCTTCAGTAATGATCCACTGCGACAGCCAGTCGGCTCTAGGAAGGGCACAAAATGTTATGTACAACGGCAAGTCTCGTCATATTCGACGGAGGCATAAGGCCGTTAGGCAACTGATCACTACGGGTATAATATCTATTGATTACATTAAGTAAAAGGATAATATAGCAGACCCGCTGATAAAGGGCTTACCCAAGGATCAGATGGTTTGCATGTCTATGGGAATGGGCTTAAAACCCAAAGTATAAGGACCAATACGGTGGTAACCCAACCTTACTAACTGGAGATCCTAGTAATTTGGTTCAATGGGAAAACTAAGCTGTAAAGGTTCAGTTGATCGCTTCAGTGGAAGCATGAGCACTTCGGATAGTGATTTCTGAAAAGAAACACCAAATCCAAAGTCGTTCTCGCGATAGACGTTTAGTGCTATCTGCAGTATGGGTAAAGGTTAAGTTTTCAAAATCTTTAATGATCCTCAACAGTTGAGGTTAGGTTTGGAAAAACTTTTAATGGTTCCTAACACTTGTGAACTGGGGTATAGCAGGATACCTTGTAGGAGGCCACCTATTTAAGTGCGAGGATGAGCCGCCTCAAATGAACGCACTTAAGAATCCAAGAAGTTGTCCATGGCCAAAACGGACAAAACATTACGAAGAAGAGAGTAAGGGAATTTGTTGTGTTGGTACTATTGACTTGGCTTACACTAAACACTGACGGTTCAAGACATCACGTTCACCGCGCAGTAAGTAAGTCCGATGGTATTTAACTATGGAAGGTTCAAAGCTGAAGCTACCTCTCCTTATGCAACATCGGTCCGCTGAAATATTGCTGGAAATGAAAAGGCACCATGTGAGTGCGCCAAAATCTCTTTCAAGAGGGGATTGTTGGAAATTTGCCTTTGGCGGAAGTTGCGTCCGACCAACTTTAACGGCTTAAACAATAGTGTTCCGCATGTTGGAGAATCCGGTTCTTCACACGTGCATAATCTACTAAGTAAGTAGATAACCTAGGGCCAAGGATCGTCAAATTTCATTGAGAAATGAAATAGATATTGGTTCACGAAGTGAGGTGTTTGAAGCATGGAAAAGTGTGGTATTGAGATCAATTCTCCCTCATCGGTGGAGGAAGAAAGAATTATTTTGTTTATAAGCCTCAAGGTTGGCTTGGGGTTTGGGACCCCAAGGGGTATCCCCATGTGTTTAAAGGAGGGAGGACCTAGATGTGCTTCGGTTCGAGGAAAGCCCACACGCGCGCCGCCGCCGCCCGCCCGTCCCGTCCGAGTCCGGGTTCTCGGGTTCACGGGTCAGAGATTTTTTCTATAACACAAAATTATCTTTATCTAATCTATGAGAAACTCATAGATTTTTTCTATAACACAAAATTATCTTTATCTAAACTATGAGAAACTCATAGATTTTTTCTATAATTCGTAACACAGTCTGACACCTTATTTGTCTCCCTATAAATCTAATCTACCCGAACCTGATTCATGGGCTCAAATAAAGACATGCTATCATTCAAGTATACGAATAAAATGCATTTTATAGAATATGACAGCCAGTTAGTATGACAGTCAATTAATATCTGAGAATCGATTTTAGCGATAAGTAAAAATATAACACATGAACTCTAATGGATATATATATTTAAAAAAATTACACCACCTGCGGATTATAGGCCCAGCACGCTTTCGCTATGCCACTCTGATTGGTGTTGTTATGTTTGCTCCACTTTAATTTATATTGAATATACTTGTATGGAAATTATGAGCTATACTCGCTTAACGAATGAAGCAATATTTCATAAATTAGTAGTTTTTTTTTTTACTTTGTCTTGAGTCGAGGGTCTCTCGGAAACAGTCGCTTTACCTACCAAGATAGAGGTAAGGTCTGCGTAACACTATACACTCCCAGACCCCATGTTTTGAGATTTCATTGAGTATGTTAATATTGTTGTTGTAATTTTTTTACTTTCTTAACAAATTTCTAAATCCTAGATAACCCACGAGAGAAATTAATAGATAGAAATTGGAATCTTCATAGATAATCATCATGGTTTTGGATACACAATCTAAGATTAATTAATTAAGTGCAAAGAAAGTCCACACTATCTCATTGCTTAAAAAGTCAAAAACTAACTACTATAATTAATTGTTTGTAATAAGTATATGTATGTAACATGAAAATTAAGATAAATATATCATATTACTATCGATTTAATCACTAGTAATGTAAATATTGTAATTATGTTGAGTTACATTGACTATTTTTAGGCCAATTCATTAACTTTTTTTTTATGATAAGGAGGGTCATTATATATAGGAACTTATCTCAGAATATCGGTCTTTAAATAGTTTAAATAAGAAGATGAGTCCTAAAACACAAAATTATCTTCATCTAATCTATGAGAAACTCAAAGTTGTTTTTACAATTCGTAAGATAGTCTGTCACCTTATTTATCTCCCTATAAATTTAGTCTACCTGAACCTGATTCACGGGCTCAAATAAAAACATATTATCATTTAAATATACAAATAAAGTACATTTTATAAAGTATAGCAGTCAGTTAATATCTGAGAATTGATTTAAATGATAAGTAAAAATATAACTCATGAACTCTAATGGAAAAAAAATACATATTACACCACCTATGAATACTAGTTAAACTTGGGAAAAAAATAGGGCTCTTATCCAATCTTATGATATAAATATTAGTTAAACTATTGCTTCAGAAAAATGAAAGAAAATAAAATATATAAGGAAAATAAGAGAGATATTTTTGATAGTTTGTGAAAATCTATAGTGAACCCTTATATTAGAGCTTCCAACTTGCACCCTAGAGGGAGTGAAAAAGATTGCAGCTTTTGTTAAAGCTAGTTAATGAATAAAGCTAGCTAAGTTGGTGTGAATGAGAAATGGAGGGAAAATGAATTTTTTTTTCCTTTTCAAGAAAAAAGGTAAAGGCCTTTCCGAACAGTCACCAACCTATTCCGAAGAGGCACCTTCGAGGCTATATAAACTGAGGCAATGCCTCATTTTTAATACACTGAAATATTTTCCTGCATCTGAAAATTCTGCATTCTTTTCACAAATAAAACTATCGAGTCTTACTGTGTTTCGTTGCCAACTTTGAGTTCATCGAAGTCGAAGGCGTTTGATGTACCGCTACTCCTGCGACAGGTATATCCGTTTTATCCTGGGAGGAAGTAATCCATAACCTCGGGTACTGTGAGGGAATTAAATTCCTTAAGGACACACAGTGAATTCTGTGGTGTCGGATATTTTCTTACTTGTGCATTATTTTTCCAGTTTCTGTTTTTCTGGTTTTGTTTTTTTTTTCTTCTGATTTTTTGAACACAGGGTAAATAACAGCTTTTTCATTCAAACAGTGATAAAAGAGGCATCTTTGAAGTGGGGTTTGTATAGAAGAGGATAAACATACTTCTTCTGTCAGCAAAAGCTTTGCCACCGGTGAAAGAATTTCATAAAACTATAAGCTAAACAGTTATATGGTGAAGTTTTATGATACCCTTTTGCTCTTTCTTATTACTTGTATTAATTTGCTTAGTATCTACTGTTTTTGAATGAGGAAGACATTGTTGATAAGGAAAGAAGAAAGTTCCAATTTTTTCACTGCTACTGTCATATTGTTATTGTAGTTACCCAGAAGGTCTTTTCTTGAATTCCTTTTAGCATTTTTTGTCTAATGTACTCTATCTGCTAATTACTGTGTTGACTTTACAAGAATAAGAGCTCACATTTTACCCAAGGATGTGGCCTAGTGGTTAACGAAGTGGGTGGGGAACCATGAAGTATGATGTAAAAAATACTAGGTTATTTCTTAGGTGGATAGAGTCACGTGTTACATGTGCTGGTGGGAGTTAGCAGGTAGTTGAGGTGCATGTAAGCTGGCTAGGATATCACATTTATCAAAAAAAGAATAAGAGTGACATTGTCAAATCTCACTACTGTTATGTGGTCAACTAGTTTGGGATTGAAGCATAGTTGATAGAATTAAGTTATTGGGTACTGTATGTGGTCAACTATATTACAGGCGTACATAGTTATCGATTTCTAAAAGTCGCAGCTGAGTGTAGGAAGCATTCCACTTCACGCAGAGTTCGAGGAAGGGTTGCATCCTAACGGGGTGGTAATGTGGCAGTCGACCCTGATGTAAGCATCAATGGCTAATTCGCGGCTCAAACATGTGACCTATAGGTCGCACGGAGACATATTTACCTTTGCTTCAAGGCTCCCCTTCATAGTTACCGATTTCTACCATAGCAAAAATCATTTTTGGCTTACCCCATATAACAAAGCTCAAAGCTTTTGCCTGTTTGCCTTGTGATAAAATGGGGTGCAAATTTTTTCTTTTGATTTTTTGTTTTAAGAATTCCACGGAGATTGAGAAAAGAAGCAATTGAATTTCTAAGTCTCCCTTCAGGCCTCTATAGATTGAATTTCTAAGTCTCTGCCTCACTTGTCACACTCTTTCATTGGTTGTGGACTGTTTTGGTGTTTCCTGTGAGCTTATTGTCGAAATAGTTCGACTTTGGAAAGTTCTTTTGCAACTTTTGCCTGTTAATAAGCTCCCCAGAATTGTATATTTGTCTGTACAAGTGTGAAGTGTTTGTTTCCCAAGTTAATAGGTTTTATTTTCCAGGCTTTACAACTTGAACTTTCTAGCCTGCATATGTTAACACAATCTCTTCAGTATGAACTCGTTGAGGGGGAGATATAGAAGGTGGTTTCGTGCTTCTTACTGGACTTGAATCATAGTCTTCCTTTCTCTAGCATGTCCATTAAAAAGAAGAAAATGTAATCAACTGACAGAACTTCATGTTGTTTCTTCTTCAGAGGTTTTACAGAACTATGCTACTTGAAGGTTTTGCTACTTCCCGAGATACTTTTAGCATTGACACTCAAAAGAATATGGCTATTTGTGGTTCAAGAACTCATATTGGCTATTTCGTTGGCAATATCACTGTTAGGCGCCTGCAGTATAGTTTGTCAGTAAAGAGTTATGTTGTTTCTTACAGCAAAAGAGGCTTTCAAAATGTTAGTAAAGCTAACATCACTTTGGGAAACAAAGGACGGTCCAATAACTTCATGCTTTACCAATATTTCACTACTAATGTTGCAAAGAGGAGCGAGCTCATTCCAAACAAACGATTTGGATTGGAAGGTTTCCGCAATTTATCCCAAGAATGTTTCTCTTCTGATACTTCTAAGGGCACGGAACAAGTTGTAGATGTTGTTGATTCTTCTGAAGAAAAGATCCCCTTGAAGCTAAATTCGGGATCATTTTACCTACCTCATCCCGCTAAAGCAAAAACTGGTGGAGAAGATGCTCATTTTATTTGTACCCTTACACAAGCAATCGGTGTAGCTGATGGTGTTGGTGGATGGGCTGATCTTGGTATTGATGCTGGACTATATGCCCGTGAATTAATGTCTCACTCTTTAGCTGCAATTCAAGAGGAACCAAAAGGTTCCATTGACCTAATCAGGGCACTGGAGAAAACTTACGTGAGAACAAAAGCAAAAGGCTCTTCTACTGCTTGTATTGTTGCACTCACTGATGGGGGTCTTTACGCAGTTAATTTGGGAGATAGCGGATTTATGTTGGTTAGAAATGGATCTGCTGTATTTAAATCTCCTTCACAACAACACGGTTTTAATTTCCCGTATCAACTAGATTGCAATAATGCCGGTGATTCACCTAGCTCTGCCATGGTGTTTAAAATTGTCGTTGCACCTGGAGATGTATTAATTGCTGGTACAGATGGGCTTTTTGATAATTTGTATGACAAAGATATAAGTGGAGTTGTAATTCAGGCCATGGAAGCTGGCTTAGGGCCTCAGATGACTGCTCAGAGGATAGCAGAACTAGCACAGCAAAGAGCAATGGATCAAACTAAGTCTTCGCCTTTCTCTGATGGAGCTCGTCAGGCTGGACTTGAGTACCATGGTGGGAAGCTGGACGACATCACTGTAGTTGTTTCTTATGTAACGAGTAATTGAAAATTCATAAGATGTTGCAATTTTCGGAGACATGGAGAACTGGAACTTGTGATCAGCAGCCGGAAAAGAGTTAAACATTATAGTACCATGTATCAGAGGCATCGGTTAGAATTTTGGTGTGTTGGACAAAGAATGAGAAGGCTACAGCAGCATCTTGGGTCTAGCTTAGATTTTACCTCAGTTTTAGTTTTATCCAAGTGTTTCACTTTATGAAATTCAAATAGCATGTTGGAATCATTAAAATTTATCTGAGGAAGGATTTTCGTCTGCATATTTTACTCAGTAGATGCTTTACTTGATATAAGATTAGTGTTCATTAAATTAATATCTGCTTACAGAGAAATATGCTCTCTGGATTGTGTTAATGATGTTGATGGTGCGTTCTTCACAAAATCAGGAAAATGAGATTATTCTAAATAAATAAAGACCATAACTGTGTTGGGATTAGAAATTTCATTTCATATAATCATATTCAGCTCAGTTCCCCTAGATGCTAGAAATTATCACCTGTAATGTGCCTTTTGAATTTTGACACTAATGTCATAGGAAAAATACTACATTTTTTTCTGCCCTCAGACTGAAGAAGTATTGAAGTAGGAACTAATCACATTGCTAAACTTTTAAGAGGTTGTACTAAAGAAAGTTTTAACTCCTCCCGAAAAGGACATGATTGAACACCAACTATTAAAATCAAAAACCAATTTGGATGACTTGTACAAATGCAGGAAAATCTTTCTCACAAAAGTGCACGTGAAGATGCCCCACGACCTAGTTAAGAGAAAGACAAACAAGGAAATAAACTACTTAGGTACAGTTTAGAATAGGCTGCTCTTCATATTTCCACTAATAAGTAAACTGAAAAATGGATCTTCTTTATCTACATCAGGGCTATCACCCTTTTCTGTTCCATGAATGCTAAAACCCAACTCACTGTTTGTTGACACTTTGGGTCTTTTCACTGAAACAAATGCAACGTTATTCCTTGATTCACGTTTGGCCTTTGCAGGATTCTTGTCGGGTGATAAATTTGGAAGTGCTCCAGCTTCAAGAGCATCTACATTATTGCCAGAAGGTCCTGCAATAGCTGAATCAACTTGAGTTCGAAATTCATCATTACTCTCTTCTTGGATAGGGCCCTCCAAGGAATTTGCTTTATCATTGTCCATTACAGTTTTACCGTCAGCCAAATCTTTAGAGGCTGTCTTTCCAGGTTCGTCATCTACACAAGATCCCAGAAAAAGTTAGGCACAAAATTATAGATGAACAACACTGAAAATCAGCACAAACGAAGAACTAAATCGCAGGGAGAGACATGTGAATGCACTACCTTTATCGGGAAAAAAAAAGATAAACAATAACTGTTCAGGCAGAATTATTGTCAAACTGAATAATGGAAACTGGCAAACAGCAAAACAATGCATAATACTATCTCAAATGAAATCAACCTTGAGTTCATTTCTTCTAGCTAAAACTGATTGAATATGACTCTGATAAAGAAAACAAGACAGTGAAAAGAACTCTTGGTTCATGGTTACCTCCTAGGAAAATCTCAATGCGTTCATACTGAATCTTAGATGCTTCAACAGAAACATCTTCTCCAGCCTTCTTTTCCTGGCTTCCGACGTCTTTCTCATTTTGTCTATCAACTAACACATACTTATCAGATTCCCAAAAACATTCGAGGAAGACCACCTGCTGCTTTTGCGGAAAGTATTCCCTGAAAACCTGCAATGCACAAAATATTGAACATTTGCTTTCTTGATTTCATCTAAGAGTTGTTATTAATGACTATCAAAGTTCAGTTGATGATGGGATCGATATGTATATTTTATCAGCACAAAGACATCTAGTATCTTGTTCCACTATTTACTCTGAAAAACATCTTACTGTTTGCCATCACACAGGAAGCACGCACGCGCGTACACACACACGTGTAGAGGTAGTTAGTTGTTTTGGGGAGTGCTAGTAACATCTGGAGTAATTCATGCAGAGGGTAAACTATCATGCTGTGTGCAGTTTAATACATGCAGAGGGTAATTGGAAACCATTTTGACTTATTGATCAAGAAATTACAATAGCTTTGAAATCTGTGAAGTTTATCCCGTAAATATTGAGATAGACACTAGAATCTTTGAGACCTACAGAAAATCTGAAATGAAAAGTATTGCAATATATCATGCACACTGTAACAAGCAATCCATATAATAAGAAGCTTGGCCCCTAATCAGAAAAACCAGCAGATATCTGTGGTTGGAGGCTGGAACTTCTAGGCTGAAAGTAACTCGTGATATTTTTTCCTTGAAAATAGATTCAAAGAAGTACATCATTTTTCCTATCTCAACATTGGAAGTTGGACTGTCATAATTTTTCTAACAATTTCTTGATCTTAACAGAACTAATTAAACCAATCAAAAAAGCAAGTTAAACAAAGGGATATAAGGAAGGAAAAGAATTTCTTGCATTGCACCAGAAAAACAGAGAGATGGCAGTTGCAAAGGAACAACCTCAAATCCATCTTGACTCAATTTTATGGCTTGTTCCCTCTGGGATAAAGAGGATACATTGTTGAATACACAAATAACATCAAGAAGTACCTGCAGTGAATAAAGCAAATTTGATTATAATTTCTGTTCCTTCAATATTGCATGTTCCTAAAAGTATATATGACTCCCATTCCCCTTGGCTCTTGAATTAGATCAGTTACTCCAATTAAATAAGCTCCACAAATTACCATGACTGCAGTGTATTCTACTGGAAACTAGAACTTCAACAAACTCAAATTTCAAAAGAACAAAATCCATGTGCAGGACCTTCGCTATTATAAGTACAACTAAGAAATGAGCTTTTAATATGGTGTCATTGTTCATGAGTGCACATACCACTTCACTTCAGAAAATGATAAAATATCCTGAGAATACTTACTTGCTGAACTAGAACTCTTATTCGGGCAAGCAAAGCCAATACTGTCAGCGAAAATCCCATAAAAAATGATCGTGCAAGAAGTGTGGATATCTCCCTGTCTACTGTTAAGGGTAAAAAACAATCGCACACGGCTACTAATCCACATCGGAATTTGCATAAAACAGGCACACTGATCGAGTGTTTACTTTGAAATGAAAAGCAATCAGCACAAGGTGAAAAACAAAGTCCACATATAAATGAGACGGAGACAGGCCATATGAAAAGAAAACAAAAGAAGAAATGAGGTACAACTAATATCCAATTACACTAATTTAGCAAACCAATAATTTTACAACAAATCAGCTGTACAAAATTCTAGTAGTTTGAAGAACAAAAAAGGTTTGTTATATGTAGATAAGTAAGCACTCACGTTGTTTTAAGAGAAACCCTCGTTTTACTCCAATCAACTCCCCCCCCCCCCAAAAAAAAGAGCTATGAAAGAAAATGAACAGTCAAGCTCTTCCTATTACTTAAAAATGTAACAAGTCTAGTAGAAATCACCAATGGCCTTAATGGCCATAAGTAAATCTTGTCCCATAATCAACATATAAAATGAAGTATTAGTATGCAAAAAAGACACGAGAAGGATACGCAGCAGCCCTTAACATTGGCTCGACCATCTGCAAGAAAAGAATAAGTGAATTAGGAATTACTACTTCATTTTTTTAAATTACTACTTCATAAAATGATAACTTAAAGTTTTCCTTGTTGTAATATGATTCTTATTAAAGCACGGGCCGCGTATGTTAAGACATTTGATTAGAGACAGCGAGGGAGAGAGAAATCGTCAATCCTGTAGTTATATGGAACAACAGTAACTATGCATCAAACCTAAGAGAATTAGGGTCGACTATATGAATCCTCGTTGTTCCATTTAGACTCGTCTCAATTCAATATTCAATACTTTAGGCCCTCTACACTTTCTATTGGTATATGTGAAGCCTTGGAGTAATGATAAGTTGTCTCCATGTGACTTGTAGGTAGGTCACAGGTTCGAGCCATGGAATCGGCCACTAATGCTTGGAGCGAACGTTGGATGCTTCGTGCACCGCGCTACCCTTTTTATAGGTAAAAAATTGGGCCCAAGAGAGGGGCTGAGGTCGTTAATGCTAGTAAATGCTAGCAAGCTATCTTCACTAACATAGTAGGCTGAGACTACCAATCCAATACCATGAGTTATTTTACAGACTCGGATGAATGGTTTTAGATGGAGAACAACAAGAGCTGAGAACGAATTGAACAATGATACCTGCGACAACAGGTGTGCAACCCCTAACAGTCGCTCCAGAAAGTTATATTTGCCACCATTAGATCTTCTTCTCTTTAGGCTGAAGCCACCGACAAATGAGGATGAAAGTTCAATATATATAAAACCATCATAGGTTACAACAGGGGCAGAGAGAGTCTGTATGTATAGTTCAATGGAAGAGCAAGACATTTTAAATAAGAATGGTAACATTCAATGGAAGAGCAAGACATAAATAATGACAATTCTATTTCCTTGACAGTGGAATCAATAAAATTAGCCTCCATTGTTCTTGTTAGAATATTACCCTCCGATATGTCTGTTAATGAAAAGATGGACAGAACTTGCAACAATATTGATATAGCTCACACAAAAATCCAGTTTCTAACAACAGCACGATAGTAAACTATATAATTAAACAACCGGTGGAGGTCAAATAATACTCAACCATCAAAATCAGCAAATAGTTGCACTTGCAAGCAATACAAAGAGATGGATGATTATTGATGGCAATCATATAAGTAAGGAAGACAATTTCAGTTTCAAGCTTCCACGCATGTCAGTTCAATTTTATTCACTGACAGAAAGTGGTAAACATCATTATCGGAACAGAAAAATGCAAGAGTGTGACAAGCACTCACTCTCCAATCAAAATTTACTCATTGATAGATATGAAAAAGTAGTATACATTTATGATGTAATCAAATTCCAAATCTTGGCACATAATCTCTACAAAAAACTATAATAATCAAAATCTTAAAATAAGATGCAGGTACTCTAAAGGGGTCAAAAGTACCTTTCCAAGAGCTGCACTTTTTGCTTGGGTCTTTTTCCAAAAAGAACTTGAAAGGAGGAACTCAAAACCTCCTCCAAGTTAGCTGCTTGGAGGAGCCTCAGATCTCTTCTCACCTAATATCATCAAAACAAGCATACAAAGTAAGCATTGCACTTTGGACTAAAAGCAAACTCCCTACGTATATATTCCCTCCATTGCAAATAAGTGTGTCATGTTTAGCTTCTCGAGTGTCAATTTGACTAAATATTGGAGCTGATTTGAATTAGCTCAACTCACTATTTTACTATTAAAATTTAGATGTTCACAAACTATACAAAAAATACTACAAGTTACTATTTTTCTCATGTTAATATGATGAAAAAATACATTGAAAAATATAGCTCAAAGTTCACATAATTTGACTCCCAAGAAGTGAAACATGACAACTAATTTGGGACGGAGGGAGTATATGAATTATAACAACCTTTAAGAGGTAGTGAAAATATGAGCATCTTCTATGCTGGTTCTTGTTCTTGTAAACGAGGCGATCAAGAATGGCAAACTCAGTCTGGAGCTGACCAACAAAAGTGTTTAGCCTCTGTTCAACTACTTCCATCTCTGAGCCCATAATTTCAGCTGTAACAGAGCAAATTGTTTAAAATAAATTTTACTTGGAAACTACTTAAAAAGTACTATGAGTCACTATAATTAATAGTTTAAAATATTTAAAAGACATGAAAAAATTACGATCAAATAACAGTTGTTTGACACTCGAAAAGCGAAAAGTGTCAAACAAATTGGGACGGAATGAGTACTAGAAAGCAAAGAAACAGCAAAACCGGGAAGCATTAATTCATCATAAATTCAAATACCTCTGTCGACGGCGGCGATGGGAGGCTACGGGATTAGTGTTCATCAAACGGCAAAGCAGTTGCAAATTTGCAATCGAGCTAAGGAGCGGGGACCCAAAAAGCCATTACTGGTATTTGGGCCTTGAATTCGTGTAACTATGGACTAAGGAGTTGGGTTTGGGCTGTGTGAGTGTTGGGCTGATCTGTGATAGCTAAGTAAATTGGATGGACTGATGGGCTAAGGGTCAAAAGAGAAATATTTACCACTTGTCCCTTTTTGAAAATTATTTAGTAAATGTCTCCTTTTTCATTTTATTTGTTACAACTTGTGGACCTTTTAGACTACGGTCTAAAGATTTCTTTTGACAAAACTGAAAATCGTATGAAAAAAATGTTAGGTCATGATCTAAAATTTTAAATTTAATCAAACGTTAGACAACAGTTTGATATTTTATATGTAAAATTGACAAACATATGAGCAAATTAGACCCGAGTCTAATATTTTTTGGAAGGATAACTTTTAATGGCTATATTCGTCAATTTTTAAAAATAAGAAAAACAATCTAAATGGTGTCCTAAAAGGATGGGTCATTTGCACTTTTGTTCCTATTTCGTGATGGTCTTTAAATTTTGCTCCTCAAATAAGACATGTTAGTCAACTCATGGGTCTTGTGTTTCTCACAAGTTACAACCAAAACAATAATGTATAATAAATTTGAGGTCTTGCAATCATGAGATTATAACACTGTTACTCTATACAACAAAATAAAAAAAATGCAAAGAAATATGTCAGATTGAAAATTAATGCTCTTGCTATACCATTTTGAACAAAAAGAATGGCATAGAATAATCTCATTTTCCGGATTTTGTGAAGAACACACCATCAACAGCATTAACACAATCCAGAGAGCATATTTCTCTGCAAGCAGATATTAATTTAATGAACACTAATCTTATATCAAGTAAAGTATCTACTAAGTAAAATATGTGTTGGAAATTAGCCTTTGGCGGGGAGATGCGTCCACCCATGTTTGATGAATTAAACACTAGTGTTCCGCATGTTGGAGACCTTGTCTCTTCGCACATGCATGATCTACGAAGTGAGTAGATGACCGTAGGACCAAGAATCGTCTATTTTCGTTGAGAAATGAAAGAGATATTAGTACACGAAGTAAGGTGTTTGAGGCATGAAAATGTGGTGTGGGACAAATCTACCACATCGGTAGGAATATGAAGAATTGCTCTCTATATAAGTCTCAAATTGGCAAAGGGTTTGGGACCCCAAGGGTATCCCATGTGTTTAAAGAAGGGAAGACCTAGATGTGCTTGGGTTCATGGCTAAGCCCACACGCGCGTAGCCGCCCGCTCGTCCGTTCACGGGTCACGGGTCACAGGTCACGGGTCACGGGTCATGGGCCTGTGGAGACTTTCTAATATTATCTTTTTGGACCAGAGAACTCTGCCAGATGTACAGTTTGATCCCTGAAGTTTCATATGTACAGTTTGAACCAAAATTCTTTCAAAACAAGAATGTTTTGAATACGGAGAGCTCAGACTTCAATTTTGAAAAGACCATTCCAATCACATCGTGGCTGCAAACGTATGACTCGGTGGTCATTTTGATTGCCTCGCCTACTAAACGTGTTGGTCTCTCAGATGAAAAAGAAAAGATCATTATAATCGCGTCGTGGCTGCGAACATATAACTTGTTGGTCATTTTAGTCGCCTCGCCTACTGAACATGTTGATCTCGGATGAAATAAAAAGGTTTAAGTCTCATCCTTATCCAGAAGTTGTATTTTCCATCTTTACAACTGTGGAGGCCTCAAAAATCGACATATATTTTTTCATCGGCCTAAATGCAGTATTTAATTCAAAACAGTAAAACAGCAAAAAAAAAAGCGCGGCCTCGAATTCAACTTCATTGGCCTAAATGCAGTATTTATATAAATTAGTAAAAGACAATCTGTGCACGGATGTTTAAATGCCAAAACAGTAAAGTGAAACAGAAACGAAAAAAGTGCGGCCTCCAATTCAATTTCATCGGCCTAAATGCGGTATTAGTTAAAATGATAAAACAGTAAAACAAGATATTCGTCGCACGGATGTTTACAACAGTAAACGGAGAAACGAAGAAGAAGAAGAAAAAAAAAGCGCGGCCTCGAATTCAATTTCATCGGCCTAAATGCAATATTAGTTAAAAACAATAAAACAGTAAAACAACAAGATATCCGTTGCACTGAAGTTTAAAACAGTAAACAGAAAAAAGAAAACAGAGAACAGAGAAACGAGCAACTCCATACTAGGAAGTTCAAAATCTGATTTCACTTCCCTACTAGGAATTAATTATAACATTTCTAAATAACCTTTCTCCTCATCTTATTTGGGGAAACAACATTCTATTCTAATAATGGAGCTAAACAAATGAACACTGGATTTGATATCATTTTGTCACTATGCCGAAAGAAGCAGAGAAAAGGAAACAAAGAGGGCTACATAATAGCTTATATTTTGTACATCACAAAACGACATTTAAATGTTCAGTTAGCATGATATTCAAATGTAACTTACCTTGACAGGAAAGGAACATTCGGGTTCTATTTTATTCTAGTGTTGAACCAGCCATTATCTGACTACATTTTCTATTTTAGCTTTCAAAACATCCATAACACAACTAGAAATAAGATACTCGTGCAAGTGTATGTTAACACTTTAAGATACACTAAGATTCATACATATCAACACTTAATTAAAAATGCCAACAGTGGGGGTAAACATGAACAATACTATGAAATTCCTCACAATTCGAGCAACTCTCATAAGAAGATAAACTAATCACTCAAACACATAATTTAAATGTTGGATCTTCCATACATCAAAATAAAGGGAAAGGGGAGAAGGTTACCTTTTCGACGAGCAGCAATGGGGGCGACGAGACGGTATTAGTGGTGGCAAGGGAGTGTCGGCCTGCGTGAGGGGTAAGGGGTATAGGTTTCAGCGATTTTGGGGGTATAGGTATGGGGGTGTGCGGCTGAAATTTTTTGAGAGGGTTGTGTTATGTTAGGTTTTTGTGGAGTTTGGGGATATAAAGATGTCCTCTTCTATACAAACCCCACTTCAAAGATGCCTCTTTTTTCACTGTTTGAATGAAAAAACTGCAATCTTTTTTCACTCCCTCTAGGGTGCAATAGTTTAACTAATATTCATATCATAAGATTGGATAAGAGCCCTATTTTTTCCCAAGTTTAACTAATATTCATAGGTGGTGTAATATGTATTTTTTTTCATTAGAGTTCATGAGTTATATTTTAACTTATCATTTAAATCGATTCTCAGATATTAACAGAATGCTATACTTTATAAAATGTACTTTATTTGTATATTTGAATGATAGCATGTTTTTATTTGAGCCCGTGAATATGATAACATGTAGAAAAAATTCTGAGTTTCTCATAGATTAGATGAAGATAATTTTGTGTTTTAAGACACCTCTGCTTATTTAAACTATTTAAAGACCCATATTCTGAGATAAGTTCATGTATATAATGAACCTCCTTAGCATAAAAAAAGTTAATGAGTTGGCCTAAAAATAGTCAATGTAACTCAACATAATTACAATATTTACATTACTAGTGATTAAATCGATAGTAATATGATATATTTATCTTAATTTTCATGTTACATACATATAATTATTACAAACAATTAATTATAGTAGTTAGTTTTTGACCTTTTAAGCAATGAGATAGTGTGGACTTTCTTTGCATTTAATTAATTAATTAATCTTAGATTGTGCATCTAATACCTCGATGATTATCTATGAAGATTCCAATTTCTATCTATTAATTTCTCTCGTGGGTTATTTAGAATTTAGAAATTTGTTAAGAAAGTAAAAAAACTACAACAACAATATTAACATACTCAGTGAAATCTCAAAACATGGGGTCTGGAGAGTGCATACTGTACGCAGACCTTACCTCTATCTTGGTAGGTAAAGCGACTGTTTCCGAGAGATCCTGGCTCAAGACAAAGTAAAAAAAACTACTAATTTATGAAATATTGCTTCATTCGTTAAGCGAGTATAACTCATAATTTCCACACAAGTATATTCAATATAAATTAAAGTGGAGCAAACATAACAACACCAATCAGAGTGGCATAGCGAAAGCGTGTTGGGCCTATAATCCGCAAGTGGTGTAATTTTTTTAATATATATCCATTAGAGTTCATGTGTAATATTTTTACTTATCGCTACAATCGATTCTCAAATATTAACTGACTGTCATATTCTATAAAATGCATTTTATTCGTATACTTGAATGATAGCATGTCTTTATTTGAGCCCATGAATCAGGTTCGGGTAGATTAGATTTATAGGGAGACAAATAATGTGTCAGTGTTACGAATTATAAAAAAAATCTCTGAGTTTCTCATAGATTAGATGAAGATAATTTTGTGTTTTAGGACTCACCTCCTTCTTATACTTTGTTTCAATTCCATAAAGACTATTTAAGGACTGATATTTCGAGTTAAGTTCCTATATATAATGAAGCTCCTTACCATGAAAGAAAAAGAGTTAATGAGTAGGCTTAAAGAAACCAATGTTAACATTATTACCATACTTACATTACTAGTGATTAAATCGATTGTAGTAGTACAGATTTATCATACTTTTTATGTTACATACGTATACTTAGTTACAAGCAATATCAAAACTAGTGTAGACTTTTTTTTGCATTTATATACCCCGATGATTAATGAAGATCCCAATTTCTGTCTATTATTTAATATCTCTCGTGGATTTAGCAATTTGTTAAGAAAGTTGTAAAAAATAAACTACGAATTTGTGAAATATTGCAGCATTCATTAAGCAAGTAACTCCCGCTAAGCATAATACCTATAAAATAACTGGAGCATGTTTAACAATAACAATGATGGGTATCCCATAATTGAAACTTGGCCCTGATATTGTAATTCAGTTAGCTTCCAAATTACTTTTGCATTTTGTTTTTCTTTAGTTCAAAAATTCATAATTAAACAATAAATTATGGATGGAGTTATATTTTGCCTTCCCTTCAAATGAGGAAGTTATAACTTACTGAAGATAAAATCTCAAATATTTCTTGGATTAGAGGACATATCCAAAAAAAAAAATTCTTTTGCTAGGGGTGGGAATAAGTATAATTGTATAAACTTGTGAAATCACTCTAGCATCATTGATCTTGATAACCACATTACAACTTTTCTTCTTTAGCTTTTAGGCAGAGAATCAGTGTCAATGTGGTAAATTTTCCTCTAAAAATGGTTGAAGAAAATTTCAGAACTATCATAATTACTTCTTGGTTAAAACTTTAAACTAAAGTCGACTAAATGAACAAGTAGTTTGAAGCTGGTAACGGAGTTAAGCATCTTTATTTTTTTACTACAAACACATGAATAGAGCCAATCTTCCATCATACTAGTTTACATTACACTTTGTTAGATAAAGAATATATATGGTACAAAAGTCATGTAAAAGTACTTGATAATTAGGCCTAACCAAAATGACCAATTCTCAGTTTCTCACATCAGTAGGATACCAACTCCAGGCCGCCTCTCTTCAAACTCATCTGCCAATCTAAGAACTTAACGGCTTAGGCGTTACTGTTTCTGAAAAGATGGATGCAAAAGGAATTCTACGGTTGAAATAGGCAGCACAGACACAGTTGTATGGCCCCGTCTTGCAAGAAATTGACAACTTCAGTAAGCTGGAAAATAGGCCATCAAGATAATCGTAGCAAGCTTTGGCCTAGCGCTTACTCCAGACAAATGATTGGATCGTTTGCCACAAAACAAAAGAAGAAAGGGAGCAGCAAGCTCATAACCAGCATGTGTTACTGTGGATAGAAGTTGCAGAACGTGATCGCCCAAGAGCAATTTTTGGATCCATTTACTAGGCTGATACTCGAAGGTCCACATGCCTAGACGGGGCTCTCAGAAAGCTTTGAGAAACCAAGCTTCTTCAGGCGATTCTTCATAGGGGCTGCCCATGTTTTTTCTGCATTACCACATTTTATGTCCACAATTTCCACCAACGTCGGTCCCTTTTTCTGCCTAATAGGAGTTCCATCTACTGCAATGTTTTCTGATTCTAGTATTGGAATTTGAGGAGTTTTACAGTTGTAGTGCTTCGCCTTCCTGACTATCTCAGGGCTATTTTTATTATCTTCAGATGCCCACCTGCTGCTAGCTTTATCCATTGATGTTCTTGGCTTCACCCTTTTAGGACTGGTCGCATCACCAGTAGCGAATGAACAAACAGTAGGAGACCTATACCTATGTGATACAGATGTTGTTGAATCTAATTCTCTTGACATGAGGGCACCGATCGTACCAGTTGTTCCAACTTTAATAGAACCTCCACCACCCTTCATGGACTCTAATGTCTGAACCGTAAGTCTTTCCGGATATTCTGTGAAGTATCAACCAATACGTGCTTAATAAGTCTTACCTCTTCATAATTGCATGGTTGACATGAATTCCTATACCTAGATTAAAAAATCGAGTAAATTAAGGAACAATGCAGCAAAAGAGCTAAGAGCACAATGAGAATTTTTTCTCCAGACAAAGGCCAATATCCTAAATTTATCAGGAACAAACATATAAATACAGAAAGATCTATAATCATGACGAGGAACCTAGAAGTAAAGTCATCCCAAGACAAAGCAAGAATTTTTAAAAGCTGCATACTAATGACCTGAAAACCATAAATAAGAGAAAATAAAGCTCGGTGGCCATCATATTCGGGTAAATAGTCTGTCAGGTTATAAAAGATCAAAAGCCAAAGTCTACATGGTTAACCAGTTATATTGATGCTTAGATTCGAAAAGGAATTATCTTACAAGTACAACCTCAGTGGCGGTTTAAGCTAACACACTGCGGGTTCAACTGAATCTAATACTTCTAATAAGGAGCTTAGAATTTGATATGCATGTGAAAATCACCAAACAGAAAAAAAAAAAATAAGAGCAGCCCGGTGCACTCAGCTCCCGCTATGCGCGGGGTCCGGGGAAGGGCCGGATCACAAGGATCTATTGTATGCAGCCTTACCCTGCATTTTTGTAAGATGATGTTTCCACCGCTTGAACCCGTGACCTCCTAGTCACATGGCAGCAATTTTACCAGAAAGTCTGATAAAATTAAAAAGATAATCAAGACCAATTAGTCGTTTAATTATTCTCTGTTTTGTTCCATCTCAACTAAGGGCATTTTTGGCCCATTTTACTAACGGTAAGGGTATAAATGAGCCAAAGTATAAACGGAGGCCAAAATTGATCAATTTCGCATAATGTAGGGGCATTTTGACCCTTTTCCGAATATTATATTCCGAACCCATAGTTCAAAAAAGTGCAATAAGTGGTAAAATCATAAAGATTGAACTCCATCAAACTAAAATCCTTGATCCGCCCCTGTACAAACAGCAACAACAACAAATCTAGTATATTCACACAAGTGAAGTATGGGTAGGGTAGGATGTACGCAAATCTTAACTTTGTGGGGTAGAGAGGTTGTTCCGAGTCAAAAGAAACATAATCAATGCAGGGTGGCAAGGGAACATCAAACATCAAAAATCACAAATGGAAAACAAAGAATTATCATGCTAAATAGAAGCCTAATTGTCTAAGCTACATTCTTTCAGCTGACAAACCATAGCTTACCACATTTTTGAAAATGCAAAGAAATGTTGAAATTAGGAGAGCGTTTATACTAAACAGGAAGACCCATAAATCCCATATTACTAATACTCAAGTTTTCAATCTATGCATCAACTTGACAAGGGTAAAAAAACTCATATTGTACAAGTATAACACTACAATCTCTACCCATTATTATATTAGGATTCCTCTTGTATTGTGAATAGGATTCCTCTTTCCTCTTGTATTAGGATTGTATATTGTACACTATATATATTGATATTAATGAGAAAGACTTCCCAAGGAAGATTAATATTATCTTACATGATATCAAGAGTCAAAACCCTAATCTAGAAAAAATTCCTACCTTGCCGCCGCCTCCCCCCCTCTTGGCCGACGGCAACATTGTTTTTCTTCTTTTCTTTCTTCCTAAATTTTCACCATTCTAATAGAAAATTTTTCTACTCCCACCTCTTCCAATGCTTCCGCTTCAAACACAGTCGTCATCCAACCACCCACTACCATCTCCTCACCATCTTTCCATCCGGCTCTTGCCGTTACCAACATCAAGAATTTTATCCCTATAATTCTTGATCGGGAAGATGGCCAATATTTGTCATGGGTGGAACTATTTTGTATCCATGCATGTGTATATCATGTGCTTGATCATATAGACGACTCTTTTCCTCGTCCTCCCGGTATGGACGACACCACATGGCGTCGCCTCGATGTCGTAGTCAAACAATGGATATATGGCACTATATCCAAGGATTTACTATACGCAATCATGAAAACGGGTGCCTCTGCCCGTGATCTATGGACACGTTTGGAAGAAATCCTTCAAGACAACAAGAACACTCGCGCGGTGTACTTGGAAGAACAGTTCAACAACACCCGTCTTGAAAACTTCTCTACTATGTTAGAATATTGCAAACAATTGAAACTGGTGGCAGACCAACTGTCCAATGTTGTTACGCCCGTGTCCGAAACAAAGATGGTGTTACAATTAGTTGCAGGCCTCCCTAAGGGTGAATATGACACCCTAGCCACGATGATACAACAGGTTGACCCTCTACCAAGCTTCAACAAAGCACGCTCGCAATTGTTATTGGAGGAGACTCGATGTGCGAAGCAGGACGAGCATAACCAGAAGGCTTTAGCAGTTGAAACGCCCGCACAACCTCAGGCCACCGCCGGCCAACAACCTCCGCCAGAATACATCCAACCGCGGCAAAACCACGGCGGCAAGGGTGGCAAGGGCCGCGGAAAAGGCCGAGGACAACAGCCACAGCAGATCAGCAATAACGCTTCATGGGCCGGCCTAGTCTCTGGCTACCCAAATCAGAATTGGGCCACGATTTCCGGCTTTCATCCAGCCCAGAACCCTTTTTCAAAGAACAAGTGGTTACCGGGCCAGCTCCACCCGCTGGCCCACGGTGTTCCAACAACATCAGGCCCACGTCGTGCAGGCCTAGTTCCCACAGCAGCCCTTAAATCAAATATCCACCGACTTGGGTCAGGCTTTCAGCAGTATGAGTTTGCAGCAGCCCGACGAAAATTGGTATATGAACTCCGGAGCCTCCTCTCACCTCACCCGATCCGCAGGTAATCTTTTCCAATTGTTTCGTTTAAAGTCTCCACAATTTATTACAGTTGGCAATAATCATAGCATTCCAATTCAGGGCTATGGTCACACTCACACTCCGAAACCTCACCCACCCTTCTCCCTAAATAACGTCCTACATGCCCCCCACATCATCAAAAATTTAATATCCATTAAGAAATTTACTCATAATAATTCTGTGTCGGTTGATTTTGATTCCTTTAGTTTTATCACAAGGATCTACGACGGAACCCTCTTACGAGATGCACAGCACAGGGACCTCTATCCATTCACATCCTCGTCGCTGCCTGTTCCTCGCCCACACACTACCCTAGCTGCTCTGTCTCCGTCAATTTGGCACAATAGGCTCGGACACCCAGGAGCTCCTGTTTTTCATTTTCTTAGAAGTAATAATTTTATTCAATGTAATGGGAAACTTGCCCAGACCTGCATTTCCTGTCAATTACGTAAACATGTTCGTCTTCCGTTTAATTCCTCAGTTAGTATTACGTTTGCTCCATTTGATATCATTCATGCTGATTTGTGGACTTCCCTTGTTACCAGTTCCCTAGGTCATAAATATTATCTCGTGTTATTAGATGACTACTTTCACTTTCTTTGGATCTACACATTAAAATTTAAGTCCGAAGTTTTTGCCAAATTTCTTGAATTTTGCACATTTATCAAAACGCAATTCGAACGCGCCATTAAATCTTTTCAATGTGACAATGGCCGTGAATTTAACAACTCTGCGTTTCAAAAATTCTGCAACAATAATGGCATGGTCTTCCGATTTTCGTGTCCCCACACGTCCCCTCAAAATGGCAAAGCCGAGCGTCTCATCCGTACAATAAATAACATGGTCCGCACTTTTTTGTTTCATGCCTCCCTCCCTCCATTCTTTTGGGTTAATGCGGTCAAAATGGTAGAATACGTCCTTAATATTTTACCCACTAGTACCCTCCATAACATGACTCCAACCGAAATCTTACACCGTAGGGTTCCCTCCTATGATCACCTACGGATATTTGGTTGCCTATGTTTCCCCAATCTCTCTTCCACGCCTCTCACAAATTAGCTCCCCGCACCACTCCGTGTGTCTTCTTAGGTTTCCCGTCGAACCATAGGGGTTATCTGTGCTATGACTTATCCACTCGTCAAATTCACGTCTCGCGTCACGTCACTTTTGACGAGACGCAATTCCCCTTTTCCAACATCCAAAAATTTCAAAAACCGGATTACGAATTTTTAGATTAATCAACTCTCTCCCCGTCCACCTTCGAAGCGTGGTCCGATCGACACCACTACACCGCCTCCATCCGCCACCATACATCACCACCGTCAGATCCTCGCCACCGCCGCCTCGCCCCGTCGCCGCTTTTCCACCTCTAGCACAACTCGCCTCCAGGTTCTACCAACTCACCGATCACCGTCCCATCTATCAGGCCGTCCCCAACAGCCTCACCACCACCATGCCGACCATCAACCACCACCCGGAAAACCTAGATACCTGACCTAATACACCACCGACGCGTCAGACTTACCCTACAAACCTCCTCCCTTCCAAGATATCGAGAATCCCACAACTCCCTACCATAGTCCACCGGCAACCAACGACCAAACCCACTCGACTCAACCCCAAACACCGCCATCGTTCCGCACCACCCGACACCACCCTCGGAAACCCACCCGACAACATAACACGCACCACACCGAACTGAATCGTCACCCAGTCCACCCAACCGTCGACCAATACTTTACCCGGCCGCCACACACCGGATGGAAACCCGTGCCCAACACGGGATTTTCAAACCCAAAGTCCAATTTAACCTGTCCACCCAAACAATTTCACCTATACCAAAAAGCCCTAAATTAGCCAAACTAGACCCGAATTGAAATGCGACCATGTGTGAGGAGTTTAATGCTTTAACGAAACAACATACTTAGGACTTGGTTCCTCGACCAGAGGGGGTGAATGTGATCCATTGCATGTGAATTTTTCGTCACAAGTTCAGGGATAGTGGTGACTTAGAAAGATATAAGGCAAGACTAGTGGCAAATGGTACTAACCAGCAGGAGGGCACTGATTGCGGCGAGACATTCAGTCCGGTTGTTAAACCGGCCACCATCCGCACAGTTCTAAGCATTGCTATGGGAAAGCATTGGCCGATTCATCAGCTAGATGTGAAGAATGCATTTCTTCATGGGATTTACGGCCGCTTCACATGCACCAGCCGCCTGGTTTTGTCCACCCAGCAGCCCCACATTATGTGTGCCGTCTTCGTAAGTCACTCTATGGCCTAAAACAGGCCCCCAGAGCATGGTATGATCGTTTTGCACAGTTCATTATACGTCTCGGATTTACATGCAGTAGATGTGATACCTCTCTCTTTACTTTACATCGAGGCCGTGATACTGCTTATTTACTGTTATATGTGGATGACATTGTTCTTACTGCCTCTACTGCTGTGTTGAAAGATGAGATTATTGCACGGCTCAAGTCTGAATTTGTCATAACTGATTTAGGAAAGTTGAGCTATTTTTTTGGGATCTCAGTCACTAGATCCGCTGATTGTATGTTTCTTTGCTAGCGTAGGTATGCAGAGGAGATCATGCACAGGGCTAAGATGGACAATTGCAAAATCATGGCCACTCCAGTTGATTCTAAATCCAAACTTAGTGCAATGGTCAGTACTCCAGTGACTGATCCTACTATGTATCGGAGTCTTGCATGTGCACTTCAGTATCTCACCTTCACTAGGCCTGACATTGCCTATGTTGTCCAGCAGGTATGCTTGTTTATGCATGCCCCAAGGGAACCTCATTTTACTGCCCTCAAATGTATCATTCGATATGTTAAGGGCACACTGAATTATGGACTACACTTATACCCCTCCGCACCGAACTCGCTATTATCCTACACCGATGCAGATTGGGCAGGCTGTCCAGACACCCGCTGCTCTACATCCGGCTACTGTGTGTTTTTTGGTGATAATCTCATCTCTTGGTCTGCCAAACGATAAGCCACATTATCCCGTTCGAGTGCAGAAGCTGAGTATAGAGGAGTTGCTAATGTTGTTGTTAAGATCTGTTGGCTCCTAAACCTTCTCTTAGAGCTTCAGTGTCCTTTAAGTAAAGCGTCTCTGATCTTCTGTGATAACATATCCGCCATATACCTGTCTCACAATCCGGTTCAGCATCAGCGAACCAAGCATGTTGAGATGGACATCCACTTTGTTCGCGAGAAGGTTGCTCTCAGGCATATTAAGGTATTGCACGTGCCTTCCTCATATCAATACGCGGATATTTTCACGAAGGGTCTCCCAAGACAGTTGTTCCTTGATTTCAGATCTAGTCTTAGCGTTAGGCCTCCTCCCGCTCCGACTGAGGGGGTGTGTAAACGTGTACAAGTATAACACTACAATCCCTACCCATTATTAGATTAGGATTCCTCTTGTATTGTATTGTGATTAGGATTCCTCTTTCCTCTTGTATTAGGATTGTATATTGTACACTATATATATTGATATTAATGAGAAAGACTTCCTAAGGAAGATTAATATTATCTTACAACTAATAATACTCAAGAACACAATAGGAAGCTCAAAATGTGAAAGCACCTCAAAAGATTGAAACTTTGGGAAGTCAATAGAACAGATATAGATCTAAACTGATTAAGGACACTGGATTGTAACTCAATGAGATAACATAACAACAACAGCATAACCAGTGAAATCACACGACGTGTGGTCTAGCAAGGTAGAGTATACACAGACATTAACTACACATTATTAATTAGAGTGGCTGTTTCCGGGAGATAACATGGAATCTAAAAAACAAAACTAGTAAATACATTAAAGTTTTGGATTCGAAATTTACCAGAAAACAAAAAGCGGCAATTGTAGCCGTGAGCAAATTCCCTCCTCAGTCAACGGCGATATTTGACAGCAAAAATTCAATGCCTTTGTGTCACTCTGCAGAAAAGTATCTTATGCTATATGATGCATCAATTTCTATTATTTTCTGCTCCCTTAAAATTATTTGCTTTTTTCTACAAGAGAAATATTTCTTAGACTATTTCATATATTTTACCCTTATTTATCTAAGTTATAATATTTTCATTAAATATTTACATTATTTATGTGTCATTTTCATTAATAATAAAAATAAAATAAATAATAAATAATTAATAATGTCTTAAATTTTTAAATAAACAAATAATTATTTTTAGTGACTACGACAAATAATTTGGGAGGGAGCGACTAACTTTTCTTGTTGGGCCTGCACCTTTTTCCCCCTCAAATGCGGGAGAGAAATTGGGAAATAACTTTCTTTTGGACGGCTAATTAATTTTTATCCAGTGTTTTAAATTATTTAGTGTTTAATAATTTTTAATGCGAAAATAAAATTTGGATAAAAATATCCATAGTTAAAAAATGAGAATTCCAGGAGTATTTATCCGTTTGAACTTCATAAGTCGTTCTTAGAATTTACAATGATTAAGATTTTGATTTCATGAATCGTTTGTGTAATTGGAAACTCTAACAAATATTCATATTTGAGTTGTGAAAGTTTGAAATTTTATGAATCCTTTTTGGAGTTTGAACTTTGAATTTCAACAAATTTTCGAAGCTTCGAACTCCATCACCGTGTATTGAAATTCTTTTGAGTTTTAATTAGAGGTATTTTTGTTTTAATTTTATTTTCATATTAAAAGTGACTACTTTTCCTTGTGGTAGGTCCTTCCTCGGATCTCGCGCATAGCGGAAGCTTAGTGCAGCGGGCTGCCCTTTATTAAAAGTGACTACTTTTTACTTTTCAATAACGTTTGACTTTGATTGTCGACTCAAAAATTGAACATCTTACTTAATTTTACAGATGTGAGTGAACTTGAAACACCTATAATCTCCTAACCAATGCAAATCTAGCAAAAAATATCTTCAAGAAGAAATAGATAGATAGACAGACAAACAGACAATAGGTTGTTGATATTAATCAGTTGTGATTAAGTTTTAATTGTGTTAATATTGGCATCTTTAAACTCTCTCAGAGATATATATTAATGAAAATTATTAGAAAAATTCTTAGTACGTACTTGTTATGAAAAAGACAATATTAAGGTTCATTTTTGCAACTAATTTATTTAAAGTGCTTTAGTATCAAATTACGAAAAAGACAGTATTAAGGTTCAATCTTTTCATGAAATGCTTTAGTGCTTTAGCCTTTCTAGTCTCACACTAAAACAATCCTTAACCCAACTTGGAGTTCCTAGACCACAAACTAAATGAAGGTAACGATCTCAAATTCGAGTCTTGGGTAAGAAAAAACTTATGTTAGGGAACACTTCACCCTTAAATGGGCATTACACAACACGGTAAGAAAAAACTTATGTTAGGGAACACTTCACCCTTAAATGGGCATTACACAACACGAATCTGAATTAATCAGACCCCAATGCAAATATCGGACAGCGAAACCCAAAAAATATATATAAGGGTAATGGTACAAAAGAGAATAAGATACTGCACAACTCCAGGCCAAAAAAAAAATGAACACTTACACAGACAAGCTTGGAAGACATCATTAGAAAGGTAAGATGTACTTTACAAAGATTTTGACATGAAAACCAAGGCTACATACAACTTACTCAACCAAATAAAGAAAAAGTTACATTTACAAATTAAGGTCTCTACAGGCTATTCTATACCTGTTGACAAATAGAGTAACAGCAGCAGGTTACATAGCACAAAAAGGGGGAGGGGAGGAAGGCAAGTTATAGTTCGATGGTCGCAAAAATGAACCGTCTGCTGACACACTGGACTGACATTAATCTCTATACATTTCAAGGCACAAAACAAATGCAGGGAACGAAGCCGAGTTGATAGAAGTCCACGTATTTTGTCGATCATCTACTTGGCAGAATACCAGTTTTTGGCACATTTAGCATCAACAGATAGGTCAACTCTGAGAATATTTTTTCCATTAAAAGGATGTGACATGCAGTTAACCACTATTGCCATGGCTTCTTTTTCAGACTCTTCCGGCCCTTCCAAAATAACCTCATCATGAACCTGTTTCCAAGACAAACAATTAAGCACAGCAGTTGGCTAATGGCACTCAGTGTAAAAAAATGGATCTTTCTCCTTGTAAACATTCATCTTACGACATTTGTGAAAATTTTGGCTAAAATCTCTGTCTGCAGTTAAGCACAACAACTGACGAAATTACAACACCTATCACCCGAAATAACAGTAATTGATGCATCTAACCAAACTTAGCATGAGATCAAACTTAAGAGGGGTGAGCTTGAAAGTTGTAGGTGAAGCCGAAAGAGCCCGAGATATGGAGAGGTGTACAAAACACAGCAAATATGTAGAATACGGGTTTTTTTCTGTTATTATTTGCTTTCTCTTTTTTCCTTTTCTTTAAAATGAGATGAGTCCAGGAAAGCACAACAGAAGATAAACCTGTAAAAGCAATTTCCATCCAAGCTCCTTTAGTCGTGCATTCAAAGAAGTACATTTTTCTATCTCAACATTGGAAGTTGGACTGTCATAATTTTTCTAACCATTTCTTGACCTAAACAGAACTAATTAAACCAATCAAAAAAGCAAGTTAAACAAAGGGATATAAGGAAGGAAAAGAATTTCTTGCATTGCACCAGAAAAACAGAGAGATGGCAGTTGCAAAGGAACAACCTCAAATCCATCTTGACTCAATTTTATGGCTTGTTCCCTCTGGGATAAAGAGGAGACATTGTTGAATACACAAATAACATCAAGAAGTATCTGCAGTGAATAAAGCAAATTTGATTAGAATTTCAGTTCCTTCAATATTGCATGTTCCTAAAAGTAGATATGACTCCCATTTCCCTTGGCTATTGAATTAGATCAGTTACTCCAATTAAATAAGCTCCACAAATTACCATGACTGCAGTGTATTCTACTGGAAACTAGAACTTCAACAAACTCAAATTTCAAAAGAACAAAATCCATGTGCAGGACCTTCACTATTATAAGTACAACTAAGAAATGAGCTTTTAATATGGTGTCATTGTTCATGAGTGCACATACCACTTCACTTCAGAAAATGATAAAATATCCTGAGAATACTTACTTGCTGAACTAGAACTCTTATTCGGGCAAGCAAAGCCAATACTGTCAGCGAAAATCCCATAAAAAATGATCGTGCAAGAAGTATGGATATCTCCCTGTCTACTGTTAAGGGTAAAAAACAATCGCACATGGCTAACAATCCACATCGGAATTTGCATAAAACAGGCACATTGATCGAATGTTTACTTTGAAATGAAAAGCAATCAGCACAAGGTGAAAAACAAAGTCCACATATAAATGAGACGGAGACAGGCCATATGAAAAGAAAAAAAAAGAAGGAAGAAAGGAGGTACAACTAATATCCAATTACACTAATTTAGCAAACCAATAATTTTACAACAAATCAGCTGTACAAAATTCTAGTAGTTTGAAGAACAAAAAAGGTTTGCTATATGTAGATAAGTAAGCACTCACGGTGTTTTAAGAGAAACCCTCGTTTTACTCCAATCAACTCCCCCCCCCCCAAAAAAAGAGCTATGAAAGAAAATGAACACTCAAGCTCTTCCTATTACTTAAAGATGTAACAAGTCTAGTAGAAATCACCAATGGCCTTAATGGCCATAAGTAAATCTTGTCCCATAATCAACATATCAAATGAAGTATTAGTATGCAAAAAAGACACGAGAAGGATACGCAGCAGCCCTTAACATTGGCTCGACCATCTGCAAGAAAAGAATAAGTGAATTAGGAATTACTACTTCATTTTTTTAAATTACTACTTCATAAAATGATAACTTAAAGTTTTCCTTGTTGTAATATGATTCTTATTAAAGCACGGACCGCGTATGTTAAGACATTTGATTAGAGACAACGAGTGAGAGAGAAATCGTCAATCCTGTAGTTATATGGAACAACAGTAACTATGCATCAAACCTAAGAGAATTAGGGTCGACTATATGAATCCTCATTGTTCCATTTAGACTCGTCTCAATCCAATATTCATTACTTTAGGTCCTCTAAATAAAAGTCCTCTACACTTTCTATTGGTATATGTGAAGCCTTGGAGTAATGATAAGTTGTCTCCATGTGACTTGTAGGTAGGTCACAGGTTCGAGCCATGGAATCGGCCACTAATGCTTGGAGCAAACGTTGGATGCTTCGTGCACCGCGCTACCCTTTTTATAGGTAAAAAATTGGGCCCAGGAGAGGGGCTGAGGTCGTTAATGCTAGTAAATGCTACAAGCTATCTTCGCTAACATGGTAGGCTGAGACTACCAATCCAATACCATGAGTTATTTTACAGACTCGGATGAATGGTTTTAGATGGAGAACAACAAGAGCTGAGAACGAATTGAACAATGATACCTGCGACAACAGGTGTGCAACCCCTAACAGTCGCTCCAGAAAGTTATATTTGCCACCATTAGATTTTCTTCTCTTTAGGCTGAAGCCACCGACAAATGAGGATGAAAGTTCAATATATATAAAACCATCATAGGTTACAACAGGGGCAGAGAGAATCTGTATGTATAGTTCAATGGAAGAGCAAGACATTTTAAATAAGAATGGTAACATTCAATGGAAGAGCAAGACATAAATAATGACAATTCTATTTCCTTGACAGTGGGATAAATAAAATTAGCCTCCCTTGTTCTTGTTAGAATATTACCCTCCGATATGTCGGTTAATGAAAAGATGGACGGAACTTGCAACAATATTGATATAGCTCACACAAAAATCCAGTTTCTAACAACAGCACGATAGTAAACTATATAATTAAACAACCGGTGGAGATCAAGTAACACTCAACCATCAAAATCAGTAAATAGTTGCACTTGCAAGCAATACAAAGAGATGGATGATTATTGATAGCAATCATATAAGTAGGGAAGACAATTTCAGTTTCAAGCTTCCCCGTATGTCAGTTCAATTTTTTCACTGACAGAAAGTGGTAAACATCATTATCGGAGCAGAAAAATGCAAGAGTGTGACAAGCACTCACTCTCCAATCAAAATTTACTCATTGATAGATATGAAAAAGTAGTATACATTTATGATGTAATCAATTCCAAATCTTGGCACATAATCTCTACAAAAAACTATAATAATCAAAATCTTAAAACAAGATGCAGGTACTCTAAAGGGGTCAAAAGTACCTTTCCAAGAGCTGCACTTTTTGCTTGGGTCTTTTTCCAAAAAGAACTTGAAAGGAGGAACTCAAAACCTCCTCCAAGTTAGCTGCTTGGAGGAGCCTCAGATCTCTTCTCACCTAATATCATCAAAACAAGCATACAAAGTAAGCATTGCACTTTGGACTAAAAGCAAACTCCCTACGTATATATTCCCTCCGTTGCAAATAAGTGTGTCATGTTTAGCTTTTCGAGAGTCAATTTGACTAAATATTGGAGCTGATTTGAATTAGATCAACTCACTATTTTACTATTAAAATTTAGATATTCACAAACTATACAAAAAATACTACAAGTTACAATTTTCTCATGTTAATATGATGAAAAAATACATTGAAAAATATTGCTCAAAGTTCACATAATTTGTCTCTCAAGAAGTGAAACATGACAACTAATTTGGGACGGAGGGAGTATATGAATTATAACAACCTTTAAGAGGTAGTGAAAATATGAGCATCTTCTATGCTGGTTCTTGTTCTTGTAAACGAGGCGATCAAGAATGGCAAACTCAGTCTGGAGCTGACCAACAAAAATGTTTAGCCTCTGTTCAACTATTTCCATCTCTGAGCCCATAATTTCAGCTGTAACAGAGCAAATTGTTTAAAATAAATTTTACTTGGAAACTACTTAAAAAGTACTATGAGTCACTATAATTAATAGTTTAAAATATTTAAAAGACATGAAAAAATTACAATCAAATAACAGTTCGTTTGACTCTCGAAAGGCGAAAAGTGTCAAACAAATTGGGACGGAAGGAGTACTAGAAAGCAAAGAAACAGCAAAACCGGGAAGCATTAACATCATCATAAATTCAAATACCTCTGTCGACGGCGGCGATGGGAGGCTACGGGCGGCGACGGGATTAGTGTTCTTCGAACGGCAAAGCAGTTGCAAATTTGCAATCGAGCTAAGGAACGGGGACCCAAAAAGCCATTACTGGTATTTGGGCCTTGAATTCGTGTAACTATGGAATAAGGAGTTGGGTTTGGGCTGTGTGAGTGTGGGCTGATCTGTGATCGCTAAGGAAATTGGATGGACTGATGGGCTAAGGCCTAAGGGTCAAAAGAGAAATATTTACCACTTGTCCCCTTTTGAAAATTATTTAGTAAATGTCTCCTTTTTCATTTTATTTGTTACAACTTGTGGACCTTTTAGACTACGGTCTAAAGATTTCTTTTGACAAAACTGAAAATCGTATGAAAAAAATGTTAGGTCATGATCTAAAATTTTATATTTAATCAAACGTAGACAACATTCTGATATTTTACATGTAAAATTGACAAACATATGAGCAAATTAGACCGGAGTCTAATATTTTTTGGAAGGATAACTTTTAATGGCTATATTCGTCAATTTTTAAAAATAAGAAAAACAATCTAATTGGTGTCCTAAAAGGATGGGTCATTTGCACTTTTGTTCCTATTTCGTGATGGTCTTTAAATTTTGCTCCTCAAATAAGACATGTTAGTCAACTCTTGGGTCTTGTGTTTCTCACAAGTTACAACCAAAACAATAATGTATAATAAATTTGAGGTCTTGCAATCACGAGATTATAACACTGTTACTCTATCCAACAAAATAAAAAAAATGCAAAGAAATATGTCAGATTGGAAATTTAATGCTCTTGCTATACCATTTTGAACAAAAAGAATGGCATAGAATAATCTCATTTTCCTGATTTTGTGAAGAACACACCATCAACAGCATTAACACAATCGAGAGAGCATATTTCTCTGCAAGCAGATATTAATTTAATGAACACTAATCTTATACCAAGTAAAGCATCTCTGTTTTGTTCCATCTCAACTAAGGGCATTTTTGGCCCATTTTACTAACGGTAAGGGTATAAATGAGCCAAAGTATAAACGGAGGCCAAAATTGATCAATTTCGTATAATGTAGGGGCATTTTGACCCTTTTCCGAATATTATATTCCGAACCCATAGTTCAAAAAAGTGCAATAAGTGGTAAAATCATAAAGATTGAACTCCATCAAACTAAAATCCTTGATCCGCCCCTGTACAAACAGCAACAACAACAAACCTAGTATATTCACACAAGTGAAGTATGGGTAGGGTAGGATGTACGCAGATCTTAACTTTGTGGGGTAGAGAGGTTGTTCTGAGTCAAAAGAAACATAATCAATGCAGGGTGGCAAGGGAACATCAAACATCAAAAATCACAAATGGAAAACAGAGAATTATCATGCTAAATATAAGCCTAATTGACTAAGCTACATTCTTTCAGCTGACAAACCATAGCTTACCACATTTTTGAAAATGCAAAGAAATGTTGAAATTAGGAGAGCGTTTATACTAAACAGGAAGACCCATAAATCCCATATTACTAATACTCAAGTTTTCAATCTATGCATCAACTTGACAAGGGTAAAAAAACCCATATTACTATTAATACTCAAGAACACAATAGGAAGCTCAAAATGTGAAAGCACCTCAAAAGATTGAAACTTTCCGGGAAGGTAGAATATACACAGACATTAATTACACATTATTAATTAGAGCGGCTGTTTCCGGGTGGAATCTAAAAAACAAAACTAGTAAATACATTAAAGTTTTGGATTCGAAATTTACCAGAAAACAAAAGGCGACAATTGTAGCCGTGAGCAAATTCCCTCCTCAGTCAACGGCGATATTTGACAGCAAAAACTCAATGCTTTTGTGTCACTCTGCAGAAAAGTATCTTATGCTATATGATGCATCAATTTCTATTATTTTCTGCTCCCTTAAAATTATTTGCTTTTTTTACAAGAGAAATATTTCTTAGACTATTTCATATATTTTACCCTTATTTATCTAAGTTATAATATCTTTATTAAATATTTACACTATTTATGTATCATCTTTATTAATAATAAAAAATAAAATAAATAATTAATAATTAATAATATCTTAAATTTTTAAATAAACAAATAATTTGAAATAATTATTTTTAGTGATTACGACAAATAATTTAGGAGGGAGCGACTAACTTTTCTTGTTGGGCCTGCACCTTTTTTTCCCTCAAATGCGGGAGAGAAATTGGGAAATAACTTTCTTTTAGACGGCTAATTAATTATATCCAGTGTTTTAAATTATTTAGTGTTTAATAATTTTTAATGCGAAAATAAAATTTGGATAAAAATATCCATAGTTAAAAAACGAGAAAATTCTAGGAGTATTTATCAATTTGAACTTCATAAGTCGTTCTTAGAATTTACAATGATTAAGGTTTTGATTTCATGAATCGTTTATGTAATTGGAAACTCTAACAAATATTCATATTTGAGTTGTGAAAGTTTGAAACTTTATGAATCCTTTTTGGAGTTCGAACGGATAAAAATTTGAACTTCGTGAATTATTCATGGAGTTTGAATTTTGAATTCCAACAAATTTTCGAAGCTTCGAACTCCATCACCGTGTATTGAAATTCTTTTGAGTTTTAATTAGAGGTTAATTTAATTTTCATACTAAAAGTGACTATTTTCTCTTGTGGTCCGGCCTTTTCTCGAATCCCGCGCATAGCGGGACATTAGTACACCGGCTACCCTTTATTAAAAGTAACTACTTTTTACTTTTCAATAACGTTTGACTTTGATTGTCGACTCAAAAATTGAACATCTTACTTAATTTTTACAGATGTGAGTTAACTTGAAACACCTATAATCTCCTAACCAATGCAAATCTAGCAAAAAATATCTTCAAGAAGAAATAGATAGATAGACAGACAAACAGAGAATAGCTTGTTGATATTAATCAGTTGTGATTAAGTTTTAATTATGTTAATATTGGCATCTTTAAACTCTATCAGAGATTTATATTAATGAAAATTCTTAGAAAAATTCTTAGTACGTACTTGTTATGAAAAAAACAATATTAAGGTTCATTTTTGCATCTAATTTATTTAAAGTGCTTTAGTATCAAATTACGAAAAAGACAGTATTAAGGTTCAATCTTTTCATGAAATGCTTTAGTGCTTTAGCCTTTCTAGTCTCATACTAAAACAATCTTTAACCCAACTTGGAGTCCTAGACCACAAACTAAATGAAGGTAACGATCTCAAATTCGAGTCTTGGGTAAGAAAAAACTTATGTTAGGGAACACTTCACCGTTAAATGGGCATTACACAACACGAATCTGAATTAATCGGACCCCAATGCAAATATCGGACAGCGAAACCCAAAAAATATATATAAGGGTAATGGTACAAAAGAGAATAAGATACTGCACAACTCCAGGCCAAAAAAAAAAAAGAACACCTACACAGACAAGCTTGGAAGACATCATTAGAAAGGTAAGATGTACTTTACAAAGATTTTGACATGAAAACCAAGGCTACATACAACTTACTCAACCAAATAAAGAAAAAGTTACATTTACAAATTAAGGTCTCTACAGGCTATTCTATACCTGTTGACAAATGGAGTAACAGCAGCAGGTTACATAGCACAAAAAGGGGGAGGGGAGGAAGGCAAGTTATAGTTCGATGGTCGCAAAAACGAACCGTCTGCTGACACACTGGACTGACATTAATCTCTATACATTTCAAGGCACAAAACAAATGCAGGGAACGAAGCCGAGTTGATAGAAGTCCACGTATTTTGTCGATCATCTACTTGGCAGAATACCAGTTTTTGGCACATTTAGCATCAACAGATAGGTCAACTCTGAGAATATTTTTTCCATTAAAAGGATGTGACATGCAGTTAACCACTATTGCCATGGCTTCTTTTTCAGACTCTTCCGGCCCTTCCAAAATAACCTCATCATGAACCTGTTTCCAAGACAAACAATTAAGCACAGCAGTTGGCTAATGGCACTCAGTGTAAAAAATGGATCTTTCTCCTTGTAAACATTCATCTTACGACATTTGTAAAAATTTTGGCTAAAATCTCTGTCTGCAGTTAAGCACAACAACTGACGAAATTACAACACCTATCATCCGAAATAACAGTAATTGATGCATCTAACCAAACTTAGCATGAGATCAAACTTAAGAGGGGTGAGCTTGAAAGTTGTAGGTGAAGCCGAAAGAGCCCGAGATATGGAGAGGTGTACCAACACAGCAAATATGTAGAATACGGGTTTTTTTTCTGTTATTATTTGCTTTCTCTTTTTTCCTTTTCTTTAAAATGAGATGAGTCCAGGAAAGCACAACAGAAGATAAACCTGTAAAAGCAACTTCCATCCAAGCTCCTTTAGTCGTGCATTCTTTGATATCTCTATCATGGCGCACATAGCGACATCTGCAGCACTTCCCTGTCAAAAACTTCAGAAGTCAGCATGGCATACATAGGGACATACATGCGCAGACAACTTATTAAAAAGAAAAGAGGAGAGACAATGGCAGCACACACACACACACACACACACAACGAATAGGGGGGAAGTGTATTAAGATGGACCTGCACTGGAGTATTGATAGCAGCTCGTTCTATGTGACCTTTCACGGATCCAGTTGCATTTTTTACCGATGGGAACCAGCGTGCCCGTCCTAGAAGTGTGTGAACACGTCCGAACTCACGTGCTTCAAATCTGCGTTGTTCCTGCCAATCTGACACTTCTTTTCTATCACTATACCAACGTTCAACTGTCTCCTTCGCTTCCTTTACAGATACCTGAATATGAAATAATATTAATTCAGCTCATACAGACCTAAAAAAGTTAATATAAATATCAAGGTAATTAAATGCTGAAGTACCTTCCAATCGCGTGAAAGTCCAATTGTAGTTTTCCCGTACGCAATTGAAAAGTTGAGCATCTTTGCTTTCCTTCTTTCAGAGCCAAAAGCATCCTGAAAAGGAATTTGTATTATACTGTATCAAAATCCCAGTAAATCAAACTTTTAGCACTAAATTTCTTGTTCATGGAATTTTCACTCTAGAAAGTAGCTGATAAGGTAAATTAAGTGTTTGCAGTTACCTTTAGCAGAGGAACTGGTGGTTTGTCTTCACCTTGCCACTCAAGAAGTACGTGCCCTTTTTCAACGGCTTCACGGATGTGAGGATACATATTCATAGCAGTCCTTGAGTGGAAGTCTCCACCGGCTTTAAATGCACCCAACATGCTCTTACAGTTGGCAAGATGTGCAAGAATCCTAAGTTCCAACTAATTATAAGAGAACTGTTAATATTTTGCAACCAATTCAAGAAATACTAACTATTATAATCGGTAAGCAGCTCGATACCTGCCCATAGTCAGCCACAATCAAGGAATTCCCTTGTGCAGCTACAAAAGCTTGACGAATTTTATACCGATCTTTCTCCAGAGCAGGCTGGTTCTGTATTGCAAAGAAATAACATTTGAAACAACATTCTAGTCAAGTAGTGAAACATAAGTGATGACCGAAGACCATTGAAGTTCTTACTTGATATCGCTTTATTGAGCCATGCAATCAATGATAAAGGAGAGGCACATTTACAACATTTTAGGTCTCTATCAGAACTTGAAAAGAAAATTGTGAGTGGTGACACCTAAAACTAGATAAACATTTCACATATTTGGGAATCAAAATGCACGACAGTCAAGAAGTCAGAGTGACATAGAAGTAAACCTGTAAATTTGGTCTCCTTGCAGACAGGCGCCCCGTTTCAGTGTTAATATTCAGGGAACAATGAATCCGTCCATTCTCACCCGATATATCATCACCCTGAGATAGAAAGAGCAATACTATTAGAGAACGTTTCCCATTCAAAATAAAGCAACCTAACCCAGAAAGCCTATTAGCTCAAGACAAGGTACAATAGGCTGTATTTCTTACCCCCAAATAGAGAGGTGCAATTTGTGACTATTGGGAAAAGTTCCCGTATGCAAGAGGTAAGTAATTTCAGCTATTCATAAATGATAGAGGAAACACAATAACTATTCTTAACATCTCATTATGTAACTTCAGGAAATATCATTCTCATACGCTATTACATCAGTAGAAAAATTATTTTAAGCAATCAGTTTTTTTTTCTCCTTTAACTATTCATTGAGCAGTCCACATTGAAGACTTCATATTGTAGGAACTTTCTACCATACAGATCCATGAAATAGGGCCAGGATAACAACAAACAACAGCTATGCCTTAGTCTCAAACAAGTGTAGGGGTCGGCTACATGAATCCTCAATGACCACGCTTCTCCATTTAAACTCACCACATGCCATAATCATACCAAATAAAAGTGAAGTTAAAATGGTAGCAGATTAATTAACAAACAAATTCTACAGCCAAGTAAAACTTGGCCTGAACTTCTTAAGCTGTTCTATGAGGAAAGATTATATACAACATCATGGAACAAAACACGAAGCAATTACCTGCAAGGGGAGGATAAAGTTAGATATTAAAGAGTCTATGGAGCAAACTTCACATAAGGCTGCAATGGCATGGCAGGCTTCAATTCCTTTCTGCCCACCTCCAAAGGCGTGGTAAGCTGATCCATAAACCGAAACTTCTGTGTTTTGACAGGGAGCTTCATTATTTATAGCTAAAGCTTCATCAACGCTTGTTTCAAGAACTTCCTCAGCATTGCCATCCACGCCGTCAAAAATATCAAAGTCTGCAGAAACTTTGCCAGCAAGAGCCTTCAAAGCATCTCCAGAAACAGAAGGCCAGCCACTGGCAGTGTAAATCTCGGCGTCGAGAGGATCGCAAATTCTATGTAGTTGGATTTTACGAAATTTGGTGGCAGCCTTCTTTCCTTCTTCAATTACATTATCAATATTTGGAACTTTGAATTCTTTCTCATAAGGTAGATTCTCATCAAGATTCCTTCTGTAAAGCAATTATTTTTGGGAAGAAAAAGAACACCGACTGAGAGGTATTTACAGACTGAATAAGCACGAAACAATCTGAAGGAAAAAAGAAACTAAAGACATTATATGCTGACATTGCTCAATGTGAAATTGTTAAAGAGAAAATACAGCACTCACTAAGGAGATGTCTTCAGTTGAAGCCAGGGAACTTGTTTAGACCGGACAGAGTTGGAAAATACCCATCTTCTGACTTAACAACAGTTTCATAATTTTATTGGTCATACATGTAATGAAAAATGTCGTACTCCCTTCATCCAAAAATTATAATCCTTTTTACTCGAGAGCCAAAAGACAGAACAATTTGACTAATTTATTAAGATGTATTATGTTATCATTTTGGAATGAAAAAAAGAGTTACAACCTTTAGAAACTTTTGCATAGCTTATAAAATTACAGATTCTATTTTAAAACAATGAATAAACCTATGTCAGAATTAAGACCAAAATTTGCCAAATATAATACATAAAATACTTTGATTAAGTTGCTCTGCAAGAAAGTGTTTTTTTTGGAAAGTTTTATACCTATTCTGGATGCCACCAAAAAACAGCTGGCGCAACTGTGTGTCACTTCCAACATTCATGTGCTTTGCATCAGCACAATACTTAGCTGCCCAGTTACGAAATCTATTCACAGCAACCAGCTGCTCAGCTTTAGCCACTTTCTCAATCTCAGCAAGATAGGCACGGTCAACCAGCACGCCCTCTGTTTCCATTTGAACTAGAATCTCACCAAATGGGCGCCAGTATATCTCATAAAACTCATACATGGATCCTTTACGAACTCCATCAAATGTCCAGATCCGTTTAGATAGTTTATTCTTCAAACTCTCATAAAGCATCAATGTGCTTATGGAGTCTAATGCAGAATAACAAATCCATAATTCTCGTTCAGTCTTTTGCAACTCTTCAACAGAAGGAATGACAGTTACTTTACCCTCCGTTCCATCTTTCTTCAACTTTTTCCGACCAAAGATAGTTTTCATAGATATTTTACCAAACAGACCTTCACCATGGAACAGCCTTTCAGCATGGATCCTTCTAGCGTCACGCATGACACAGGAATCACCTGTTAGCGCCTCTAATGAATAACCGCCCAGAGTTCGCCTGGAGGAATCCCAAAGTCGTGCCATATGCATCGTGTCAGCATGAAAGCCAGATAATTTAAACCCATAGTTTTCTATGACGTGGTTGTCAAAGCTATAATTGTGCCACACCTACAGAAAAAGCACTGCATATTATAATTTGTGACTTTAGGTGAAACAAGCCATGAACAACGATCTTCAATAGACAGCCAAAAAAAGGCATTTAGAGGAACATAGATCGCCCAAATAAAGTTGACATCATAAAAGAGCTACCTTTTTGATGGATGGGTCTTGGAAAAATGGAGCAAATTCAACTAGTAGGTTCTTGCCACCTCCATCAAGAACATCTACCCAGATACAAGATTTCCCATTACCAAAATCAGCCTCTGGTCCAGAATAAATACTGAAGCATGTAACTTCTCCATGATCAACAGGTGTTTGCTGCTTAACATCAATATTTGCTACCTATGTATGGTTGATCAAAAAGGTTAAATAAGCTCTAAAGTGGCTGAGCAACAAATTTAATTGCAAATGCAGAATTCTCCATGTGCATGGAGATCACAAGAAATCATAAAAACCAAACAAAATTAAGATAGACGTGCCTCCGTATCACACGCATGGACGAGATGCCTGTACTGACTTGTAAGCTTGTTGACAACTTCCTTGGCTGCTGATAAATTGTCAACTATATGAACTTTGTCATACATTGCACCCAGCCTCTCACGAAGGGTAATTAGTTCATCAATGACAATCTTAGTCTTAGTTACATTTACAACATCCATTGCAACGGATTGAATTGCATTCGTTTCCATTTTAGTAGTTGCCCGCTCCTGGATAACACCTTTTGCTTTGACAGTAACTACCTTGGTCTCAGTCCCATTGACACTGTCCCTTAGTTTATTTGCTTTCTCCAACTTGGCTTCCATAATTTTGCTTGAAAATTGCCCATTAATATGGGAAGATACATTAGTACCATCTACCTTATGTACTGATGTAACTTCATTGTTTCTTGAATGGTTAATACCTACAGATAGTTGTGGCAAATGGTTTTTATACTCTCTCCAGTTTCCAACTTCTTTCTTTTCTCCTCTACTAGAATTAATATACAGTGGTTTGCTTTTTGAAGATAAGTTGCCTCCTGAAATACAGTTTGTGGCAGAATAGCTAGAGGTGATACGCTCACGCATCATTCTCGGATTGACTTCAGTCGGAACATCAAAATTCTCATCTTTCACCTTCCGATTTGTGGAGGCACTAACACTGCAATTTGCCGCTGATATCTTTTTGTAACTGTTATTGTAGGAGCTTTTTGCTTTAAGAGCTTTAAGAGCATCAATTTCAGCATTCCATCCGTATGTACTGTCTTCCACAATTTTCTGTTGTAATCCAGTAGAGAATAACTTCCTTTCATGACTTGATATTTGTTTAATGGAATCACCAAGCACAGCTAAGCTGGACGATGCATTTTCTATACTCTGCGTTTTGCAATCTTCCAGCCTGCAAGTGATATTCAGTTTGGAACAGGAAAAGAGTGAGAGGTTTAATCAATCAGTTATAACTGGGACTTGGCAACCTAACCATAAATTGTTGACGTCATGCTTTCGATTATCTCCCTATTCATCAGATCATAGTGTCATACATGGTCAAAAACTATGTTGCTCAAACTCTCTAAAAATGCACTACTTTTGGAGGATCCAACATGCACCTGGAAACATTTTTGAAGAGTCTGAGCGACATAGGTCAAAAACATCTTCCCAGATATCTTAACTGGAATAAATATCAGCATTACAGTGATGGAAAAAAGAAGCATAAACTCCACTTCCTCGAAGAAAATGAATGTCATTCTTTAAAAAAAATGATAATATGATATTTTATGATCACCAATACGTTCCAAATTCCCATAATAAATACAACGTCGGCACCCTCCCACCCACCTAAAATAGAAATTAAGAAACAGCTAGAATCTTTCTCCATTGTGACCTTACATTTCTGTTAGAACTGATAACTAGTTAGTCCCTCGTCTTCATCCTAACTGTAGTTGTCAACTATCTACTATAGTACTTTTAATAACTAAATTAGTTTATTAAAAACTTCAGCAGCAAGGAGGTATTGCGGGTGTACAAAAGCATCAGTCCACTTGATTCCAAGTGTCTAGGAAGTATACAAAGTCCAGTACATTCTAAAGATCCTTCACAAAAATCCTACTACACCAAAAACTCATTTCTGTAAGCATTTAAACTTTACAAAAGACAAGGGTAATAAGTAAATCATGAAATAAGAAACCCAAATAGCAGTCACCCTGAAATCCAAAAGAGGGCATGGAGTAACCAATTAAAACAAAAAGTAAGCACATAACAAAACACCCACATGAAAAAAAAATTCCAAAAACAGCAGTAAAACAGAAGAACAAGAAGTTCAAAAGTCTAAAGACGGAAACTTTATCAAACTATAGTAATCACATAAGGTATAAAAAATGAGACCTTATAAATTATCAAACAATAAATCCAAATGGTATTCAGCCTGACATCCAAAAGGGGGCATGGAGTGACCAAATAAAACAAAAAGTAAGCACATAACAGATAACACAGACACCCACATATGAAAAAACCCAAAAACAGCAGTAAAACATCAGAACAACAAGTTTAAAGTCTAAAGAAAGAAACTCTATCAAACAATAGTAATCACATAAGGTATAAAGGATGAAACTTTACAACAAAATTAACAGTAATAAGGTTGAAAAGGGATGAAAGGAGTCAATACCCACATATGAAAAAACCCAAAAACAGCAGTAAAACAGCAGAACAACAAGTTTAAAGTCTAAGCAAAGAATCTTTATCAAACAATATTAATCACATAAGGTATAAAGAATAAAAAAAATTAACAGTAATAGAGTTGAAAAGGAGACAATACTCACATATGAAAAAAAAAACAGCAGTAAAACAGAAGAACAAGAAGTTTAAAGTCTAAATAAAGAAACTCTATCAAACAATAGTAATCACATAAGGCATAAAGAATGAAACTTTACAAGAAAGGCAACAGTAATAAGGTTGAAAAGGAGACAAACCTGTGAAGGGCTTTACCAGAAGAAGCCCAAAAAGAGCGAGAAGAGAAAGAATGAGGAGAAAACCAAACATAAGAGGTGGTTTTAAAAGGGGAAGATTGAACAGATAAACCCAAAAATGCCATGGCAGCTCTGCCTACTAGCTTATTGCTAGTGCAGCTCAAAAGGGAAGACTGTGCGGCCGTGTTGATAAAGTTTATAACTATATTTTTTTTAACCACACAATAAGAAGAGGAGTAAAGGGGCTGAGACTGTAAAAAAGTTGGGAAATTTTAGGGTTTTACAAGGGTTTTAATTTGTTCTTTGTCGGAGAGTGATGATGGAGAAGCATAGAACACTAGTATTCATAGCTGAGCCTGAGACAGTCCAAATTCTAAAACCCTTTGCTCCTCTCTTTCTTTCTCTTTTTTTTATGGGATAATAACAGCAAATAATTACTCACACCAGGTGTATTAAATCAATAGTATATTTTATCAATAAGTGATTTAATGAAGTGAATATATATATTAATTAATTATAATTAAGTTATAGTTATATATATTTAAATACATGTCATATATTTATTTGATTTCATGTAAACACCCGGTGCAAATAAGTCCTCTCAATATTTTATATTCCTAAGTTATGAATATTTTTAATTTAATTGAAATATGATTAATATATTTTTAATTTTTAATTAATTAAATGTATATTTTTAGTTTCTTTATTTAAGAAATATGTTATATTTTTAAAAATACACTTTCTTCATTTCAATTTATGTGATTATTTTTACCCCTCAAGATTTTAATTGTGTAAACTTTGATCTATCCACATTTTTACCGTGTCTAGTATTTTACCTTAGGGTTATTGATTTATGAACAAGTTATATAATTTAAGCAAGAAAATTATAGAAATTTTATTTAACTGATATTCCTCTTACTTAGGGATGGCAACGGATCGGATCTGGATTGGATCCTACTAGATCCAGATCCAGATCTGTTTTTCATACATTGATCCAGATCCATCGGATCCAAAAAAATCAGATCCAAATCCGGATCCATAGGATACACCGGGTCCACGGATCGGATCTGGATCCACATGTAAAATAATTTGCATTGTTAAGAATGTAACCTTGCTAAGAATTTTTTTGGAACTGACGAACGATTTTTACTTAGCTAACAATTTACTGTGTTTCAATTTTGAAATGTTCATATAAGATATTTTGTTCGTTGTCTCGTTTTGATTGTGAGCTATTAATTGAAAATGTTGGACAATGGCAATAGTTGTGAAAAATGGTGACTAGTATTTCCACAATGCAGAACTTGCATGTGCTTGAAATCTTCACAAATGAAGTGAATATAATTTTAACTACTTGTCTATAGAGATGTTAGTCATTCACTAATATAACATTGAATTTATTATCGAAGTTACCTCTTTATTTTTTGGTTTTTGAGTTAACGCGGGATAAATTAAACTTACAAGGATATGCTTAGCAATTTTAAGAAAATACTTATAAAATTGCATTCTAGGTTATGAATATATTTAATAAAAACGGATCCACGGGTCGGGTCTGGATCGGATACGGATCTCAAATACAAGATCCAGATCCAGATCCGTCAGAAATGGATCCGGGTCCAATCCGGATCCGTCGGGTCCAAATTTTGAAGATCCATATCCTATAAAACGAATCTGAATCCACCGGATCCAGGATCCATTGCCATCTTTACTCTTACTATCTATAGAAGTATTTTTCTTCTGGATTGACTTCAACAATAACATATCCAATGAAATATTATAATATCGGGTCTGAAGAGTGTAGATTGTACGTAGAATTTACCCTACCTTGGAAGTTAAGGAGATTGTTTCTGAAAGACACTCGACTAAGAGAAAACACAAAACAGTCAGATAAAAACAAGCAATTCAAAATAATATGAATATGAAAATAACGAAAGCGAATAAGCAGTTTGAAAAAAAAAATGAGCAGTAGCTACCACAAAGAAATAAGATAATCAAAGTACAAGAAATAACAAATAGTAACAATAATGAATGGGCGGGACTGCTACTAGCCTTCTACCCTAATTTGAGTCCTCCATAACTTCCTATTTAAGATCATGTCATCGGTAAGCTGAAACTGTGTCATGTCATGTCTAATCACTTTTCCTCAATACTTCTTCGGTCTACCTTTGCCTTTCCTGAAACCATTCATAGCCAACCTCTCACACCTTCGCAGAGCATCCGTATCTCTCCTCCTCACATGACCAAACTAGTGCACAATAGATGTATGTACCAGTAAAAAAACAAATTAAACAAAATTGAATAAAGAAGGCAGAGGTGTATCACAAGAGACATCAAATTCTAATTTTTAAGCAATTCATCTCTTTTCCTTTAGGAGCAATTCATTTATAGCTGGAGACAACTAGGGGAGTCGAACCATATTGGGTTGAATTTGAGCGGATCAAATAAGCTACGTTAATAAATGAGCAGCTCATGATTACTAAACAATAGGTCAAAATCTAATCAGATCAACTCTTATCATATTTTAGTTTGTTTAATTATAAATTTTATTTTTATGACTATATATAAATATCAAACAAAAAATTATTAAAAAAATATTTTGACTAAATTTCTTTTGGATCAAATCAAAATTAGTTGATTTAAAACTTGAGGTTTTGGCTACTCATGTTTTATGAGTTACTTTTGCCACCCTCCAGAGACAATGGAGATCATGATGTAATTTGATGATCAATATGAATAAGTGGGAGAACACTTCAATTGTATTTGAAAGGAGACTTCTTACTTTGTTTCCCAAGGGATGCTGCATATATAAAAATAAAATTCAATTTATACACTGACAGTATAATTTTTTTTTACATTATTTGTGTAACAGGATGACCTGTATATAGGAAATCTATGGACATTCATAATAACAAACACTACATAAAGTCCGAGAAATACTCAAAAAGAGAAGTGTTTGAGTGACGGGAAAAACGGATTTAGTATCTTTCTCCAACACAATTAGGTTTATTATTTGCAATACGATCAACATGACTCGTAATTGTTTGCAATGCAGGTGGAGATTTGAAAGTGTCGTCTGGAGTTTCCTCCTTATGATCATCATGTTTCTTGATATTAGATATGTACTCTAAAAGAGTCACTACTTTGCTGATTAAAGGTCGCGTATTGGCGTCCTCTTGCAGGCACATTGCTGCAAATGCTAGATCTTTATACAATGCCTTAATTGGGTAGTTCCCTTCCAGCAATGGATCTGCCATTAAGTGCAACTTCTTCTTGTCGGCGATCAGCGGTCGTGCCTGTCCATCAATTTGTCAAATAAAGATAGGTTCCTAATTGCTTAAACAAATACTCCCTTGTTTCAGTTTATATGACACTATTTGACTAGACACAGAGTTTAAGAAAGAGCAAGACTTTTGGCACTTGCCGAGGTTTCAAATATGAAAAAGTGTCATATAAAATGAAACGATGGAGTATTTGTTGTTTAGTGACATTGAATTTTTGAAGCTTACCCACATGACGATGTTCTTTTCTTCGCTAGGTCTGGAGCTGTCGATGACTCTTCTTCCTGTGATTATTTCTAAAAAGACTACCCCAAAGCTATAAACATCGGACTTCACGGTCAATTTACTTGTGCAAGCATAGTCAGGTGCACAATAACCATAGGTTCCCATGACCCTGGTGGACACATGAGTCCTGTCACTGTTGGACCTAGCTTGACAAGTCCAAAATCAGAAAGCTTGGGATTAAAATTCTCATCTAAAAGTATGTTGGATACTTTAAAGTCCGGATAAATCACCGGAGGATTAGCTGTTTCATGCAAGTATGCAAGTCCTCTTGCTGCTCCTGCTGCAATTTTCATCCTCATATACCAATCAAGAGGCTTTTGATCTGGACCGAGTTCTGCCAAACAACGGGAAATTTCAATAAAGGCAAATATCAAACTCAAGATCAACGTTATAATGTATTGGATATGAATGCATACCAAGAAGGTGACCTTCTAAAGAACCATTTGGCATGAACTCGTAAACTAATATTCTCTGATCACCGTCTGAACAATATCCTACCAAATTGACAAGGTTAGAATGACGGAGAAGACTCAACAGCAGGACCTCCACAAGGAACTAAAGAGTTCCTTGTAAACCATTCCTGTCAAGTTGCTTCACAGCAACATCCTAAGCAACATGAAAAGAACAATAGTTAAATCATTTTCCCTTAGTTTTTCTTTTAGATTTGAAGAAAGCTAATCAATTTTTTAACAAAAGAAATGTTGGGAGAGTACCATATTCTTGCTTTTAATGTGGCCTTTGTACACTTTACCGAAACCACCCGAACCAAGCAAACTTTCACAGTCGAAGTTTTGAGATGCAAGACACAACTCGCGGAATGTGAAGGCCTGAGCTGAAATGTTCCCTTTTCCAAACTTTTCTATTTCTGCAGCTATGTATCTCCTTCTGCTGCTAACTGAATATTTAACACAATCAGAAAAAAAACAATCACTCGAAGACTTGATCGAATTCGAAACCAATATTAGTGTCCGATGTTCATTAGTCATTCGCAGAGTTTCAAACAAAAAGATAATGAACAACAAATTGTGGGGAAACAAAAGCAAATGGGGGCCATAAAACCGATAATAGAAGGGAAAAGTGTAAAAGTACTCCTCTATTCTATGAAATATCGAAATTTACCCTTGTTATACTTTCTAGTCATTCATACCCTTGTTGTTAGCAAATACTCTCATCTTGAATTTGCCTCCAAAAGTATCATAGTCAAAAGTAGAAGATTAAAGTTGGACCTTTTTCTCAAAATATTTTGACATGTGGAATCTACCCATTCCACATTGGAGCTTGTAGCTCGTTAAAGTCAAGGGCAAATGATTTATTAAAGGCAAGAGCATGAATGACGTGTAACGAAGTGTAAAATTACGATATTTCATACAGAAGAAAGTAAAATTGGACATTTTTTTTGAAGTATTTTGACATGTGGAATCTACCCACCCACATAGAAGCTCATAGCTCGTTAAAGTCTAAGGGGGAAATAATTTGTTAATGACAAGAGCATGAATGACATATAACAGAGAGTAAATTTGAGATATTTTGTATAAAAGAAGGTAAATTTGGACATTTTTCTCGAAGTATTTTGACGTGTAGAATCTACCTACTCCACATTGGAGCTCGTTAAAGTCAAAGGCAAATAATTTGTTGATGCCAAGTGCAAGAATGACTACAAGGGAGAGTAAAATTACAATATTTCGTACAGAAGAAGGTACATTTGAACATTTTTCTCGAAGTATTTAGACACGTTGAATCTATCAACTCTACATCTAGTTGAAATCAACCGCGAACAATTTATTAACAACATGAGCATGAATGACGTATAAGTGTCACGACCCAAACCGGAGGGTCGCGACTGATACCTGGATCCCACTCGCCGGGTACCGCCATTCTTACCATGAACATCAAATCATAATTAATTACAGACTAAGCCGAAAGAATTTTATGAACCACCATGTAACCAACTTACATATATACATGTATCAAGGCCGACAAAGCCGTACAAGTCTACTACTCACATGACATTTGTCTACAAGCCTCTAAGAGTAGCAACATCAAAGGTCGTGACAAGGCCCCGCCATGCCCATATAGACACGCAAAACTGTATCATACCAAAATCAGACCGACACCCAGGAAAGAGAGGAGTGCTTCCAAAATCCGCTGAAAATTGCAATCTATTCACGTGGGTCGTCGCCTTGCCTATGCGAACCTGCGGGCATGAAACGCAGTGTCCCCCGACAAAAGGGACGTCAATACGACTGATGTACTGAGTATGTCAAGCATAAATAACAACATAACATGAATATATTGATAACTGAAACACAAAAAACTGACCAACAGGAACTGCCTATGAGGGCCCTAATACACTTGCCTACATGTTATGTACAATGCAGTGTCCATATTTATTGGCCTCATCGGGAAATTTCATTACCATGACAGCCGTTGTGGGCATCATACCATGTAATGGTTAACGAATATATGCATGATGCAAGTGCGGTATATATGTATATGTCAGTGTTGCAGATCGTGCAACCCGTTCCAATATATGTTAGTGTTGCGGATCGTGCAACCCGTCCCAATAAGCCATACAGACATCACATCACATCATCACATCATATTGGCCTCTTCGGGCTCTTTTGTAATAATTTGTACCAGCTGCATGTGGTGTGCGTATATAACGTCTTTCCCTCTTTTCCCATATCCCCTACATACATAATATTTACTATATAGTAGTGTGCATAGCACCAATGGTCCAGGGTAATATATGAACGCAATGCAAGTGCAAATGCATAAATAACAATAAAATACCCCGAGTGACATAATATCCTTGCACCTTTAGCTAACACTGTGAATATCAACACATTTCCGTGTGTCTCAATAAGGACTTAGAAATATATTTAGACATGCTTTTAGCATAAGAATCAATAACATGAATATTCTTAACTACTAGGAGTAGAATAAATTATGGAGCAATATCCCGATTATATTTTGTTACATGGAACATGCCAAACGAAAGAAATAATTTGTCTTAACATACCTTGGATCCAAGCTTAATAACCTGAATTTTAAACTTATGAATTACTTGCTACAATTTTTGGACCTCTTTGCTACTGATTTTGAGGCTGAAAGGCAGCTGTTCTTTAGCCAATTTGAAATCTAAAATGAATTGCTTAATGATGAAGCTCACGTACAAATGGTTAGAGCTTTAAGTAAGGTGTCTTAAATTGGCACAAAAGAATCTTCATAATGTGGTCTCCCACTCAGCCAATTCTTTGGCGGTGGGAGCACCTCTTCAACGCCACCTGCAGCGTACCATGCACGGTCACTTAATTTAATTAAGTGACCTGCCTCCGCATAATTTATCAATCACACACATAATTAATTATGTGATCCCAATTCACTGAAATCTTGACAACTTATAGGACCTTCATATATTCAATGTCATAATTTGTAATATGACACTAGCCCATAACCTCTTTATACACGTGCCAAATTTATTTCCGGCTCCCGCCGTCGTACTTCTTACGTCCAAAATTATTTTGGGGTTTAATTCTTTTTATATACTAATCTCTTTATTAGCATACGTAAATATAACATAATTTTTTTCCCCAACGCTCGGGTCTATTTACACATGCCTAGCGATTTAAACCGTAACCCGAAAGTACGGGACGTTACAATAAGGGAGAGTAAAATTAGGATATTTAGTATAGAAGAAGGTAAATTTGGACATTTCCCATAATATAATAATGCTAACATGAAAAATTACATATTAAAAAGATGAGAGAAAAAATGCAGAAGAATTACCAGTTTTAAGAGAAATGATGGCAAATTGTGCTGGAGATTTGTTATCTTTGTATTGTTGATTAATGATACTATCTTCCAAAGAGCTAATATGAATGCTGTCATCCACCGGCATGCAACATGGAAAGCAATGTATCCATCCTCTCTTTGTTAATCTACCTAATATCATATCTTAGGCACAGTTCCTCAAAATCATCAATATATATTAGCCTGCAATTTTGTCAAAATATGTATACAGGCCAAAGCCCGCGTTAGCAAGGTCCATGAAAGTGCCGCACCTCAAGAGTGTGATGTATATATGTATATCTGACCTAAATACAGAGATAATTTATTGATGAAATTTGCATACACAATTCCAATAATACCAACACATAAACATAAACTCTATTATCAAATTTTCAAGAGGAAAATTGGAACATTTTGAATCACAAAAATTAGTTCCTAATTTTCCCATCTAAGGTGACCGTGCGGCGACGGTCACCGGAGAAAGAAACCTAAGAGAAAAGACTATAATCTCTTAAGTCCTGTTCCTCAGGTGCAAAAACAAGAATGCACCCTCTTTTTTTTGCCATTGGTATACCTTTGAATATTTTTTGTGATGAAAACAAATATTTGCTCTTTTTTTAAAAAAAAATGCAATATTTGTTTTAATTTTGAACCCGAGAATTTCGGGGATAAAAGGAAAATATATTTTTGTTATATCTGTTGCCATGATGGATTAAGTTACATGACATAAGGAATTGCCTTTATTAGTTCCGGCTCAAGGGTGTGAAGTCGTTTTTGTTAAGAAGTGTTTTATCTTTAAATGATGGGACTTTAGGATGTGAATCGGATGGATTAAGTTACATGACATAAGGAATTGACTTTGTTAGTTCGAGCCCGGAGGTATGAAGTCGTCTTTGAAAGAACGATGAGACTTTAAGGCTTGAATCCGAATTTAATTGGTTGCTATAATATATTAAATATCGTACAAATTCTTTCTTTAGTTAAACCACTTTTTTCTAAAAATGATTGTAGTGGAGAGACCATTTTCATGTGAGAGAGACGAGCAAGTGACAGATTGGATAGGGGCTTAGCCTGCCTTCTTACCAATCAAAGAGGCTGAGCCAGAAATCTTGTAAACCGGCTTGATAAAGGATAGTGGTAGACACAATCTCAGTATCACTGAAAGTGTGCGGCCCAATTGACATTTGTAAATCAAGAATTGAAATAGGAATGATTTTGATATCATGTTAAGAAAATGAGCATTTGACCTAACTTGATCAAAATATTATTTCACAAAGTGAAAATTGCTCAAACCCATATAAAAAGACATCAATTCATGTCCTTCAACCGATACGGGACACTTAACACAACTAGTCCCTTTCAATCTACCTATAGTATGCTCTTTGTATGGCAACCACCTATCACTATCAAAATCTCACAAAATACAAGCAAAATATAGTTCTCAAAGTAAGTTTAACACATCTTCAAAGTAGCTAAGAATGCTAGCTCTTTTGAAACAAAAAGAGATGTTGATTACAACACTGATTTATTGCTAATCACTAAGTAATCTTCTTTGCTTCAATTTTTTACTCAATAAGGCTCTCATCCTATTGCACGACCTCTTTTGCCAGACAAGTTGTAATACAACAGTAAAAAACTAATTAGACATCAACTTCCATCAGAGGAAAGTAAATGATTAATCACATAAAACATCTCTAGATAATCAATGATCTATTGTGAATCAACTAGTTTGTCATACCTTCTCTACATGATGAAATGATTTGAAGTCAATGAACTAGTTTGTGAAGTTTTTATGATGTAATATAAGCTTCATCATAGCCATTCACATTTTAAATAAGGACATCATGTTAAAGGCATTAGCAGCAGTAGTGCACTGCACCAGAGAGGTAACTCTGATTTAGAGGTATGATCACAGTAACTAAAGCAAGAAGAACCAAAAAGAAACATGATACCTACTCGAACCAGATTACATTAAAAGAATACAAACATGAACCAGCAACAGAAAATTGACAACAGCAATTTTGCATCAGATATGTAGAAATGTAGATTGCATCAGATATGCATCAAAAAAGGGTATCGATTCAGGAGAATATTCAAGATAGTTGGTTAGAAATTCTGAATTATCGATTCACAAGCAGAAAGAATAAAGGGCAGCCCGGTTCCGGGAAAGGGCCGGACCACAAGGGTCTATTGTACGCAGTCTTACCTCACATTTTTGCAAGAGGTTGTTTCCAGGCCTTGAACCCATCACCTCCTGGTCACATGACAATAACTTTATCAGTTACTCCAAGCCCCTTCAACACAAGTAGAAAGAACAAGGGAATAAAATTCACCCAATGAAAGTTCTCATGAATGAAGCTTATTTTAACACGAAATCTCAAGGTTCATCAACAACTTGTATTTTTTACTTTAACGTGTGATATTGCACACGCGGTCAACATTGGAGATAGCTAGTTTGTTGTTATAAGAGACGTTGGAGTATACAAATCGGAAATTCGGCAAAAAGGATTCCATTATCCATTTTGTTAAGAGTCTCACATCGGAAATGAAATGTAACATGAACTCCTTATATGTACTTGAACAATCCTCACCCTACAAACTAGCTTTTGAGTTAATTAGGCCCAAAATACATTCTTAACATGGAGGGCATCCCAATTATTGTTTCCCGATATTGGGCCCCCCATATTAAATTGTCCACGCACCAGATGTTCAACCCTGGGCGTGCGGGGAGTGTTAAGAGTCCCACATAAAAAATGGAACGAGAACATGAACTCCTTATATGGACTTGGACAATCCTAATAAATCTTATAATCCAAGTGTGGCACAAGAATTAAGGTTCCAATAAAAACAGGGGATTTTTATAATGATGGGAACGGATGGATTGTTCGATACCATTCATGACTTTGAGTTGGAGAATGATTAATCGGCTAGGGAACAATGAATTAGACATCAACTACCATCAGATGAAAGTAAATGATTAATCTAGATAATGAATGATCTAACGTGAATCAACTAGTTTCTAAAGATTTATATTCTCTAGATGATGAATTATTTGAAGTCAATGAACTAGTTTGTGAATATTTTACTAGCCATTTACATTTTAAATAAGGACATCATGTAAAAGGTAACAGCAACAGTAACTGTGCACTGCACCAGAGAGGCAACTATGATTTAGAGGTATGTGCACGGTTAAGAGTTACACATCGGAAACGTAATGGTAACACGGACTCATTATATGCACCTGAACAATCCTTACCCTACAAGCTAGCTTTTGAAGTTGAGTTAGTCCCAAAATACATTCTTTTCATGGTATAAGAGCCAGGCACATTCCAATTCATTGTTCACCGATGTTGGGCCCCAAATTATATTGTCCAGTTAAGTAAGTCTGGGCGTACGGGGAGTGTTAAGAGTCCCACATCGAAAATTGAAAGGTAACATGGACTCCTTATATGAACTTGGACAATCATCACCCTACAAGCTAGCTTTTGGGTTGAGTTAGGCCCAACACATTAACTAAAACAAGAAGATTAAACAGAAACATGACAGCACCTACTCTAAATCAGATTGTATTAAAAGAACACAAACAGGAAGTACAAAGGATTCATAAAACTTTGACAACTATTTGTAATTGAAAAAAATAATCCCTTGATTATTTTTATTAATTGAAAGAGTATATATACAATTTACATATTTCCATAATAGTAAAATTTTATTCTTATTCTACTCCTAAAACTCTATTCTATTTGGACACTAACTATACAATTATGGTAAGTGTACAATAATAATTACAACCAAATACTACCTAAATTATAGCCCAGACTGTGGGCTGCCTTATTGTACAAACCCGAGACACCAACAATAGACAATATACATACAATATACATGTGTATACGGTGTATATCGTATGTATATTTAACACACACCCACAGTCATAGCAGGCGGTCTTCGTACGCTAAGATTGACCCTAAAATCTTCAAAAAGGACCGAGGGAAGACCCTTTGTAAAGATGTCTGCAATTTGATACCTGGAAGGGACATGACAGACGCGTACTTGTCCACGAGTTACCTTTTCGCGAACAAAGTGAATGTCCATCTCGATATATTTAGTGCACTGGTGCTGAACCAGATTACCAGAAAGGTAGATGACACTAACATTATCACAATAAACCAATGTAGCTTTCTGATTAGGACAATGAAGCTCTAAAAGAAGATTACGTAACCAACAGGATTCAGAGACCACATTGGCTACCCCTCGATACTCAGCCTCTGCACTCGAGCGGGACAAAGTCGACTGACGCTTTGCAGACCAGGAAACCAAGTTATTACCAAAAAAACATACAATAGTCAGACGTAAAACGCCTGGTGTCCGGACAGCCACTCCAATCAGCATCTGTATACGAGACAAGTGTAGACGTTGACGAAGGATATAAATGTAAGCCAAAGTCAAGTGTCCCCTAAATATACCGAATAATCCATTTGAGCGCATTCGTGTGCTCAACCCTGGGATCATGCATAAACAAACACACTTGTTGTACGTCATACGTAATGTATGGTCTTGTGAATGTCAGATACTGAAGAGCCCCTGCAAGATTGCGATAGCGGGTTGGATCATTGTAAGGTGAGCTAGCCGCAACCCCTAGCTTTGGTTTAATATCAACCGGAGTGGAAGTGGACTTGCAGGCGGGCATACCAGCTCGCTCAATGATCTCAGTTGCATACTTACGTTGTGATAAGAACAACTCACATGCATGACGAGTGACAGCAATGCCCAAAAAATAACTCAAGGGGCCCAAGTCTTTCATAGCAAACTCATAACTGAGCATTGTCATGATAGACTGGCGTAACGCATCAGAAGAGGCAGTCAAGCTAATATCATCCACATATAATAGTATATAAGCCAGGGAAGAACCTCGATGATATATGAACAATGAATTATCAGACCTGCTGTGAGAGAACGCAATAGTCGAAACATAGTCTACAAACCTCTTATACCAAGCCCGTGGGGACTACTTAAGCCCATATAAGGACTTTTTCAATAAACAGACATGACTGCCTCTGTAACTCTACAGTCATGGAGGACAACATGACACACCGTGCCGAGGTAGCATCATTAAAATGTCTCTGATAAGCAGCCTTGTCAAACAAAACATACTCAACAGACTCTTCATCAGGAACTTTTGGAACAGTTGTGTTTAACACATACTCAATTTTCTCTTGTCTTAGTACCAAACACAAATTACGCAACCAGTCCGGATAATTTGCTCCAGTCAACTTATTAGTCTCAACCAAGCATTTCAATGACATATTCAATATTTTAAATAATCTAAAGAAATAGATAGACTGAAACTAAATCAAATATAATTTATATGAACACATTCGTTAACTAATTAACATGGCATTTATTTAATTAGCTCCTATTATTTTGTCACGACCAAAATCGGAGGGCCGCAACGAATACCCGAACCCCACCCGTCGGGTACCGCTAATCACACTATCAACACCTATTCATAATTAATTACCGACTAAGGCAAAAAAGATTGTTGAAAATCTTAACCATAAATCCATTTTTTATACATACATACCAATACCAAGGCCGACAAGGCCACACATGACAACTAACCACATGACACATGTCTACAAGCCTCTAAGAGTAGCAACATCAAAGGTCGGGGCAGGGCCCCGCCATACCCATATATACAAGCAAAAATGTGCCGTACCAAAATTAGACCAACACTCCAAACAAGGGGAGTGCTCCAAAAATCCGTTGGATCCGCAATCAACTAACGTGAACCGTCACCCTGCTTATGTGAACCTGCGGGCATGAAACGCAGCGTCCCCCGACAAAAAGGGACGTCAGTACGACTGATGTACTGAGTATGGCAGGCATAAATAACAGCATAACAGGAATATACCAATAACTTAAACATAAACAACTGACCAACAGTAACTGCCTCTGAGGGCCCTAATACACTTGCCTACATGTTATGCACAATGCAATGTCCATATTTATTGACTTCATTAGGCAATTTCCTTACCATGACAGCCTCTGTGGGCATCATACTATGTAATGGTTAACGAATGTATGCATGATGCAAATGCGGTATATATATGTTAGTGGTGCAGATCGTGCAACCCGTCCCAATATATGTTAGTGTTGCGGATCGTGCAACCCGTTCCAATAAGCCATACAAGCATCACATCACATCACGTCATCACATCATATTGGCCTCTTCGGGTTCTTTTGTGTTAGTCTGTACCAGATGCAGGTGGTGTGCGTATATAACATATTTCCCTTTCCCCATATCCCATATATATAATATTTACCATATAGTAGTGTGCATAACACCAGTGGGTCCAGGGTAATATATGAATGCAATGCAAATGAAAAGGCATGAATATCAGTAAAAAATTTCATGAATTTATCGGATGACAATAATATCCTTGCCCCTTTGGCTAACACGGTGAACGTAAACACATTTTCTGTATGCCTCAATAAGGACTTAGGAACATATTTAGACATATTTTTAGCATAGGAATCAATAACATGAATATTCTTAATTACTAGGAGTAGAATAAATTATGGAGTAATATCACAGTTCTATTTTGTTACATGGAACATGCCAAAAGAAATAAATAATTTGCCTTAACATACCTCAATTACCAACTCCTCAAATAATTCTCAACTGAAAATATGAACTCCAACAGTTTGCTACACGTTTTGTTCAAACCATACTGAAATGGTTTGCTACTGCGTTGTACGGTTCAAGGGTAAAATGGTTTGTTGTTCCTTTTTCACTTTAAATAATGAAATGCTTCCTAGATGAATTATAAAGGAAAAATCGAATGTTTCAAAGAATCTCCCAAGGCTACAATATAAATCTCAAAATGAAAATGGACCTTAATCATGACCCCTAATTATCATGTCCTCCACTCTGCCAATCTTGGCGGTAGAGGACTTAATTCGACGATACATGCCATTGACATGCACGGTCACTTAATTAATTAAGTGACATGCCTCCGAATAATTTATCAATCACACACATAATTAATTTCGTGATCCCAATTCACTTAAATCTTGGTGATTTATAAGACTTTCATATACTCAATGTCATAATTTTGTGATTGACATTAGTCCATAACCTCTTTATGCACACACCAAATTTATTTCCGATCCCCGCCGTCATACTTGTTACGTCCAAATTATTTCGGGGTTTAATCATTTTATATACTAATCTCTTTATTAGCATAAGTAAATATAACATAAATTTTCCAACGCTCGGACCTATTTACACACGTCTAGCGATTTTATATACGCTTAGCTATTTAAATCGTAACCCAAAAGTACGGGATGTTACATATTTTAACATATTCTACGACCCAATGGAAGAATACATACTCATATCAAATATGATCATAATGGGTCAAGATCCAAGCTCATATTGTCTCCGCGTTTGCTAGGGCTGATAACTTCAACAGTACAACCTGGTAGGTCTCCAAACCAATTACAAACAATTTGCAACTCTTGGTTTGACCGACTGTTCTAAACAATCGATATGTGCCCTTAGATTATTCCGACGCTAGGGCGTCAAGACATAACTAAGTAAGTCAACCCCGTTACGCGACTACAATCGTGCATCTAAGCAAGTTTGGCCTTGTAGAGTAAATACTCACACATGTTTTTCACTCGCTACTGCAAACACTTGCATCTATGAAGAGTCTGAGTCCTCGTAGACTTAGAGCAAACACTAGGGTGTTACGAAAAGGATTTTGCACTCATTCAATTATAACGGACGACGCATGGATTCCAAATCAGACTTATATTAAATTGGGGAATATTTTAATCGGGGTTTTATCAAGATCCTCATTACGCGTGCTAGATCAAATAGATCACATATTGGGCGCCGCTGCCCAAACATGATTTAACGCGGTCCGACAAATATTGGGTGCCGCCTACCCAGACATGCATAATGCGGTCTAACAAATACTGGGCGCCGCCTACCCAGACATGCATAATGCGGTCTAACAAATACTGGGCGCCGCCTACCAATACATATATAACGTGGACTCTATACTAATTATTTAAATGACAATCAATTAAACAATTAGGGGGAACTAATTAATTCAAGCGCACATTATCAAATAACATGCTAAAATAACAATAACCGTGGATTAATTAATTTGTTTCAACTTAGTAAATATTTAAATTCCAATAGCAAATAGTTTATCGGCAGATATGATCCAATTCTACTCTTTCCTAATTGGATTGTATTCACACTAGTTACTGTAATTAGTTAGCAATTAATGCAGTAGTTAGTTTTAGTCAAAGTTAGTTACACAGCACGTGCTTGGCTCGTGGTTTGTTACTTGAGTTTAACAACTTTTTCTGCCCAAAATCAGTAGCATATAATATAAGCTGGATCTTTTCCCAATTGTATTTATTCATTCATTTTGTGATTAAGATCAATAATATCTCTCTTTTTGACTCATTGAGCTCGAGTGGTTCTGTTCATGATTAATTCTCTTCTTTAGGAATACTCAATTTCTTTCTAAATTTGACTCTCCGATTCTAGTGTGTATCAAGGTAAAAAAGTAAAAAAGAACAGTAGCTTAAAGTTGGTTGACGGTATTATTTCAGATAAATTTATACGATTAACTAAATATAATTTCATAGTAAATTCGAAATATACTCCTAACATTTAGCTCATCAAACTTAAAATTATTTTATTCGCCTTTTTCGTGAAATAAATTGATGTAAGAATTATAATTCCAGAATTGTAACCCCAGAATAATTTAGTCATGTTAAAAACTATTTTACTAACAACTTCGATTTAGATTTGTAAAGAAAACATTTTTCACTAGAACTCTCTAGAGTCAGTTGTGATTTGTGAAGAAAATCAATCAACTGTCTTTCTGGTGTGTTACATAGATTACTGTTTCTTGCCAAACAGCATATTCAAAGAATAATCTTTTTCATCAAATGTATTTATCATTATCTGAATATCACCATTATTAGAAGAAAAAAATTGTCTTTATCATAAATGGGGTCCAAATAACTAAACTAAACATATGTTGAACACTCCACTTTTCCACACCCAAATCAAATAAGCTTCCACAGAAGAAATCCATGGCTGTAATCTTGAAAAATCATAGCTTTATCACTTTCTTGATCCTATTTTGTTCATTTCCATGGTGGCAGATAAATGGGTTTGAAATACTATTTAATCTAAAGGATATATTGCCATTATTACCAAGACAGGTATCTTGGCCTATTGTGAACTCACTCCATAGTGCTGTGGACCTGTTGCCTGCGTTTGTTGGGGCTGCTTCAATTGAAGGGAATAATAGTTTGGAGTGGAAAGGTGCATGCTTTTACAAGAATATTGCTTGGTTGGAGCTTCACAATAAGTCTAATAGTCAATTTGGTGGAGGCACCCTTCATATCAAGGTTTCCCCAATTCTATTTTGGTACTTTTTCTTTGTTTTCTTTTCATTTGGGTGTTGGCAGTTCAACAAATTACTTGCAATAGCTATTTTTTTTTTCAGATTTCATATTGTTTTGCTGTATCTTTAGTTGTTTTTCTTAAATAGAAGTTCTTGATCCATGTGTATAATGTAGAGTTTGGGGATGATGTTGGGCCTAATTCAAAAAAAATCTTGTATATTTCACTTGGGAACTCTGTAACTTGATCTTATTGTAGGGATATTTGTTTCTGTACTTTTATGTACCTTCTTGGTACATTTTATTAATAAAACTTTTACCTTGTAAAAAAAAAAGTATTTTGAGTTAATTTTTGGGGAGCCTTGGCGCAACGGTAGAAGTTTGTGATGTGACTAGGAGGTCATGCGTTCTAGCGATGGAAATAGACTCATAACGAATGACCTAATGTGGTTCGGGCTCTTCCCTGGACCCTGCACATAGCAGGAGCTTGATGCACCGTGCTGCCCTTAATCTTTAGGTGATTCCTGGGATTAGTTAGCTTAATGAGTCCTTGGACCTTCTCGGAGAATTTCTTTTGTTGTTAAATATCCATTGATTTGGTTGCCAGATTGATGGAAAAATTTGGTATAAGTTGAACTAATCTTGACCCTTTGCTAGACTCCTCTTCACGGGAAGCTATAAAAGTTATCCCAGTAATATAATTCAGCACTTACTGCATGCTTATGGATAAGATGTATCTTTTTGCGAAATCCCAGTCTTTGGACTCTTTGCATTGATTATATGTTGTTTGTGTATAGTTGCAACCATCTTGAGCTTGGAGAAGTTGCAAATGCAGATGTTACTGGACTGAATGTTTTGGATGATTTTTCATCTATTTAGAATGAAAACATTTTGGAAGGCAAACTCTGTATACATTATAGTAATAATTATTTGTTCTCTGCCTAAGTACAGCGGATACATTATTGATGAAATAACATATGGATTTTATTTTGAACCTCCTTTATAGTTCTTATGGTATGTTTCCTTTAATGCTTGGATGGAAAGAGTTCCCATTTAATGACAATGCTTGATCACATCGGGGTTTTTATACTTCTTCCTATATTTATATTTGTATTTCTGTTACAACATTATTCAGGTGAGCAATGCACACAGTTGGACATGTATGGACCTTTACATCTTTGCAACCCCACATCGTGTAACATGGGATTACTACTTTTTGTCTCGTGAACATACCCTTGAAATCAAAGAGTGGAAGTCTGAAGCTGAGTTAGAATATGTGAGTCACCATCCTTTCATAAATGAAACTAATTGGTCATTGATCTAAGCATAAATTTGTTAGTCTAATGGACCAAACTTAAATTGAAACAGGTCAAAAATAGAGGGATCTCAATTTTCCTATTGCAAGCAGGAATGTTAGGAACACTTTCAGCACTATGGGATGTTTTCCCCTTGTTCGTGAATAATGGATGGGGTGAGAAGTCAAATATTGGGTTTCTCGAGAAACATATGGGCGCTTCATTTGAAGAACGTCCAAAGCCGTGGGTCACAAACCTTACTACTGATGACATTCATTCTGGAGATTTTCTTGCAATATCAAAAATTAAAGGTACCTGGGGAGGTTTTGAAACTTTAGAGAAATGGGCAACAGGATCTTATGCTGGCCATACTGCTGTTTGTTTGAGAGATACTGAAGGAATACTATGGGTTTGCGAATCTGGACATGATAATGACAAGGTAGTGTTTCAAACTATTTTGTTTTCCCATGATGTTATTCCTTTGCAATTGCTCTTTGTTTCTCGGGTAGCAAGGGCGGTTGCTTTTACATGCTCACCTCCCCAAATCCGTTCCCGACTAACTCAAACAATTCCAACAACTGGTGGAGTCTGGGGAGGGTGGGGTGTACGCAGATTTACCCCTACTTTGTGGGTAGATAGGTTGTTTTCGATAAACCCTCGGCTCAAGAAAAGCATTTTTCAAAACATGTTTGACAAATACAAGAGTAGAAAAAGCTATGATGAAAATATCGAAGAAAAGAATTGACCGGAAGGAAATGAAGGAGAATGGAGATGGATAAAAAAATATGTCATACTGTAATATGTCACCAGACTCCACCAAATGTGATGTTAATCAGTAAAAATATGTCATACTGTAACTCACAGTTGCTAATTCTTTATGTTCTTCTCTAGTCTTTAATAGTGTGATAAAATGTTACTGATTAACATCACATTTGCTTCTCTTGCCGTAGTTTAGCACATTATTTTACAAAATTAACAATCATCGAGAGAGGAATTTACAAACATGGAGAATTCAAATTCATAAATCCAAGTAAATTTAATTGTTCGATGACTAATTTTTGCACCGATTTTGTTATTTGCATTTCCTTTCAGGGAGAAGATGTGATTGCTATATTACCATGGAATGAGTGGTGGGAGTTTGAGCTGACAAAAGACAACACCAATCCACATATTGCAGTGCTCCCTTTGCACCCTGATCTCCGAGCCAAGTTTAATGAGACTGCTGCTTGGGAATATACACGGAGCATGGCAGGAAAACCTTATGGTTACCACAACTTAATATTTAGCTGGATAGACACAATTGACGGAAATTACCCCCCACCCTTGGATGCTCATGTGGTAATGCATGCAATTTTCAGATTACCGTGTTGCCAATTTTTTTGTTTTCCCTATTATCTTGAAGGTGTTCTCTTCCATGCATACTTTTACTTTCTAAACCCTAGTATAGTCTTCTCTGCTTTGGCGGAACTATATCCTTTCAAATAAATAAGATAATCACAAGAAACAGTAACTTAGACCTCATCATATTCGTTGATCAGCTAATGCAGTAATATTGTAGGGCATGTGAAGTGAAACTGGTGAATTGCATTTATTTCACACACAGATTATTTAGCAGCCTTTTGTTGTTATACTATTTAGCAGCCTTTTGTAAGTTATATCGAACTAATAGCGGACTCCTAACTTTTGTTTGGTCTCAAGAGCTGCAGGTTTCTTGTTCCGAACACTATCTAGATTTGCAGAAGGGGTATCTGTTTTGAATTCTAGTGTGGTGTTATTTGCAAGCGTCCATGGAGCTTCATTTGACTGCTAGAACTTGCTACTTATTATGATTCCAGTGTTCCATAGAATTCAAAAAATTATGCATGAGTGCTTAAGCAGTAAATATTTGATAGATTTAGTGTCTCATGAGAGCTGAAAATGGAATTTGTTTTGGTGTAAGAAACTTGAAGTACCGTCTGATCATGAATGAGCTAGAAATTCCTTTATGAGATGTCACGTCTATATATGAAATATAATTGAAATTAGCAATTTTGGTAATGATGAAGGGTACGGATAGAAAAGGAAGAATGAGACTTAGAAGAATTAGAAATGACATGCATTTATAGATAAATATGGATCATTGTGGCACTTGGTTTTTGTATTGCGGATAGCTGCTACTATTTTTTTTGCTGCATTTACGACATTACCCTCTATTTTTTGTTATGGTTAACATTTATTACTGGATGGCACAGGTGGCTTCTGTCATGACTGTTTGGAACCAAATAGAGCCTGAATATGGTTCTAACTTGTGGAATGAAGCCTTAAACAAACGACTCGGAACTCAGGTTATATATTTTTAATTATCACTTTCATGAAATGCCTCTTTTTGCTGAGACAATTAGTGGACAAAGTACTCTTGAAGCAGCTGCTAGGTATAATATGTTTGGCATTCAGTAGCTATATAAAGTGGATCAAAATTTTGTAATTACAAAGGTTGATGTTACAAATTATTATTTGGCTTGAAATATAACATGGTTTATTAACTCTTAGATATCTCAAGTAAAACTCATTAGTCAGGGTAAACTTCAATCATAGACTTGATAAAATTCAATTTTAAATGCTGATTGATTTTGTTCCACGCAGAACCTTAGTCTTCCTGATATACTTGTTGAAGTTGAAAAGCGCGGATCCTCTTTTGCCAAATTGTTGGCTATTCCCGAGCAGGATGATTGGGTTTATAGTGATGGAAAGTCAGCATCATGTGTTGCTTTTATTCTTGAAATGTATAAGGAAGCAGGACTATTTGGTGAACTTGCAAGTTCGGTTCAGGTTACAGAGTTCACGGTGAGTTTGTCAGTTAGATTTTGAGGTATTCTATGTTTTCCTGATTTGGTTGGTTGCTTGGGCATTTGCCTCGGTAATGTACTTCATGAATCTGAAACTGCCTTTTCATTTTTTCCGTTTAACATATCTGTATGTCAAGTGAAGTATTCTTCGCTTGTTCATTCCTATTATCTTCTCATCTTCATCAATTCATGCCTTAATCATAGTTATTTCACCAGTTCCAAATGAGGTGTCTAGAAAATGTGTCTGTTGTCCACTCCCTAAATATAAACTTCTTTCCTATAATCTTCAATAAGTTTTCAGTATCTTATTGCCATAATTATAAATGTAATGTTAGGAACGCTTTCTCAAAAAAAAAAATGTAAAGTTAGGAACACTTATAAACCAGCAATATTTCAATTCTTGGAAAGTTACTTTATCTTCTATTTGGAACTGCCTATGTTTATACAAAAGTAACAAAACTATTGCATTAATATTTGCTCATAAAAAGAAACTACAATTCTTGCATTGATACTTGTATTCTGTTGGATCATTTTGGTTCAGGTCATTGAAGAACACATGGAAGTCTATGTTGGACTCCAGTTCTAGATTTAAGGAATTAATGTTTTTTACCTAATCATCTATTGTTTGAAGTGCAGATAAAAGATGCTTATACTCTCAACTTTTTTGAAAACAATTCAAGCCGGTTGCCAAAGTGGTGCAATGCCGATGACAATGTGAAGCTTCCATTCTGTCAAATTCGAGGAAAGTACCGGATGGAATTACCTGGATACAATAGTATGGACCCGTATATGCATATGAATGAAAGATGTCCATCTATGCCTCCAAAATATTACAGACCTCAAGGTTGTTGACAAGGTTTTCCCCATCTTCCTCGTAATTATCAGAGATCAGCATTGTTGAAGACATAATAATATGGTAAATGCAAGTCTGCTTCCTCTAACAACTTAAACTTTTAGATGAGATGGTCACGCAATTCAACAATTATTTGTATATAGTTTTTCAATCATCAGTTCTCGAGGAGTTGTCCAATTGTCTAGGACATACAAGGTTGTTGTTAGCCATAGATGATGCTCTTATTCAAGAGTTTGTACAAAGTTTGGTCTTCCAATGTTTCTTCAATGTTGCGTATGCTAGAATGTTAGCTTGCCAATATCCTTGTTTTTATTTAGTTTTATACTAACGAGGTCGTACATACAGAAAAATGTTGTTATTTGAAGTGAATATTAGTTGTATCTTTATGCCTTCAAACTTTAGAGATCTACACTCAACTTTTATTTGTAAAGTTGCCTTTAACTTTAGAGATAACGAGATCCCGGAGAGATAGAGAGGTTATTTTGATTAAGTTTAGACCTTCGCAAACGTGCGATAGAAACTTTAGCTGTACTCCTAAAATTAAGCCGATGAAGAAAGAGAGAGAGAGAGGGAGGGGGAGAGGGGAGAGGGTGTAGTATAAAAGTATCAAACTAATAACAATGAGAAGTTAATTTCAAGAATTCAATGTTGGAGCTGTCCCCATAAAGATGGGATACATTCTGTCCTTGAAAACAAAAGGGGGAATTTTAGACTGTTAGTTAACAAAACAAAAGGCTAGTCGCAAGAGAGAAAAAAAAGGGGAAGGAAAACCACAAAAAGACAACACATCATTTTCCCCTTACAAAGTGGACCAACAATAAATTAATCAACTCTTTATTGGTACCATACTTGTGGTAGTGGGGTAATAAGTATATATTTATTTTTAACTAAAAATATCGAGATTTAATCGTGAAAATGAAATTATTGGGAATGTTTTACTTTTAAAGTACTTTTCTGATTTGAATTAGTCAAGTCACAATGCGAATACGAGGCGGAGTGAAATGAAAAAAAATCTACTCCAAGAAGTTTGGAGATAGTCACTTCTTTCACTGTTCACAGCAATAACATAACCCTTTCTTGCCAACAAGTGCAAGTCAACTCCAACTATAATGCTTTTCTTTTTAGCACTCTCTCGGTTTAATTTATTCCATTTTAAACGATAAATCTTTTTTTAATTTATTATTAGAAAAAAAGATATTTTAATATACTTTACCTTTATTTGGTATCTTCCATTAAAACGTCAGTGTGTTCAAAATTACAAGTTCTAAGGATAATTTTACTATGTATCGAAACTTTTCGTTTTCTTGAACTTGTGGCCATGATGAAGTATTTGCTATAAGCATATTCGCAGAATTTTCTTTCCTATCACTATTACGTAATGTAGACGAAAACGTAAATTGACAAAATTTTATACAAGGAACATAAAAACTAAGACAACACAATTGATTAAAATAAAATATGTCCTATCGATTAAGATCAATGAAACAAATTAAATGAAATGGGTCAAAAGTCAAAACTGAAAAAATTACAATGTAGTCCCTTTACATCAGAAGGTAGGTTCAAAATAATTCCTTAATTATGCTCGGAGCAATTTTAGTTCTTTAAGTTTGTCAAGAGTTAATTTTCAGTATCCGTCAAATATTTATCTAATTCTGTTGGTTAGATTTGATGGAAATTATGAAGAAAAAAAAGAAAATTAGCGGGAACTCATATTTAGAATTACAATTCTGTAGTTTCGGTTATTTTTTATTTATTTTTAAACGTATGGTGTAGCTTTTTGACATGTAATTTCTACTATTTCTTATATTTTTTTAATATCTAGTGCAGTTTTTTGTATTCCATATTTAAGATTTTGATGAAACTATCTTGGTGTTTATAATTTAATCTTATTTTCACTATTTCCGTCAAATCTAGTAAACATAAATTGTTAAATATGTGATGAAGACTAAAAGTGTTAAAATCAAAAGACCAAAACTATTAAACTGGTAAACTTGTTGTCATGTGACTAGGAGGTCACGGGTTCACGATGTAAAAATAGTTTCTTAAAAATGCAAGATAGGACTGCTTATAATAAATTCTTGTGGGCTGACTCTTCCTGAATGGTGCGCATAGCGAAAGCTTAATGAACCCAACTTTTTTTTTTTTTTTTTTTACTGAAGGAACTATTTTAAACCTATCGTTAAATATAAGGGACCATTTTTATCAATGGAACTATTAAATGAAATGGGTTAAAACGTCGAAATAAATGAAGTTGGAAAGATCACCACGTATCAGTAAACGAATGAAATAAAGTTAGAACAATTTTTCCTTATAATAAACATCAACTGAACAAACAAAGCTTCCATAGAAGGCATCCATGGTTGTAATCTTGAAAAATCATAGATTTATCACTTTCTTGATCCTTTTTCAGCTCTTTCCATGGCAGATAAATGGGTTAAAATCACCATTTAATCCAAAGGATATTCTTCCATTATTACCAAGACAAGTATCATGGCCTATCCTAAACTATCTCCATAGTGCAGTGGACCTTATGCCTACTTTTGTTGGGGTTGCTTCAATTGAAGGGAATAATAGTTTGGAGTGGAAAGGTGCATGCTTTTACAAGAATATTGCTTGGTTAGAGCTTCACAATAAGTCTAATACTCAATTTGGTGGTGGCACCCTTCATATCAAGGTTTCCCCCAATTCTATTTTACTACTTTCTTCATTTTCAATAGCTAAGTTTCAAAATTTCATATTGTTTTGCTGTATCTTTTGTTGTTTTTCTTATACAGAAGTGCTTGTTCTTGTGCCTATTGATTGAGCTCAACCTTATACCAAGCTTGTGGGTAGTTATAAGTCAGTATGGTACTTTCTTGGGGAGTTTGGGAACGGAGGCGGGTCCAAGATTTGAACTTTATGGGTCCCTAGCGATTTCAAGTTAATATACAATAATAACTGGGTTGGAAAGGTGCTTTCTTTTACAAGAATATTGCTTGGTTAGAGCTTCACAACAAGTCTAATAGTCAATTTGGTGGAGGAACCCTTCATATTAAGGTTTTCCCCAAATCTAAGTTTAGTACTTTCTTCATTGTTTTCTTTTCATTTGGGTGTTGTCGGTTCAAGTAACTACTTGCAATAGCTATTTTTCAAAATTTCATATTGTTTTGCTGTATCTTTTATTGTTTTTCTTATATAGAAGTTCTTGGCCATGTCTATTGATTGAGTGCAACCTTATGTCTTAATAGCTTCTGGGGGTTGAAAGCCAGTATGGTACTTTCTTGGGGAGGATGGGGATAGAGGGGGATAAAAGATTTGAGTTTTATGGGTTCCCTAGCGACCTGAAATTAATATATAATAATAACTCGGTTCATGATCAAATGGTTATAGAGATTTAGTGGATTTCTTAATACATATACAAGGTTCGGGCAAAAGCTACTAGATAAGTAGTAACCCCTTCTTCCTATTTTAACTGTCATTTTAGCTCATAATATTTGTCCTAAAATAATTGTACTTTAGGAATTCAAGACTAAAATTGACAATTGTTTCCAACTATACCCTTAACATTAAAGAAGTATTCTCAATATTTAAGAGGTAAAAACAAGTCTACCTTTATTAAATAGGGTACCTTCATAAACTATACCTTGTATTTGTTACTTTCTTATTGGGCGTGAAATAAGCTAAAGCGACAATTAAAATGGGAAGGAGGGAGTACTGTAGATCTGCCTCTGTTTGGGAATGTAGTTTAGCGCACTTCAAGTTTATTCCTTTTTGTAAATTGGGTGTGAAAGATGAACTTTTTCTCCATGTGTTTAGTATTTTTCGATAAGGATTAGTTGTTAGTGTTACACTTAGGTATGGTGTTTACCAGTAGTCTTCTTATTCTGGTTAGAGACTTTTAAAAATATGAGGATCCTCTTGCTTTAGAGAAGAGAATCCATAATTTGCCTTGAAATACAAATTATGTACTTGTATTGAAATGAAATGGGTCCAAATGGAGTGAATGGATTTAGAGGATTCATATAGCTAAACACAATTAGCTGGGATGGAGGCATAGTTGATTGATTCATTGATTGTGTTTAGCAAAAGGGCAGCCCGGGCACTAAGCTCCCGCTATGCGCGGGGTCCGGGGAAAGGCCGGGCCACAAGGGTCTATTGTACGCAGCCTTACCTTGCATTTCTGCAAGAGGCTGTTTCCACGGCTTGAACCCATGACCTCTTGGTCATTGATTGTGTTTAGTATTTTTTAAATAATATTTAAAGGGAATATTGTTCTTGGTGATTCCCAGCTGGTCCTGAATATCCTTCGCTATTAGATATCTGTTGATTTGGTTGCCAGATACATGGGAAAAAGATAGATGGAAGTAAAAAAAAACTTAATCTTGATTCTTTGATCTACTCCTCTTCATGGGAAACTCTAGAGTTGACTTTTGTATCTGACTAGTGTTATTCAATGAGATTTTTTTGCACGCCGTGGATGAGAGGTATCTTTTCCCGGAATCTCTTTGCATTGACTATATGTTGGTAAAATTTAGTTGAAATTGTAGCTCAGCTATGTTGGAAATACCAACGTTATGGTGTTCGTTGAGAATAGAAACATTTTGGAAGGCCAGATCTGTATGCATTATTAATAATGAATATTTGTTCTCCGCATAGTATATGGATAGCTAACTGATGAAGATTATAAATTATATTCTTTACCTGCTTTATATTTCTTTCTATGCCTTCTTTTCTAATGCTTGGATGGAAAGAGTTCCCATTTTAATATCAGTGGGATTCTTTTACTTCTCCACATATCAATGTTTGTATTCAAATTTTAAAAATTTGCAGGTGAGCAATGCACACAGTTGGACATGTATGGATCTTTACGTCTTTGCAACCCCATATCGTGTAACATGGGACTACTACGTATTGTCTCGTGCGCATACTCTTGAAATCAAAGAGTGGGAGTCTCAAGCTGAGTTAGAATATGTGAGTCCCAATCATTTCTTAAATAAATCTAAAAGAGCACTAATTTAAGCATAATTTATGAGCCTAACGGAGCAACATTGAAACAGGTCAAACATAAAGGTATCTCGATTTTCCTAATGGAAGCAGGAATGTTAGGAACCCTTTCAGCACTATGGGATGTTCTCCCTTTGTTCACAAACACTGGATGGGGTGAGAACTCAAATATTGGTTTTCTAAAGAAGCATATGGGCGCTTCATTTGAAAAACGGCCTCAGCCATGGGTCACCAACTTTACTACTGATGACATACATTCTGGAGATTTTCTTGCGATTTCGAAAATTAGAGGTCGCTGGGGTGGTTTTGAGACTTTAGAAAAATGGGTATCTGGAGCTTATGCTGGCCATTCTGCTGTTTGCTTGAGAGACTCCGAAGGAAAACTATGGGTTGGCGAATCTGGAAATGAGAATGATAAGGTAGTGTTCTAAACTATCTTGTTTTCACATTATGTTATTCTTTGAAGAACTGGAAGATTAGAAGTAGAAAGGAGATAGAGAAAATTATCTCATATTGTAATTTCTGCAATCTGCTTGTCTTTCTCATTGTGCTAGGCTGCAGGCATTGCATTATGATCGTCTCTAGTCTTTTTATAGTGATAGAAATGTTTTTGATTAACTTCTCATTTGCTTATCCCCTACCATCCTTTAACGTGCTAATTATACCAAACAAATCATTATCCAGATATAGAAATTACAGGTTGAGAATTCAAATTCAAGATTCAAAGTAAATGTAATTGTTCCGTGACTTGTTCTTGCTAAACTTTTGTTGTTTGAAAATCCTTAGACATTGTTGTTTACGGGAATTATGTAGTTCTATATTACTTTCTCCTGTATTTACTGTATAGAAGACTTACTTTTCCACTATCTTTTTTTTATGATAATCGTGGTGTCCGGGCCAGCTTTCACGCACCTCGACTAATTCCACGGGTACCTGCCACCTCCCACCAGTAAAGATGTCGGGTAACTTTATCCACTAAGGCTTGGGCTGACAGGAAGAAATCTCCTAGTGTTTTTCCCTCCACCACTATCTTTTTCCTTCTTTTTTTCTTCTTTTCTCCTCCCATGTTAACAAACCATTTCTATCCTTATTTCAAGGAATTGCGATTATTTTCACCAGAATTATTTTAACTTTGGAAATCCTTATAGATTCATTATTTTGTTTATAAAGAATATTTAATTGTACATTAGTTTGCGGTGTACTTAGTTATACTATGCTACTACTATCCACTATCTCTTTTCATACTTTCTCGTCAGTGTTTCTTTAAAATTTCAAAACTTATGTTTAGGGAATTTTGAATTTTTAACAAAGTAATGAGGAGCATCGATAGCAAATCAAACTTTTAGGTAAAAAAAGGTTCTTACCCAAATGGAAAAAAAGAGATAAAAGTGCTACATGTTGGAACAATTGATTAAAGTATTAGAGTGATATTCAAATCAACAAACTTAAGGGGAAACAACTTCTAAAGTTTGTGATTGTGGTCTGTCAAGTGATGCTTTTTGTGGAGTGTACAGATTTAGATATTAGTAGGACTATTACAACGTTGACTTCAAATATCTGTTGTATGAGTATCATATTAAAAGGTATGATCCTTATTCAACATTTGCACAAACTTTAAAGTTTAAGCACACTAACTAGGTAGCAACTTTTGAGCATGCAATAGACACAACACAATATTCCAAGGCGTTAAAGATATAAGAAAAACTTTAAGCATGAATGACCATGTATTTAGTAACGAAATCTCTATACCATATTTGCACCAATTTCATTCTTCACATGTCCTTTCAGGGAGAAGATGTTATTGCTATATTGCCATGGGAAGAATGGTGGGAGTTTGAGCTGACAAAAGATGATTCGAATCCACATATTGCATTGCTCCCTTTGCATCCTGACCTCCGTGCCAAGTTTAATGAAACTGCTGCTTGGGAATATGCAAAAAGCATGGCAGGAGATCCCTATGGTTACCACAACTTAATATTTAGCTGGATAGACACAATTGATGGAAATTATCCCCCACCCTTGGATGCTCATCTGGTAATGCATATTATTTCATATTACAGTTTTGCCAATTTTGTGTTTACAGCATTTTTTTGAAGCTGCTTTCTTTCACACAGTCATTTACTTCCTGATTCCTCTGGTTTGCGACTGCAGTCAGCTATTCTTTTTACTGAATTTTGTCCTCAGAAATAAACAAAATAATTGCAAAGAGCGGGTAAGATAGGCCTCAGCGTATTTAGTTGCTCAGCTAGTGAAATAATATTATTAACACATGAAATGAATTTGGGTAAATGCATGCATTTCACACGCAGACCATTCAGCTGCAGGTTTCATCTATCGAACAGTATCTAGATTCCCATAAGGCTATATCCATTTGAATTTTAACTTGATGTTATCATCATCGTGGCACTTGGTTTTCTGTGTTGAGTAGCTGCTACTGTATTACTGCAAAATAAGAGTGGCAGGGTGACCTTTGCTACCACGATCCATTGAGATTCAGCCCTTTGTCGCTCCTATTTGTATTTCTAAAAAAAAAAAAAAAAAACTTAATAACAAAATTCATGCAAATTGAAAAATTAACCTGTAATTATTGATGATGTTTCAGTGATGTGTGGTGCAGGTCGCTTCTGTCATGACTGTTTGGAACCAACTACAGCCTGCATATGCTGCTAACATGTGGAATGAAGCCTTGAACAAGCGACTCGGAACTCAGGTTAAGTTTTTGTATGATAACATTCATGAGATTCCTCTGTTTGTTAAGATAAAAATAGTGGACAAAACTCTATTACGTCAGCTGATTGAGTAACTAATATAAAGAAGATTAGAATACTGTATTTACAGAGGTTAATGACATAAAACCATTTTTACACTGAAAATATACTCTGCTTTCTTAACTCTTAAATATCTCAAGCAAAACTGGTAATGTAGACCTCTATCATGGACTTGATATATTGTATAACATGCTGATCCATTTTGTTCCATGCAGAACCTTAGTCTTCCTGATGTTCTTGTGGAAGTTGAAAAGCGTGGATCCTCTTTTGCCAAATTGTTGACTATTCCAGAGCAGGATGATTGGGTTTATAGTGATGGAAAGTCAACATCGTGTGTTGCTTTTATTCTTGAAATGTATAAGGAAGCAGGATTATTTGGTGAACTTGCAAGCACAATTCAGGTTACAGAATTCACGGTGAGTTTGTACTCTTTATTTTCCACTTTATCAGTTGGTTTCCAGGGCATTTGCATGGTATGTAATTAGGTGAATCTGAAACTGCTTTTCTTTTTCTCTTCTTTTTTTGTGGGATGGCGGATTTTTTTTTTGGTGTGTGTGTGGTGGTGGGGGTCACATATCTGTATCTGTGGTGAGGTATCTTTTGCTCGTTATTCCTATTATTCGTCATTCCTTGCTCCATTTCTATTACGTTTCAAATAAACTGTTGTAAGTAATTGTTTGGGTGGTCTAAACATTGTGTCCATTGTTCACTTCCCCAAAATATAAACTCTTTACTATACTCTTGCATACCTTTCAGTATCTTAGTGCCAAAAATGTAAAAGTTAGGAACCAATTTTAAAGCAAAAGTATTTCAACTCTTGAAAAGTTATCCAGTCTTCTATCTTAAAATTGCTTATGTTTGCGAAACTATTGCATCAATTTTTTTATCATTGGGAAAAAGAAAACTATAATTCTTGCATTACTTGTTTTCTGTTGGACCCTGGGCCTGGTGGTTCGTCTCATTAAAATCACATGGAAGCTTCATGTTGGGTTTAGCTTCTGGAGTTTAAAAAGTAACGTATTTATTGCTGAGAGTGCAGATAAAAGATGCTTACTCTCTCAAGTTTTTCGAGAACAATTCAAGTCGGCTGCCAAGGTGGTGCAATGCAGATGATAGTGTGAAGCTTCCTTTCTGTCAAATTAAAGGAAAGTACCGGATGGAATTACCTGGATACAATAGTATGGATCCTTACCCCTATATGAATGAAAGATGTCCATCTATGCCTCCGAAATATTACAGACCTCAAGGTTGTTGACAAGCTTTTCCATCTTTGTTGTACTTATCAGAGGTTAGCATGTTGCATATAATTCTCCACTCATCAGTTCGCAGGTTGTTGTACAATTCCCTAGGCACAAGGTTACTAATGGACATATATGTTGCTCTTATATAAGAGATTGTACAGAGTTTGGTCTTTCAGTGCTTCTTGAAAGTTGCACAGACCAGAATGTTAGCTTGACAGTTCCTCGTTTTTATTTAGGATATTTTAACGAGCTTGGGAAAATGAATCCCAAAGAACTTGTACATATATGGAAAAGAGTTGGTATGCTAGGTGGATATTAATTGTTTCTTTCAGCCTTCAAAACCTTAGAGATCATCACTCAACTTTCCATTGTAAAGTTATTTTAACGCTAAACCCCAAATTTCGAAAAGTTACCTAAGAATCAAATAGTGTTATCAAAGGCGAAAGGTGCAAAAAACTTTAAGTTCCATTGGGGCTTTAAATGCAAAGCTCAAATAAAGCGTGGGCTTTAATGAAGAAAGGTGCAAATGGAGAAAAAAATTCAAATATGTATGTGTAGTCCAAGATTATAATTATCAGCATGAATAACAAATATATTGACAAAGAAATTGAAAAAAAGTTACGATAAAGTAAAATATCAATTATTTAGTGTCGCCTCTTTAGGATTATGCTCATTGGCAAGAAAAAGTATGTCTTTGAGCCTTGATGACGACACTGAAGTGGTTGCTAAGCAAGGCGAAATGCTTAACATATTTTGCGCCTCGCTTCAAGGCTTAAGCGCGCCTTTGACAAGTTCCATTGGGGCTTTAAGTGCAAAGTGCAAAGTGCAAATAAAGTGTGGGCTTTAATGAAAGGTGCAAATGGAGAAAAAATTCTAATATGTATGTGTAGTCCAAGATTATAATTATCAGCATGAATAACAAATATATTGACAAAGAAATTGAAAAAAAGTTATGATAAAGTAAAATATCAATTGTCTAGTGTCGCCTCTATAGGATTATGCTCATTGGCAAGAAAAAATATGTATTTGAGCCTTGATGACTACACTGAAGCGGTTGCTAAGCAAGGCGAAACGCTTACCATGTTTTGCGCCTCGCTTCAGGGCTTAAGCGCGCCTTTGACAACACCGAAATCACACTACATACTAAAATATGACCATGAAATTTTCCATCTTTCCTTCCAATTGTAACAAACTTTAAACCGTAAACTTTAAGTCTAGAAAATTATTCCAATGGAAAAAGGAGATTTTCGGTTATGCATGTTCAAAGTTTCAATTTTTCACATCCAATGCTTAGCCCTCAATTTTCGAATATAAAGTTCCAATAAATGTGGCTGGATAGTCAGACCTTAAAGTGTACATCTTTTAACATGAAGACATCATAGTATAGGGAGTATTTCCCTTCGGAGTCTTGAGGTTTACAAACTCTGCTGCCTCTTGAAGAAGCATGTAGGATTAAATTTGTTGAATTAGAGAGGTTTCCTGGGAATTATTTGAACAGGAAGTCCTTGAGTTGGTGCTGGCATTGGGTCCCTGCTGAAGAAATCATCTGTACAACATAGCTTCCATGTGAAATGTGTTACTAGGTAATGGATTGTAACCAAAGTTTCAATCTTTGCGAACTCGTATCCAGGACATATACGGGCTCCCCCTCCGAATGGAACAAAGTTGTAAGGAGGCAAAGATGCTGGGGTCTCAAAGCGATCTGGATCAAATTTCTCTGGTTCTTGGAAAATGCTGCTATCCATGTGTGTTTTAGCCGTTACCCAGAATATCTATGTGCAGCCATTAAGCAGTGGTTAACTTCGATTATGCCAATCAGAAAATAACAGAGTTAAGAATGGAAGATCAAAGATGGAAATTTTGATCTTACTTGCCATCCTTTCGGAATGAGGTAGCCTCCATACTCGATGTCTTTTACAGTCTGCCTGAAGCCTCCGAAAATTGGAGGGAACATTCTCATTGTCTCCATTGCCACTCTCCAGGTGTATTTCATATTGCCAAGGTCTTCCCAAGTTAGGGACTCTCCAGGTGACTTGCTCTGTGCAATCTCTTCTTGCTCTGTGTTCCCACAATCTTATTTAGAAGAAACCCGAAAGACAGAGCGACTCGAGTCTGAATGAAATTCAAATGGTTTCTTACCTTTAAGGACAGCTGCATAGATGTTTGCGTTCTTTGCTAAAAGTCTTACCATGAAAGTTATCAAGACGGATGAAGTGTCATGTCCAGCAATCATGATGAGCATGACATTATGAATGATTTCATTTTCAGATATGAGTTCTTGATTGTTCTCTCCACTGATGCTGAGCAAACAGGTGATGAGATCCTGGTGGGATGAAGCTAAGTTGTTGTTGAGCTCATGGCGTTTCTCGGAAATAAGTTGTTTCAGCATTTTCTGGGCATCTTTGCTTGCCTCGAGGCTGCGATTGAAGCGCGTAAAAGGAAAGTTTATAGGGATTGACCATATTCCTTCTATCATCTGCTGGAAATAATGAACCATCTGGTCTCTTCGCGCTCCACGTTCAAGCCCGAAAAGGAGAGAGCAAATAATGTTGAAGGTGAGTGTCTTCATCAAAGGTAATACCTGCCATAAACACCATACACAAAAGTTAGTTGTAAATGTCTAAGATCGCATGCATCACCAAAGGGTGTGGCCTAGTGGTCAATGAAGTGGGCTGAGAACCATGAGGTCTGAAGTTTAAATCCCAGCTGAGGCAGAAGCACTAGGTAATCTCTTCGCATCTGTCCTAGTCTTGGTTACCTGGTACTTGTTGCTGGTGGGAGGTGGCATGTATCCCGTGAATTAGTTGAGGTGCGCGTAAGCTGGCCCGAACACCATGGTTATAAAAAGAAGTCTTAAGATTGCGTGCAAGAATAGTAGGGGGGGTCCAGGGCAAACCTTAATTATTTGCTTGCCTTTCCTGTAAGTCTCAAGGTGGATTCTGACTTCGTCTCCCATCTCTCCGACATAACGCTTCAGACTATCTGGCTTCAAGAATGACACAAGGGCATCTCTAACCCGTTTATGATCTTCACCATTGAGTTCCAAAAGGCAACGATCGCCCAGAATCATCTTGACTGATTGTGTCTGCTGGTTAGTGAGGACAGAGCCATCACTGGTAAATACAAACTTGTTAGCTGCCTGTCCATAAATGAATACAGTGGGTTTTCCAAAGAGGCTTAGCTTTGAGATAGGACCATATTTTTGGACTCTTTCCTCAAGCCATTTCTCTGCTGTGTTGGCTCTCATTGCCCTTAGCATGCCAAGGCTTTGACCGATGACTGGAAATCCAAGGGATCCTGGTGGGACCCTCTTCGATGATCTTCTCCTCCGAACAAGGAGGAGGAATACCGGGAGAAGAAGTAAGAAAATAGTTACGATAATATTCATGATTGAGGTACAATTGGATTGAGCTTAGAAATAGAAGGATTTTATATAATCTTCTTGTGTTGTTGATTTTGTTGGTGTCTGGAAAAGTATCTCAGCTCCTTTATGGTATCCTGAAACAAAAATATGCACATCTAGAGATACCAGAATATACTTTCCAATTATTGTGGATTGTGGTGTCTAACTCGACGATATGTCCAAAAAGAATAGTGCTGATAAACATAACTGTTGTGTTTTGTTTTGTATTAAAAACAAGTAATCAAAAGTCCAAATCAATCATGTGATGAAAGTGGTGATGATCTTTACTAAGTTGCTTGGCTGGAAGGATCTGCTTGTTTTCATTAACTTTTCTACTTATTATATGTGATACTTAAGTGTCTTATTGTTTATGTGGCAGCAAATTTGAGCTTCATTTCTAGTGCAATTACTATGCTGTACACCTGAAATTTGACCCTGGTATTTAACTCATTATGTGTAACACTGGCCTGCTAAACAATACTGCTTGAGATCCATATACAGTTCCAAAATTTGTTGCCCTTCGGCAGACAGAGTGAGTCTACTTAGCGAACAAACTTCAACACATCTTATGATGTATTCATGTTAAAAGATGTACGCTTTAAGGCCCACTATCCAACAACATTTATTTGAACTTTATATTTGAATAAAAAGTGTCAAATCTAGGGGTACCAAACTACATTTCCAATGTGATAAAACAAAACATTTTGAATTTTTTTTTGTTTATAATAAAAAAACGAGTAACCTCTGCATCAACAATATGCTGAAAGATGTGATGGAATCTTTACTATGTCATAATTGATGGATTGGATCTGTTGGTTTAAATTAACTTCTTCCACAAAAAAATTCTAATCTTTTAAATCTAGTAGATACTTACCTTTTTTTTAATCTTTCAAGTGCCTAAAAGTTTTTGTGGCGACATATCTGAGCTTGATTTACTAGTGCAGTTATTAAGTAATAATGCTTGAGACCTATATAGAGATTGCGGAATAATATAAGCCAGTAACAGCCACCACATGCTTGATGATTAGTTGTAAATGATTATTAACGATAAACAAACATCAAAATAAAGATTGCTCCATTGAATTCGATAAAATTAAAAAATATAAAAAGGTTACATTTTCAGCTGGCTTTATACAACAATACATAAAAATACATACAGTATGGAATTGGAACCCAAATAAACAATCAGATGATATTACTTAGTCTTAGGTGGGAAATGGTTCCCTCCTGTGGCAATTTTGTACAGGTAAAATCCAGTCATGAGAGCACTGCAGAAAAGACAGAAAAAACAAAATAAGTATAGCATCAACCTCATATAACAGACACTTTTTGATAGTCGAGTTGCGCAAGCTGACCCAGACACGATAGTTTTGGGGAAAAAAAATAGATACAAAGACTTTTTGATAGTCAAGGTGTGTGGAAGCTGGTCTGGACATACGGTTATAAAAAACAGATACAAATACTTTTTGATGGTCGAAGTGCGCGCAAGCTAGCTGAGATATTATGCTTATAAAAAAATCCAAATAGATACGCTTTTTGATAGTCAAGGTGTATGGAAGTTGTCTCCGATACCATGGTTATAAAAGAAACAGATACAAAGATTTTTTGAATGACCAGTTTATCATAACAGATTCTCCAGATAAGAATGGCAAGCAAGATTCTTCCCTATCAGCCATCAAGGCTGATCCATTTCTGTTAATGGACTTCTCTAACCATCAAAAACAACCATGAACCATTAACTTAATACGAAACTATATAGTGCCCATTAAATCCTTGTGCAGCTTTCAATTTTTAAGATCTACAAAAATTACTTTACATGACCAATCTTTAGGTTTTGTGGGACATAAGGCAACTCAACTTGCAAAGGCTAGACAGAGGAATTGAGCTTCCACACTCTTCTTCCCCTAGTTTGCTCTATATTTACACTGATGATATAATGAGAGAAAGGCTCACTACACATAACTTTTTGCATAATTCACCAAAAAGAATATAGAGGGACACATTCTAACTGCAGGTCTTGTTCATGTTACATTAAAGCCTATGTTGCTTGGACTCTTCAAAAATGCCGACGGATGTCGGATGTGGCAACATTTTTGGAGAGTCCAAGCAAGATCGCTTAAAGCTAGAAAAGTCTAAGATAACTAGCATGTATTCTCCATTAACACATGGAACAAACAACAGGGCTGAAGGCAGTTCTGTTCTTATAAAATAGCAAGAGTCTGAATAGAGTAGCAAAGATAAGCAAATTGTTCATCCTCCTAACAAATTAATCAAAATCATCCTATCCAATATTGCATGGGATGAACTTTTGAAGCAGTTCACTGTTATTCATGTATTACGGTTAGACATGGAAACATTTTCTCACTATTATCCTCTTTAAACAAACCTAACAACTTCAACAAAAAGAGACAAACAATTAGTTTGCATAGAGCATCTTCATACGTTTTCCTATGTAATATGCCTCAACTAAATTTGTCATACCAACCAAACCTAGTATACTTAAAAAGATAGACAAAATATAGCAACCAAGAAGCAAGTTGACTATAAAACCAGTATGGCATGCTTTTCATTTGCAGTTGCCTGATACCAGCAACAATGCCAGCGGGCATTAGTTTTGAAGTTTGCATGTACCGTTGTCCCATAACCCATGTTAATGTGGCTGCACAAGCTGTTTGGAACAAAAATAAAGTGAGTGGAGATACAAGACGTGTTTATAAAAATAAAGCAATTCATTAACGAAAATAAAAAAGATGAAATTTTGAATTTTTTTTTCTGAATTAGAAATCATGCTGCCATCAGACAAACAAAATTTTAACATATTCTTTCTTTTTGGTTTTGTTTAGTTCACCATATAATGTAATATGTCTAGAGTTCTTTTTCAATAGTAGTCACTCCTCCGAGAGAAACAGAGATGGTGTATCCGTATATTGATAATAACGACGATACCTAGCCAAATAATGAAATTATCAGTCCAAAAAACCACTTTTGCTATGTACAGAGTGAATGGTGCACAAGGAATGTGCCTGGCACTTATGGATAAGGAGTTTGGAAACACATTAGAGATTTGGAGTGAATTTGCAAGAAGAATCAGGTACATAACAGGAAATGGAAGAACTTTTTTTTTCCACAAGATACTGGGATAGGACATTTTCCAGTGAAAGATCAAATCCGAGAGATGAACATATTGGTCAACAATTATTTGGTCAACAAATTGCAATTTAGATCAGGAAATCAGGGAACACCAAATTAACTTTTAACTAGGAGCATAAAATTTAATAGCCCGAGTGCACGTTCTCTTTCCCAGAATAGACTTAATAACCACAAGAACCTCATGATCTGCAGAAACCTTCAATTTAACTTCTGTCAAACAAACAAGCAGATATTGGAAAATTAAAAAGAAGCCTATGGAGACCTAATCGCAATTAGATGCTAAACTATTAGATCTTGCGATAACAGAGTTCACATTAATTCTTAGGTGCAAACTCTACAGTTCATATTATTTCTATAAACCAAGAGACAAAAATACAAGAAGAAACTAGCTAGGGCAGGGGAAGCCTTTCATTTTTGGTATTCAGGAGACGCGGTCAATTTCTTTGAAGGGTGAAAATCGAAGAAGATTATATTCTTGAAGAGGAGTGAATTGGTAAGGAGTACTGAATCAGAATTATAGTCTCTATACCCTTCAGATCTGAAGAAGATCACAAGCATTAATGAGAGGCTATACACTATAGAAAACTGTTATTCAATACTACATCAGCAAGAGACGGATCCAAGTTTTGAACTTGATCAGTTCAACCTTCATGTTCTCACCCGTAAACCCATTGCGTATTTGCAATTATGGATTCAGAACTTAATATTTGTTGAAATGATAGTGACTTTACACAAATCATATGCATAAATACACTTCGAAAATACTGGTATCAGCACAATATAGTATGTAGGACCAAAGATTGAACAATATGAAATGCAGTTCTATTTAAGGAAATGAAAAGGGTCATACCAGTTTCAAGAATCAAAGCAAAGTAAGAATTTTTGCGTTTGCGGAATGCTTGCAGGCTTAAATAACCAGCTAAGATCAAAGAAAATCCAGTACCCACACCTCCAGCCAGTGAAGCTGTGCTTCCTTTACTGGAATATCCAATAACACCACCACACACCAGAATTAACCCATAAGGAATCGTGAAGCAGAAATCATGCATCTTTTAGCCCAATATTTGATTTTTATTGCAAATTTAACCCAAGATTTCAGAGATCAAGCAAGACAAAGACTTTCCCAAGTTTCAAACTTTGGAATTGGTCATGTGGGCTCAATGGGTATATTAAACTGGTTCCACATTTTTGTCTTGCTGGTCTAAAATGACCTTGAGATTGCTCTTGAATGTACTGAGAATATGAAGTACATGAGGGTAATATAGTCAATATACTAGCTATAACTCCAGAGTGCTTGTGTGCACCACGCTCTACATCTTCTTCTTTTTCTTCTGTAACTTTCCGGGTCGAGTCACTTCTGACCCGTTTCCTTATCGACCATACCCGAATTCTTTCTCCATGCAAATGCAATTCAAGAACCGGGTTATTTCATTTTCGGGAGGTAACCATTTATTTGCCTGAAAACACCCTTTACCTGTTCGAGTTGAAGATTTGTCTCAAACCCTAGAAATGGTGACTGAATCGGGTCATTCAAAAAGACCCATGTGCCCATCATGCTCCAAACCGACCCGTTTTTGTCTCTGCACTAGATTGAACACCCCATGTCTTGAAAACTCTGTGGGGTAACAATTCTTCAACACAGTCTAGAAAAAAGCACCTTTTAAATTCCACAAGAATTGCTTCTATTGGCCTGAAAAATCTTAGTGTAATATCAGTATCTGATGTTAATTATGAAGCTAAGTTTCTCATACATTTACTCAACTCAAATCTTAAAATGGGTTCTCAAAATTTGGATGAAAATAGTAGTATAAACATTAAAGACTCCAACTTTAATAGTAGTACTGCTGTTTCTCTATATAAAGACTCCAACTTTGATAGTAACTCTGCTGTTTCTACATATAAAAACTCCAACTTTGATAGTGATTCTGTTGTTTCTTTTACTATAGAGAAGTATGGTGCAATTTGTTCCCTTCAGAATCAAGATTTGAGTAAGCTGTTTGGCTGTAGTGCTTCTATTAATGATATACGAAAAGGGCTTTTAGTAAAAAAGTTACAGATGAAGTTATTGGATGGGAGCAGTTAATTTCAAGAATTGGAGTTTATATTTGGAGTTCCTTCAGGATCAGTGTTACTTTTTTCCAAGTGAAAAATCAATTGGTGTTGAGGAGATAGATTTTGAAGTGAAAAATTTGATAGTACTTGATGGGACATGGGCAAAAGCAAAGAGAATGTATAATGAGAATCCTTGGTTGAAGATGTTGCCACATGTGAGGTTGGATGTAGAGAAGCTAAGTTTGTATAGTGAAGTGAGGTGTCAACCTAAAGCTGGATATTTGTCTTCCATTGAGAGTATTGTATATGCTTTGAAAGGTGTTAAGAAGATTCTGAAGGATTGGATCATTTGTTGGATGTGTTTGAGTCTATGGTTGGAGATCAAAGGAGATGCAAAGATGAGAGATTGAAGCAAAGTCTCCCAATTGTGACTAAAATGCAAATGGATGTTGTTAAGTTCACTTAGCTTTGTTTGGATTACTAGTTGAGATTATCCAAGCCTCTTTTTAGATGAGCATGCTAGTACTAGGATTGTTGAACTTGTGTTGTACTTTGTATCAGTGTACTCTTGTGATTCTTGTTGATTTTGCAGCAGCTAATAGTCTTTACTGTGTTAATGAACACTCTTTCTTAGTTCTGTGACAGTTTAGACAGTAAGAACTGTAAGAAAAGGACAAACAAGTTTAAGACTAGGAAATTCAAATGATCCTTAATGTATGTATCGACTTTGGTTCCATTTGGTTCTTAACGTATAAATATGATAGAAATAGTCCTTAATAAATTTCATAAAGTGATTAATTTGGTCATTAAGCAATATAAGTAAAGAAAATCGCCACTTGATGAAGATGTTAGAAGTTTGTTGTAAATTAAAGTGTTACACGGTTTGTGAGTTTTGTATGGTTTGCTAATAACAGCTTGTTTGGGTGGTTGTTACACGTCGTTTCATAATGTATCGTTTTGATGACTGTATCATTTCATAATGCCACGCACCAATAATATGAACAATAAGCTTACAATGATACAAAGAAAAAGTAAAGTATGTGGCATAATTTTATTATAAAAAAAAAGGTGAGTAAAGGGTAAAAAATAATTATTAATAATAAGAGCAAGATGAGAAAAATAAAATAAAAATGCGATCATATAAATCGATCACTGCACAAAATGATAGTTCTCGTCATTACATAATGGATGATTCAATAATACGATATAATAAAATTTAAGTAATAATTAAAATATTATATTTAAAGTAACAATATAATAGGTAAGTGTATTATTTTGTTCAAGAGGTAATTCCTTCTCAAAAACTTGTTTAGGCAAATACTCATAAAATTTCTTAAACAACAGTAATCAATTACTTTCTTTTTCTGTATAAAAAGCAGATTTAATTTCTGCAATTTGTTTTTGGAAAATATCAATAAAAATCACTCTAAAAAATGGTTAGTAGGTACAATTTTGCGAATTTCGTATCACATTTGTCTCAACTGGGGCAGGTAATAAATGGTATGGGTATGAGTTGTAGGCGGGTATGGCAATTGGGCGGGGCGGTGTTGGTACCCCAATATAAATGCTTTGGACAACCAATAAAAAGCTGTCTTTTTTCTTCACAGAGCTTCGACACACAGTAATAGTGGAGAATGATGAAGTTACTTCCATGGCGTCGTTTAACCAGTGAAGCTAATACTACCCTCTTTTCCAAAATCCCCAATATACCCTCTTTATCACTCTTCAACATGTCCCGTTTACACACTCAGCCAAATCAAGAAGATATCTTCGACCCACCATTTTCACCAATCTTAAAACCCCATAATAATATACCCAAGAAAAGAAACAAAAAGAATGATGATGCATCCATTAAAGATTCCAACTTTACTGTTAACTCAGACTTACCCTTTGATTTTCGATACTCTTACTCTGAGACTAACCCGGCGGTTGAACCAATTGGTTTCCGTGAACCGCCCCGGTTCTCTCCGTTTGGTCCGGGTCGACTTGATAGAAAATGGACCGGGACTTCAGCTCCACGTGTACAACCGGTGGATTTGGAGAAAGTGGCTGAGGAACGGCGGCGGGTTCTCGGAGAACCGCTTTCCGATGAGGAAACGGCGGAGATGGTTGAAAAGTATCGTCATAATGATTGCTCTCGCCAAATGAATTTGGGTAATTTACAATAAGGTCCCTTAAATTTGTTTTTTAAGTTACATTTATGTATGGCTATTGGAATGAAATAAGAGCAGAATGGACATCAGGTGCATAGGGTCTATGTACTGTGATTTTGAGATTAATATTTGAGTAGTTGTTATACAGAGATAATATCACAAAGAGTGAAGCGTGATAATGATGATAATTGTTGTTATAGGTAAAAAGTTGTTATAGAGAGTTAGTTAACTTATAGAATGAAAATCAGTTCGAAAGAAAATTTGGTTGTTAATAGTGAAATGTTGTTATAAGCTATAGAGAGCGGTTGTTATAGAGAGGTGTGACTATATAATGAATAATGCCAGTATTCTGTGATAAATTATGTGATTGTCTTTGCTAAGTAAAACGGAGTCATTTGTGTTTGCATTCTGAATATATTTTGTTATACTTCCCCAAGAAGTTATGACATATTCTTGTATATATAAAATGCACCTTAGGAATTCGACAAAATCTCAAGGGAGGGTTAGAGGTGTTCTTGTAGCTTATACTAGGGTGATTAAGGACATGTATGATGGTGTCAAGACCAGGGCTAGGGCTGTGGGAGGAGATTCGGAACACTTTTCAGTAGTGATGGGTTGCACCAGGGATCCGCTCTGAGCCCATTTCTATTTTCTTTGGCAATGGACGTACTGACTCGTCACATCCAAGGGGTGGTTCCTTGGTGCATGTTATTTGCGGATGACAACCGAGATAAATGGGTTTGTAAGTTGACAGCCAACATAAAAATAATCAAATTATCATGATGAATATCAAAGAATAAAGTTGAAAGAATCCAAAGGATTTATATTGGACTAGTTATCGGAAACAACCTCTCTATCCCGCAAAGGTAGAGGTAAGGTCTGCGTACATCCTACACTCCCCAGACCCACTTGTGGGATTACAATGGGTATGTTGTTGTAGTTTAGGACCTTAGGTTTGAGGCTAGTTGAGCTAAGTAGATATTCTTGCACATATGGCTTCTCTTCACGGATGATTGATATTTGTATCTGTAGATATAAGTTTGCATCCTCATTTATAGTATTATTGTGTGTTAGGACGGGGTGGAGTTACTCACAATATGCTGGAAGACATCCATAACTATTGGAAGAGAGCTGAAGCTGTAAGGATTAAGTGCTTGGGGGTGGCAACTCTTGACATGGATAATGTATGCTCCCATCTCGAGGTTTGTGATCTAACTGCCAGTGTCATCACATATTTTTTAACGTTGATTTCTTCAACCTTTTAAAAATGAACACTTCTGCTGCTGATGCAAAGCACAGTGTCATTGTAGGACAAATCAGGTGGAAAAGTTATCTATCGCCATATTAATATCTTACTCTTATATCGTGGTCGAAATTATGATCCCAAAAGTAGACCTACTGTTCCTGTGATGCTGTGGAAGCCTTTGGCTCCAATATATCCAAAGCTTGTGAAGAACGTTGTTGATGGCCTGACATTTGAAGAAACAAAAGCAATGAGGAACAAAGGGCTCAATGCTCCTCCTTTAACGAAACTCAGTGAGTAACTTGTGTTTTGTGAGTTCAAGTTGAATTCCTAATTTCTCCTCTTTATTAGAAACAAGTTAATTGATTGCATTCTGTAATTGCTGATTGTTACCGATTACTCCTCTAGGCAGAAATGGGGTGTATGTGAATGTGGTGGACAAAGTTAGAGCGGCGTTTGAAACAGAAGAAGTCGTTAGATTAGATTGTACCCACGTGGGAACAAGTGACTGCAAGAGAATCGGTGTTAAATTACGGGTATGACTCATATCTTGCATCAGCTTTCAACTCTTTCCAGGTGTAAATCAATATATCCTTGCAAACCGCAATGTTTAAACAATAATTGTATACCCCTTTTTGGTCTAAACAAATGACACGCTTCTAGTCTCAGGAATTGTCAATTTACCTCGACAGTTTTCCACGATGACGGTGAAAGTTTCATTTTTTTAAAGTAAGAACATTATTAACAAAAAGGGCATTAACTAGATCTTATGCAAGTATACCAAATAGTAGAAAATCTTACGAAAATACATGATTTTCCTCGAATTCCACCCAATCATCTGTACGAAAATTAACCTCATGGGTGCACCAAAAAGAAATAAGGGAAAAGAGGCTATTTCTCGGGTGTACAAAAATCTTTCTCTATTCCATCAAAAGCTCTCCTATTCCTCTCTCTCTCTCTCCATAAGGTCCACATTATTCCTCTCTTTATCTTGCTCTTCATTAATTTCAGGATCTGGTACCATGTGTTCCTATCTTGTTCAAAGATGAGCAGATTATTCTCTGGAGAGGCAAAAAAGATGAAGAACAGAACTCCGGCTCCTGAATGGAACTTAAACTCATAGATTGTGTTTTGAAATTTAGAGCTTCCATCTCAGAACAAGGCATTCACAATCTTCATGGCAAGGCTTCTTGACTGTTGCTTGAAAGTGCTGCTATTGATGGATTTTCGACTTGTGCGAAATTAGGCAGCTCAGATCACACCTTACTCGCAGATGCCAAATAAATGCAAGTAGAGACTAGTGGTTGAAATTTATGCAATACATGTCCTCTTTCAAAAGGCAAAAACTAGTGAAATCCTGTCGCTGATAGATTGCTACTCTAATATTCATGCTAAAGCTTCTGAATTGTATGTTTTCTACAGAGTAATTTAGTGAAAGACAATGTTAATTGAAACTATTCTTTCTTTCCTATGGCCTGGTATTAGACGTATTTGGAAAAGTGCAACGAGTCACATTACCTCTTTATCAATTATTCAATGATCATTTTTCTTTTTGGTCTGTACTATTATCTTCAACTGCTTCTTTATCATCGAATGATGCTTAAATATAGCAAACGTGAAAATATTGATGTATGTAGTTTGGCTATCTTTGTCACCTTCATGTGGCTCAATGCAAGAAATATTTGCTGATGTATAATTCACACAAGCATAATGGCTATTAATAGACGATTGACAGGACTAATTTTGGTAGTCAAGTACAGGGGTAATTGAAGGTAAGTACTAAGTAATAATCCTAAAGAAAGAGAATTTATGAGGTACATTTCATTTATAATCAGAATAAGAAGTTGGTTTCTGTTTCAAAGAGAGCTTTAAGAATCCAGAAGATTTTTTCTTAGTTCATGACTCCAATGCTGCTGCATCCTGAACCAATCAACGAGGTAATCGAAACCTGATCAGACCTCACTGGCTCATCATCATCATTTCTATGCCAACTCCAAGAGGCATGAGTTGAATTAATTATCGCAAGTTCACCATGGCCAAAGCTTGCTTCACGGAAGACGGACCATTCTGGCTGGGGTAGCTTATACCTGTCAATAATTTCCCATGACATGTAAGCTCACCGTCATAATAACTTCCGCTTTAATTTTAAGTGAAGTGGCACCTAAAAGTTCTAAAACCCAAATTTGCAACTTGGCCTACAGGGCTGCACATGATTTCACAACGCCTGAGATAAGTACTTGGTGAGATGTTGCATTTTGTTGTCAAAGTTGTTCAACTATGAATGAACCACCTCTTAAACTAATGTGGGAAACAGAAGATAAACAAAATACGAGACCACTAATGATCTAAACTAGTTCTTGTTTCCATTGTCATTTTATGGATCCTGTGCTCAGCATGTCAAGAAAATTTAGTACAAGGAACACTTACTTGCGTGCTAAACCTTCTTTGTTTCCTCCATCACCAATTGTTATGTGGACAGCACCACAAGGATCAGGTTTACCGTTATAAACTCGTTTCTGTTGTAAAAGAAGAAAAGAATTGCATTATCTATCCAAAAATCAAGAATAATAAGCAAATTAGCAAGCCAGGCATACCGTGCGCTCATAAGCATGAACATGCCCAGCAAACACTATATCTGCACCGGCTGCATACAGCAGAGGCTCCATAGATGTCATCATGTCATCAGCTTCACCTTGATGGGCTTCATTACTATTGTACCATGGCACATGGAATAACACAACCAACCAAGGAGTCTTTTTACGATCAACTTTTAGAAGATCAACCTACAATTGAATTTCCAATAAATGCATTAATATTTGCAAAATGACATATTGCTATACATATAATACAAACCCAACTTCCCTCCTCGCAAACAGTTAGATAGCTGAATAACCAGAAGGTAGAGGCAAGAGCGTATGGGAAATGTGTGAAACTAGGAAGGATGCCTCTAGTGCTATTCTGAAACACAAAATGAACTAGGTCTTTGTTTATTAGCGTAATAATAGACAAGTTGAACTTTAACTCCTAACAACCATAAGGAAAATTTCGCCGCTTGATAGTCTACATTCTAAGAGCTACATGACTAAGATCTTTAATTTCTTCAATAAGTATACCAAGTGTCCTTTCCCCTACAATTTTCATAACTTTCTAACAAAATAACTAAAATACCTAGAAATCTGAAATGATGAGCAGCCAAAAGAGGGGGAGGGGGCCGATGGAGGTCAGATTAGGACTCCTGGGGATAACATTCCAGAAAAAGTACATGTGAAACTAAATGGACAAAAGCGGAAGCGTCGTTATTCCTTACAGTGTGACGCTACTTTTTAATCCAAACACTCTTCAAAACTAGAATATTTCTATTTCAGTAATAAAAGAGAGCTCAGCTAACCTTCAGCCATTTATATTGATCAGAGTATTCATCATAGTCGGTATATGAACCAAGCATGATTGTGTGAACCCCTGCAACATCAAATGAATAGTAGAGATTTGAAGTAGATCCACTCTCCTCAAATGGCATCTTCCACCTGGAGTTGTAAGATATAAATTCATCCACAATGAGTGGTAAGTTTTCTTTTTCATGATTCCCTTGAGTCACCATCCATGGCCTCGCACTAGCCAGGGGCTGAACCAACTGACCAAATGTGTCCCACCTATGCTGAATATAATCAGCATAAGAAAGGTCACCAGGGAGCAAATGAACATCATATTTACATTGGTTTATATGGTCTAAAGTTGACTTCGTCCATCCAGTCTGGCCCAAATCTCCTGCCACAGCAAAAGTAACCGGAATCTTAGACGGTGGAGTTTTGAACTGGAACTCCGGATCTTCTCCACCACATCTATAGAAGTACAATGTGTTGTCTTGCAACGGTCCAATGACAGTATGATGTATAGTTCCGGAACTATATAACAGGTAACTGTACTTGGTACTTCCTCCTTCAGCTTTACTACTGTATTCTCCAGTGGATGTTCCATATTCAACAATTGAAGGAGAAGATTTATCAGTTGTGATCCATGACACTCTTATGTGTTTGTCCCCAGCTAATGAGATGTGAACCTGCAATGAGAATATTACTTCACGTGATTAAATATACAGGCTCCATTTATACACCGAAACAGCAAATTCGTAACTTAAAGAGGAGATTAGAGTAAGCCCAATTTGGTATGACATAAAATGTTTCCTTTTTCTATGCTTGATTGGTTGCAAAAGTTCTGTTTGATCTCTAAATCAAGAAACTAAAGAGGGAAAGAGAAGTTAGTCGAAATGAAAACAAGTCCAAGAAATTTTAATTCTTTTATTCTGTTTGCATGTGCTAAGAAAAAAACAAGCTTGACACCACCCTTCATGTCAACCTGTCGCCCACCTTCGTTATTATTGCATTCCACTAACATGATGACCAGGGAAACATTTTGCGTCCATCTAAACAGGGCCTAACACCAACTTGAACAAACAAAAAGAAAATGAAAGCCCAGAAAAAGAGAGAGCTTTGGAGTGTATGAGCTTTATTAGTGTTAACTTTAACTACATTGCACATTGATGCCATACTAAGCAACACATAGAAAATCAAAACTACTTTCTATTCATTATGAAATACAGACACCAATCAAAATTGGTAACTTCAGGAGCTCAAGGAAGGTTGAGTCTTTGGCCTAACACATTGGGACACAAAGGAATAACAAATTTTTAGCAAAGCATTGAACATCTACTAAAAGCCTTAACAGATCAAAAAGAAAATTAAGCACCCTTAATTTCATATCATATTGTAACAAAAGGGAAGTGGAACTCCTACACTCTTGCTGAGCAACAGTATCCGGGTAAATCCGGACCCAAATCCCAATAACTTGAGCCAAGATCACAAATTAACACCAAACCAAGATCACAAATTAACACCAAATTATACGAACGGAGAGACATAGGCGGATCCACATGTTGAAGCTGAAATTCATTAGAAATATATGACATATATATTACTCCCTCTATCCCTATTTATGTGATACAATTCGGATTTCAAAAATCAAACTTCTTTATTTTGACCATGAATTCGGACATACAATCTTTAATTTTTTTTAAAAATAATTTACATATTTAGAAACAACATAAAAGTACTATAAGTCATAATAATTAACAATTTAAAATATTTAAACGGCATACAAATTTAAAGATATTCTTGTTTGACTCTCGAAATCCATATCACATAAATTGGAACAAAGAGAGTAGTAAGTCCACACTCCTCATAAAAGCTAAGTACTACTATTACTCCTCTCAATTTTACTTATCGGGAGTCAATTTGACTGATCTTCTAAACTAAATTAGTTTAGATCAACTTAATATTTTAAAATAACAATTTAGATATTCAAAGGTAATATAAGTTGCAATTTTTCTTATTTCAATAAGATGAAAAAGTACATTTTAAAATGCCGAGCAAAGTTCACATAATTTGAATATTGAGAAGCGACAAAGGAGTAGTACTTACTAATGACAGACACTGGACAGTTATATTCGAAATGTGAAATGATTACCTGCTGAGGTTGCGACGAAGGCTTTGGATCCCACGGCAAACGAAACGCTTTACGCGGCGGAGGTCGGACGTATTCAACTCTTACTGTTGCGCCGATGAATAAAAAGGCCGTTAAAGAGAGTAACAGTAGTTGTATTATTATTATTATCTTCAAGTTGAGTTCCATGATTGGTGTGGATGGATTTCGAATATGGCAAGTAAGACTATCAGTCCCCGAATCATTGCTCATCACCTACAATAACCAATATCTCCCGCTTTTTGCTTTCACACTTTTTCAGGATTTACTCTCATTATTTTTTGAAAGAATATAATAACAACATACTTTTAGTTTTACAAATAATATATTACTGAATTTTTAACTTACTCTTATAAAAACTTATAAAACAAAATAACTAAATACCCAAGCGTAATCACACAAGTAGAATCGGAGAAATAGGATATACACAGACAAATCACTACTTTTTGCGGGATAGAAAGATTTGTTTCTCACATACCCTCAATATGAAAATATTATTTAATTGCACAAATTTAAGCCCACAAGTCTTAATAAATTTGTAGCGATACTATTTAAAACTATAAATTTGGTATAGGATCAAAATTTCTTTATTTTTAAGATATTCTATGGGATGGAATTATACCATACGTAGTATAAATTAGAAAAAACTAAGTATTAATAAAGTACAGGAAAATAAGATTTAGGTGCATTTGTACCTTGCATTTAGTCAAATTAATTGCATGGAAAAGGTGACCTTGCTTCAATTTGGTACCTTTTTCCTGTGTTGAGGTTTGAATTTTTGGATTTGTACATTTGCTGGACCTTATTTTACTCGGCAATGATCTTCCAATAATTCGATTAATGTTAAAAAAAGTAACATGACAGGAATCATAGTTATAATTACATTTAGAAAAAACAACTTAGTTGATTATGATCTTAAATATTATGAGTCGCTGCATAATTAAAACATAGACATTTGACAAACAATTAATGATTGATTTTAAAGTCTTAAATATTTAAAAGATAATTAAATGATGATCTCATCCAATGTTTTGTTTTATAAAGAATAAAAAAAAGGGTAGCACCATTGTTTAGTTTAATAAAAGGCGAAGTACGGAGGGGAAAGGTTGTGAATTAAATTTTATTTCAAACATCACATTCACTAAGATGCTGCTTTAACCTGAACGCTGCTCGCAATTGAACCTGCCCAACTTCTAACATGAATTTAAGGGGGTATTCAAACCAAAAGCAATCAAAAACTGCAAATAGGAAATACTAAAAACATCACAAGTTTACACATACAATGTCATAACAAACGAGATAAGCATCGGCCATAGAATTTGGATACTAGGTCAAGATACTGCTCAGAAGGTTTCAGTACAATACATCATAGCAAACTCACGTTACAGACAGAAGGAAAATGTCCCACAAAAACTCACACGATCACTCAGTTTATAAAATCATTGTACAACTAGTCGCAACGACTGGAAACATCTGCCTAAGCATTGGAAACTTGAATGCCGTCTACTTTGCCTCCTTGAAAACAAGTAACATCACTGCAAATGTGAAAGAAAACAACAAATGAGCAAATGCTGTTCCAGCGAACCCCTAGACTAACCAAAAAATGAAAAGACCTAAGTCAGGGCATGCGAAAACCTTTTAGCGGAGACAGAACTGCATATATTTGATGAAACTACAAACCCGTGATAATTAAAAAAAATGCTGATAACCCACTATAGTTCCTCATCTAGACACCAAAATAGCAAGCTAGAAGACCTTCAAGGCCAGATTTGTCATACCTGCTGTGGCTGCTGATAATTCGTATATCCTGGGTAATTCCCGTAATACATATTAGGGTCCTGAGCAGGCGGAGCATATCCATAAGCCTCATATCCTTGGGTATATCCATAATACCCACCCGCACCCGCACCCGCACCCGCACCAGCACCCCATTGAGTCTGGTCGGACTACATAGGAAATCAGGGTCAGTACAGTAGCGGATTTATTTAAGTTTTAACACTAAAAGGATAGGCCACAAACCTGTTTGCTAGAGGGGCTACGCCCCCAAGAAAGCCGAATGCTTTGTCCTCCCAATTGTGTTCCATTCAAGCTTGACAAAGCCTGCTCAGCAGAAGCTCTGGAAGTGGAGTGTGATACAACATGAGAAAACAATACAGAAAAATATTTAGCAAGAGACATTAACTGCACCTGACATTACCTACTACCAAACTGAACAAAACCACAGCGCTTTCCAGCAACTATTTTCACGTGAACCAATTCACCATATGGGGAGAACACTTGCCGCAAATGCTCTTCAGCAACACTGGGATCCAAACCACCAACAAATATCTGTACATTTGAATATGAACAGTTAGAAGTGCATATAGTAGAAAAACAAACGTCACATCAAAACAAGCTACCCACAGTTGTATTATTGGGGTCACTTTCGCCTTGACTAGTAGCTTGAGGATTTTGATAGGTAGCTGCAACGGTAAAAAATGTGAGTAGAAATGCAGTCATCAAAAAGTGCATCTAGGATCAGAAATTTGACTCTCCAACACGTAGATGGAAATGGACAGTAACACAAGCATAAAAGAAGAAACAAAGACACAGTACGCATCAATTGACATATGCTTTATATATGTAAAGTATGAGGATCTTTCTAAAACAGAAACACATAACCAAAACACTTGACAACATTCCAACTCAACAATCATTTTACACTTCACCACCACTCTCGGAAAAGAAAACTGATGAGCAGGGGAAACAAATGAATGCATTAAAACACAGAAAAAACACAAAATTAAAACAAATAAGTATTCACAAAATTTATAAGTCCAAGGTTTGTGACATGTAACCTTGTTAGAGCGAATGGCTAAGGCAGTTCATAGGGAGATGAGCTGGATGAGCTCAACAACTGTTTATAGAACAATTGAACAAGCAGACTTCAGACAGTCAACAAGCCCTTCTAATTCTTAATGCAGTAATAGAAATATCAACAGATTATGCATGAATCACAATCAAGTTTAAAATACATTTTGTGGTATCCTATGATAAGTATCAGTGTCACGTTCTCAGTGTATCATTCTACCATCATATATTGATAACTACAGTCCACTTATAAGATAATCCTACAAGTATAAATAGAGGACACATTCACATGATTTTTTTTTTTTTTTGAAAAATCAAAACGATTTAAAAATTAACAGATCAAGACTGTGTAAAAAATATCTGAACTTTTTTAGTATGTAATATGGTGACTCGAACCCACAACTGTTGGAGGGGGAGGGGTTTTTCCACATGAGCTACCCTTTCTTGTCTGTCAAAAAATTTCAGCTTGCAAAGCAGATATCGAATCGTGACCGAGGAAAAGATCAAAGATGGAAGAAGGCCCTTCTGAAGCTAACATATTATTTCTAAGCATTCCCGTAAAGACCAACTCCTCACATTATGCCAGTAATAACATCCATACCTTATCCTTACATCAAGTAAGCCGACATGTGTACTGAACAGCTTATTTGATCTACAAGTTTCTACTTTCCCATCATTTCAAACTTCTTATCAGCTACTCTTCACAAGTCAATTGTCTTCAATATATCAGTATTTTGGAAACACAAGGTTACAACTTGTGATCTTTTATTTAGTTCGTAAACCTCTAAATATTATTTTCAGATGACCAAGAGAATAATCCAACAAATGAAATCCAGTGGATAACTGGAATGGAAGGAGTTCTGTGAGTTTCTTTTTAAATAACAGTGGTGTCGGGGCCAACTTGTGCGCACCTGGATTAACTCCATGCGGTACACGCTAAGAGTATTGAAAGACTGCACCCATCCCACCCCCCCACCCCCCATCCAATTTCCAACTTAGTCAGCTGCGCTTCACAAGTCAATTTTTTATACAATTCAGAATTTTACCACTGATTAAATTTGAAGAATCTTCCATTTAGTTTCTTCTCTAAATGTCATTTTCAAATGACCAATTGAACAATTCGACAAATGAAAACCAACGGACGGTAATTGGAAAGGAAAGAGTACTGTTCAACAAATGTATTAGAACTGAAAAGATAGAATCACCTCCAGTCATTAACCAAAGGCATCCTACGAAACTAGTGATATAACTGTTTTTTGCATCTCCAATATTACATTACTTTCACCTACGAAAGAAAAGGTACTGATAGATGAAGTTGAGTTCCCAGAACTAGTAGCATACACCATTAACACAGACAGGGTGTGAACGTGACACACAAAGGAAGGAAAGAATTGTAAGGAAATGTACGGAAACAGCTTGCGCAGCATTATTTAAAAGGTAACCCAAATAACACAGGCCAGCTGAGGAATTAAATAAACTGGTAAAAATGAAGGAAAGGAAATTTAAATTTTGATAGAAATGGAAATAGATCTACTAAGGCTCGTAATAGTAATTCAGGAACCGGAAATTAATTGAATGTAGCATAAGAATGCCACAAGAATACGAAGTAAGGAAGCGTGACATAAACAAATAAACTGACCTAAAATGAGGCCACGCATAAAAGTGGAATCATTTCAGCTGAAATCAGTGCCAGGCCCCCATATGAGAGCCTCTCTGTTTCCTGCTTTGAGACAACACGAGTTTTATAAGTTTATGCACATTTTGAAACAATTAAATGCCCCCAAGTGTAGAAAGTTAAGTACTGGAAGAAAAGGATTTTAAAGATTCCGCTTCTTCAAGTGCAAAGCTGAAAGAACAATCAACTTATAGACTCTGAACACATAAAGAAATTTACGGCATCATCGAAATCAGGAATGCAGACAACAAACAGTACAGTTCAAACTGCAAAACAACAAAAAAAGAACAGAAAAATTCCACTTCAGCATAGCAGATGAAAGGAGAAAATAGCCATACCTTTCTGCGGGGTACCCAATGGTTTCTTGTTCGCAGCTGGGCCAATCCTCATGGGCCTAGTTGAACAAAGCATGCCATTCATTTCGGTCATAGCACGCATTTGTTCACTCTCGTCGCCGAACTTGACAAATCCATATCCCTTGGTACGTCCAGTGATTCTATCTGTTACAACTTTTGCACCTTTTACTGAAGAATAAACGGGTTTGAATGTCTCTTGCAGCACATAATCTGTCACATCAGCAGCCAAATCACCAACAAATATTGTATACTCGGGTGAATCATCTCGCCCCTCACCAGCACCAAGTGATGCCCAATTCATACGGAAATTCTGTTCCACATTTGGCATCAAGGTGCCGTTATATGTCTGTAAAATAGTTTCTGCAGCTGCATGACTCCTGAACTCAAGGAATCCATAACCTTCAGACTGGCCACTTTGCTTGTTCCTGATGACCTTAGCAGAAACAAGCTGCACAAAAACATGAAGCTATTATCATAGTGCAAAATAAAAATAAAGAGGCAGCACAATGATATACTTGAGGCAAATATTGAACTTTAGCATTTGTTTCCACCCTCTCCTCTTCTAGGCAATGTTAAACCCTTCAATACATCTTCTAAATTCACCTCCGATTTTCGTTCTTTTTTCAAAGCTTTGATATTAGTTTCCACCTATCACCTAAGCCACTAGTTGCAACCAAATCAGAGAGAAAATTTAAAATGAGAGGCCAATCTTCGTATACAAATGCAAACGCATTATCAACTGGCTCGACATGAAGAGGAAACATTTTTTTTATCAGGATGAAGAGGAAACAACTTTTAACTACCATCTCACAAGAAACAGCCTGACAGATCATTATGAATTATGAGGACTGCATCATAAAAAATAAATTGTTTTTAAAAGCCATAAATGTCACCAAGCTATACCAGAAAGAAAGCAATTTATCTAACCAGCTCTATAACCACCTAAGAAACCAAGACTTTCTAATTAATTCTCTTTTAATTACACAATTGTCCTCTAAAATTGAAACCGAAAGTAGGATTCGCAGAACAAGATTCAGTCGACTATATGTACAAATGCAAACACATTCAGCTGGCTCAACATGAAGAGGAAACAACATCTAACTACCATCTCACAAGAAAAAGCCTGACAGATTATTATGAATAATGAGGACTGCATCACAAATAAGAAATTGTTTTCACAAGTCATAAACAACAACACCAAGCTATATCCGAAAGAAAGCAATTCATCTAACCAGCTCAACAACCATCTAAGAAACCGGGACTTCCTAATTATAATTTCTCCTTTAATTAAACAATGGTCCTCTAAAAATCGCAGACGAACGTATGATTAGCAGAAAACAACCTGACAATCACTGTGAATTATGAGGACTGCATCATAAATAAGAAATTGTTTTGTACAAGTCATAAACAACATCACCAAGCTATATCCGAAAGAACGCAATACATCTAACCAGCTCACTAACCACCTAAGAAACCGGGGCTTCCTGATTATAATTTCTCCTTTAATTAAACAATCGTCCTTTACTAATTGTAATTTCTCCTTTAATTAAACAATCGTCCTTTAAAACTTGCAGACGAACATTCCATTAGCAGAAAATAACCTGACGGATCATTATGAATTATGAGGATTGCATCATAAATAAGAAATTGTTCTGTACATGTCATAAACAACATGACCAAGCAATATCGGAAAGAAAGCAATTTATCTAACCAGCTATAACCACCTAAGAAACATAGACTTTCTACTATTAATTTCTCCTATAATTAAACAATAGTCCTCTAAAAATTACAGATGAACGTTGGATTAGGAGAACCTGACAGATCATTATGAATTATGATGACTGCATCATAAATAAGAAATTATTTTTACAGGTCATAAACAACATCAGCAAGCTATATCATAAAGAAAGCAATTTATCTAACCAACTCAATAACCACCTAAGAAACCGAGACTTTCTTATATTAATTTCTCCTTTAATTAAACAATCGTCCTCTAGAAATTGCATATGAACGTCACAGAAAACAACCTGACAGATCATTGTGAATTATGAGGACTGCATCATATATAAGAAATTGTTTTTAAAGTTAATAAAAAACATGAAAACAACCTGACAGATCATTGTGAATTATGAGGACTGCATCATATATAAGAAATTGTTTTTAAAGTTAATAAACAACATCACCAAGCTATATCCAATAGAAAGCAATTTATCTAACCAGCTCTATAACCACCTAAAACCAAAACTTTCTAATACTAATTTCTCCTTTAATTAAACAATAGTCCTCTAAAATTACAGATGACCGTAGGATTCACAGAACAAAATTCAATTGACTCAATATACAAATGCAAACACATAATCCTCGACATGAAGAGGAAATCATTCTTAACTCCCATCTCATAATCCTTATCATTATGAATTATAAGGACTGCTTCATAAATAAGAAATTACTTCTACAAGTCATAAAAGCAATTTATCTAACCAGCTCTATACACACCTAAGAAACATAGACTTTCTTATACTAATTTCCCTTTTAATTACACAATAACTCTCTAAAAATTGCATACAAACCTGGGGTTCGCAGAGCTAAGCCTAACATGCCTGCCTCCATTAAATGTAACTGAGTTGAACACTACAGAGGGCACATCTTTCTTAATTAAAAGTGTTTTCCTTGATTACAAGACTTTATAACAACAATTTCTACGAGATATATATATATATATATATATATATATATATATATATAGGCTTAAAACATGGAGGTCGAGATTAGTAAATTACCTCGCCGGTATGATAGAAACAAGTGGATAGATAATTCTCATCCATCCAATACTGCAAATCCCCAATCCAAAGAGACCGAACCTCGTTCGGATTCGCTGTATAAGTAGGGCTAGGGTTAGTCGTCGGAATAGCACCACCATACTGTTGTTGTTGACCCCAAGAAGGTTGAAATTGTTGTGGCTGTTGATGAGGTGGCGGCATCATCCATTGTTGTTGTTGTGTTTGTGGAGGTTGCTGGTACTGTTGTTGATGTTGATCCATCGATGGTTGGGGAACTCCACTTTGTGGCATCATTTTTTGAAGATGAAGAGATTGAATGAGGTGGAAGAAACCCTAGCTGTGAAGGGAAGGGAAGGGCCTTTATAAGAGCTAGTCAGCAGGGAACCCGTAATAGCGGATGGATATTTGGGTTTCTTAGCCCAACCCATATGGACCGGGCTGATCAGACGAAACTAATTAAAAACTACTCCTCGTCCCAAAACTCTTCCTCCATAATACCATCCGAGTATATTTATATTCCATAATAGTATCATGAAGAATTAAAAGAAAGACCAAATCAATCCTCTATGATACCATCTCAGTATATTTATAGATCACGATGGTTCCATAGAAGACTCTCGTTGAATGACTTAAGCAATCCTTCATGATACCATCAAAGTATATATATATAAGATGACGGTATTATAGAGAGATTTTTTCGAGAAAATTATATCTTTTTGAATAAATAAACATGATCATCCATATATCATCTCAGTATATTCATATACTATAATGGTATCATAGAGGACTAAGAGAAAGACTGAAACAGTCTTCCATTATACCATCTCAGTATATCATATACTATGTTGGTATCATATTTTGGGGGCATTTCAGGTATATAGTTTTGATTTTTTCTGGGGGTACGAAAGTAATAGGGGATATGGGCGAGTAATTACTTTGATTTGAGGGGCCACACACGTTCTTTTTCCTATTTTTTTATTTACCATTTAAATTTTGTCAATATTTTAAAAATTATGTAAACAAATTATCTCCTGAACAACGTTAGACTCGAATCTAATGTTTTCTCATATATTGTTCAACCTTATAGATAAAAGATTGAATTGTCGTCTAATGTTTATAAAACTTATAAAAAATTAAATGGTGGTATAATGTTTTCTAATAATTTTTTTAATTTGCTCAAAAATAATCTTTAGGCCGTAGTCTACAATATTCATAAATAATAGAATACTATATAACAAGAAAAGGTTATTCATTAAATAATTATATATTTCAAAAAGGAACAATTGGTGAAAAAATCACTATGGACCGTGTTATTCAAGCTCTCCCTCCGACCCATGAAGTTTTTGAATGGATTGGCCTTCAAATGCACTAGACTTTAATTTTTGTCCCTACTGGTCATTTAATGAAAATATTCAAATTTGTTTCGCTCGGCATAATTCTGTAATATTTTTATCTTCGGGAACTGAGCTTTTGTCTCGCTCGGCACAACATCTATAGGAATTAAGTTATGCGGCATAAGCTGTGTAGTATTTTTCATATTATGTTGAGTATTGAAAGTTTTGCCGTATCTGGCATAACTTGTGTGGATGTTATGATACATATGTCAAGTGAAATGTAAACTTTGTCGAACGAAATCTAAACTTATGTCATTTTCAGATTATGTTGAGTATTGAACGACTGATGTCACACACGGTATTGGAGCAGGGTGGATGAAACGGAGGCTCGCCTTCAGGGTGTTTTGCGATAAGAAAGTGTCTTCTAGACTGAAAGGTAAGTTCTACAGAGTGTTAGTTAGACTAGCATTGTTGTATGGGGCACAATGCTGCCTAGTTAAGAACGCTCACGTTCATAATATGAATGTAGCGGAGATGAGGGATGCTTAGATGGATGTGTGGCCATACTGGGAGATATATGATTAGAAATAAAGTTACACGAGATAAGGTTTGAGTGGCCTCCATGGCGGACAAGATGATAGAAGCAAGCCTGAGATGGTTCGGGCATGTGAGGAGAAGATGTGAAGTTGCGCCAGTTAGGAGGTGTGAGAGATTGATGATCACAGGAGTTAGGAGAGGTAGAGGTGGACAAAAGAAGAACTTGGGGAGGCGATTAGACAAGATATGACACAACTTCATATGAATGATGATATAACCGTAGATAGGAAGATATGGAGGTCGATGATTAGGATAAAAGGTTAGTAGGTATTTGAGTTTTGTCACGATATGTGTAAGTGAGGTTGGGGGCTAGCCTTTCCATCTCATCTTCTCTTGTTATTAACAATAGTATTTAGATATCGCGTAGATCGTTATTTCTATGTGTATTACTTCATTTATTCTGTATCTTGATATTATATTGTCATATTTTCTTGCAATCTTGTATTGACTAAGTTTTTTGAGCCAATGGTCTATCGGAAACAACCTCTCTGCCCCACAAAGGTAGATGTAAGGTATGTATACATCCTAACTTCCCAGACCCCACTTTGTGGGATTACACCGGGTATGTTGTTGTTGTTGAGTATTGAAAGTTTGCCGTATCCGGCATAATTTGTGTAGGTGTTGTAATACATATGCCGAGCTAAAAGTAAACTTTGCCAAATCTAAAATTATGCCTCGCCAAAACTATTGAAGATAAAAAAATGGAAGACCACAAATTTGAGGGCAAAAATTAAAGAGCAGCCCTAGACAGACAATTGTGCGGATGACCCCCGCCCACATCTTGTAGTCATTTGATATTTTTATTTATTCATTTATCTTCACATCTTTATTTAGGAAAGAAGTAACCAACTAATGTGCACTAAAGTTTTAACTCCTAATACTTCATTATAAATCAAGACTTTTTTATCAGTAAATTACGTGGGAAGTGCAAAGATAGTCTGAAGTTTATTCATATTGACTACACCACCTTTATTCTTCACTTCGACATGAGAACTTCTAGTGAATGTCTCCAAAAGTCGCATTTTTAAGAATTTTTTTTTGTTACTTTCATTATAAACTACCTTTTCAAAATAAATTTATTCATACGAAGTACTTTAGAGTTTAGACTAAGGGTTACTAATTGCAAAAAGCCAATATCGAAAACCACAAAAACATATTCTCTTTTATCTTTCAAGCACAAAAATATTACATTTTCTTTAAATTGTGCAAGAAAGCAACTACATATAAGCCAAAATCATTCATGTTGCCCTGTAACTGTAAGTGACCCAATAATTTCCACCATTGAACCTATTCAAGGTACTACAACAGCATTGATGCTGAGAACAATATGAACTACAGCTATCAAAATGTAGTTCCATTACGAGTGCATGGAGTTTAGCAACTTCAGAGCCAGTTCTTCTTGCTCTGCCAAAGATATAGAATCAGCACCAATACCCTCTTTAGACGTCTCTGTCCTCTTGCCATCTTCGTCATCACTGTCGAAATAAATCTTTGTTTTCTTGTCGACTCTACCTCGGGGAATTTCCGCGTCTGACCAAGAGACGTCTTCATCTTCTTTTTCCTCCTCCTCTCTCCCTCTCTTATACTTCATCTTCTCCTTGATTCGTTTTTCTTTGCGACGTTTCTTGTCCAAATCCTTGTCTTCCTTGTCGGCCACCTTCAAGTTCTTTCTCAACTCAGCATATCTCTGATTTACTGCATCATCGACAAGAACAGAACAAATTGAAAATTGAGATGCATTAATACATATCTAGTGACTTAACATCAGCGAAGTAAATAATCACTTCTCGCCTGAACACAGAACTCGGGTCGAATAACCAAATTTTGCTGCATACTAAGCAGAATACACATGAAACGGCTAGACAGACTCGATAAAAAAAAGGGCAGCCCGGTGCACTAAGCTCCCGCTATGCGCGGTTCCGGGGAAGGGCCGGACCACAAGGATCTATTGTACGCAGCGACTCGATATGCAAGTTTAAAAGTGTTGGAATTAAAAAGAGCAGCAAAAGTTATTACAAGGGCAATTTCAAATAGCACAACATATTGGAAACAAAGCTTTTGAGACTCTTGGATATATCAGTAGTACCTTTTTCTTTGTTAAGCTGAACAGAGTCATCAGCACTGCTTGTGGCTGCTAATCTTGCAAGAGGAGGTAAAGTGTTCCCTTCCTCATCAAACACAACCCTTGTCCCGACTGGTCTGTGGACATTGATCTTTAGTTTCTTTTTCTTAGTAACTCTAGTAGCCAGCCTACAAAACAATTAAAACAACAGCAAGCAAAATCAATAACAATGAAGAGTATAAACACTATCTAAAATGAGAAGCAGCTAAAAGCAATATAAGGTGAATTGCAAGAAGAGTATCATGCAGATGAAACATCATATTCATCATTTGCAAGTGAAAGGTTTTCTAAAATTGCAGACCATTGCTACAAAAGATTTTCCTAAAATTGCATTCCATCATTCAATGCAAGTAAGATTACCAACAAATCCATTCTCCAAGCTAATGCCTTCTTGCTTAAAATAAAAAAAAATCTACACATCAAATAGACAATTCAGAAAAGTGATTGACTTACATATCATCTCCTTTGCTGCTAATCTTTTCTCCGACTTCTCGTGTCTCCTTAGCTAGAACGAGATCTTCTTCCTCCACTTCCTCTACATCTGATTTACCGGTATCTGGCTTCTTAACTGGAAATTCCAACAAATTCTCATTGCTCGTGTTCTCTGGTATGAGAGATAATGCTTCAGACACTGTCTTCCCTTTGAGTTTCTGTTTCAGAAATCGGATTTTTGGGGTCATTGGAAGACCCAATGAAGCAGATAATTCATCAATTGGAAGTTTTGTAACATCAAAAATCTCTTTATCTTTCTGTTTGTATATGGACTTCAAATATGTCACAAAAGCCCTTTGAGCCAGATGCTGTAGGTCAGGGTACTTGACCAATAAAGAAGCAAGTAGATCGGAGACAGACTGTATCTTCTTTTCATTTGCCTGTTTCACACTGATAATCAGCCAACAAAACAACAAGATGCTGTGTCCCAAGAGAGAAAAACATAATTTTACGTCCTCAATTCAGTTGTTAAACAAAAGTGGATGAAATCCTACCTTGATAACTCGAAGGGGAATCTTTTTCTCTTCCAACTTTTCAAGCATTTTCATTTCAGATGGCATCACGAATAAAACAGATCTCCCCCCTGAAAGGTAACGAGCAGTGCGGCCTACTCTGTGTATGTAAGCAGCACAATCTTCAGGACAGTCCACCTGAAAGGTGAGTTTGCATCAAACACATGTCAATTATTCAACTTTCTTCACAATAGCATCCATGTCCTTTAACGGATGACAAATCAATAATTTCATTTCAGGCTTTCAACCCTAAAAAACATTAAGAACTAACCTGGACAACCCAATCAACCGCCTTATTAAAATCAAGCCCCCTCGAAGCAACATCAGTGGAGAAAAGAACAGAACGTTGTTCACAAAATTGGGAGTAAATTCCCATCCTTCTATCTTGCTTCATCCTTCCATGAAGACATTTGAGGGGAATCCCAGGACGGAGTTTTTTGAAAGTTTCAAAAATAAATTTTACCTGTTGAATTGGGAACAGTAAAAAATGACAAGGAAATAAATCACCAGAAAAATAAGAACAAACGTTTGAGCTGTTGAATACTCTGAAACCCGATTAAATATAGCAGATAGAAAAAATTTCTTTTTTTCAAAAACAGGCGATATAGTGAATGTCATTAGTGTTTTTCGACGTTAGCGACTAGACTCCTTTTTCCAGTGCTCTAGGATCAAGTGCAATATTCATGTCATCTCGCGATAAAATGTTCACCTTAAATTCTCAATTTTAGAAAACCCCAAGAAGAAAGTTCCAGATACCTGCTTGCAGCTTGATAGAAAAACCAATATCCTTGAATTAAGATGTGCCTTTATAAAACTCCATAACATGTCCAATTTCTTATCAAGAGGAACAAGCATTGCTGTTTGTTGCAAGCGGTTGGGAGTTGCAGTATCAGATTCCTCGTGTACACCCAAATATTCAGGGTCTTTCAGACTGAGCCTTGCCAGATCTTGAACAGACTTCGTCTGGGTTGCTGAAAACAATAAGGTCTGCCTATGTTTAGGCAACTGTGAAATGATTGCATTTAAATCCTTCTTAAACCCCACATCAAGAATACGATCTGCTTCATCAAGAACTAAAACCTGTTCCCTGGCCAGGAAAAATCCACCCATGTCAACAACTAAATAAACATGAATAATTCTAATGGCTAGGAGGAACATAGGTACACAAGTGTTTTATCAAAAGACAGAAGCAGCAGGATGCAAAGCAATATGAAACAAACAATTTGCAATTTCAAAACATCTTTTTACTTGGTACTTCTAGCTTAATAAAGACACACATACTTTATGATTTGCTAAGTAGCACAAATGAGGACATCTGAGTTGTGTTCTTAAACGAGAATCCAATGGTCACATGCAAATGCATCGAGTGGTATAGGAAGTCTATACCCCCAGGGACTCGAATTGTAGCAGATAACATAGAGACAAGCTAACCTATTGAAGTATTTTCTATGTTTCATGGTGCCGTATAATCTGAGCATATGACCCTTGCTGTGCAAGTTTTGCACCACATGGGAAGAAAGATAGGGTCAAACAAAAAACAATTTGTTACGAACATTAGCTTAAGAAACATAATGATGGCATATCCTTACAGACATAACATATTTTTGACAATTAAGAATTATAATTCTTTTATGTGGTGCTTAGTTAAATTTTTAATTACAACTTACAAATGATATATTTGGAACTATTTATTATGACAAGTACATAAACAAAAAAAAATTGTACTAAGTACCACTTATCAGAAAACTGTGCATCTATATACGACTAAGTTGGAAAGAAAAAAGTCAGGGAATTAAAGAAAGGACGTTTCTTCGAAGAAACAGTTGAAATAGAATAAATAATAGATAAAAGACAATACTTTCCAAATTGTAGTAGCTTCAACATACAACTGTTCAATAGCTATGTTTCCAAGAAAAAAGCAAAGAAAAGGAGAAGGAAGCAGGTTCCAAACCCCAACAATGTAAAAAAGGAGGGGTCAATCAGTGCCTTAGATGATATACAACAATGTAAAAAAGGAGGGGTCAATCAGTGCCTTAGATGATATACAATTACAACTAGAATGCTATGATGAGCAAATTACAGCATTGTTTGCCATGCAAGGTAGTCTACACACTCCCTGCCTCTTATCCAGGACAAGACATGGTAAAAGAGCCTTGGAAGAGCAGGAGGGAAAGAGTTGTTAACTGGACCTGAAGTTGTGAACAATCAAAATTCGGTGTCTCATCCATATGCTGAAGAAGCCGTCCAGGGGTGCAGACCAGGATGTTCAGCCCATTAACATGCTCTTTTTCGGCGTCAACATCTTTGCGGCCACCAATCAGAAGGCCAGCACTAAATCCATGATGCTTCCCAACAGATTTAAGTACTTCAAAAAGTTGACCTGCTAACTCCCTTGTGGGAGACATTATGATGCATCCAACACCGTCCTCTGGTCCCCATCGAGCTTTATACAATTTCTCTAGCACCTAGAAATCAAATCTAACTAAGTGGTTTAATATATAAAGATGGTTAAAAAAGCAAGAAATTACACTACTAAGTACTAACTAATGGATTCAAACACCAAACCACCAAAATATAAAGGTAGAACTATCGAAGCAACATTCCAATTAACAATTTAGATATCGAAGCAGCAGCCCACATAAGAGATTGGACATCAATGTTGTTTTGTCAAGAAAAACAAGGGGATGATTTCACATGAATAAGAGCTATCTTACAGACAGATCATACAATGTGAAGTCATTCATACCAAATCCAACTGAATGCCTGCATTACAATCATAAATGAACACGGGAAAACATTTCCATTTGCTCTTGTTGCAATTATACGATAAATCATTTTTAACTTTGCCAGGAGAAATCATGACATTTTTCGGCAGGGGGCTCGCTAATAGCATCTGAGATTCTATGGTAAAATGTTTCATTTGCTCTCAATTCTCTCATAGAAATTGTTCGGTAACTCATTTTTAACTTTGATCAACAGGAATCATGACTATTTTGGGCAGGGAGCACAGCTAATAGCATTGAAGATTTCATACTTCCATAGAGCCAAATTCATGTCACAAGCATCAGAAAGAGTTTGGTGAGGCAATATGATTCAAATTGATTCAAGCTGGAGAAGGATAAAGGTAATTTTTTTTTAATTTATAATAATCTTTTTCTATTTTTTATAATAGGGGTGGCCTCTGAGCCAGCTTGCAGCACACCTCGACCCTTCCAGCAGGTACCTGCTACTCCCACCAACACAAGTACCGGGTAACTCTACCCACAGAGGCTTAGGCATATGAAACAAAATCACTGATTTTCAAGGTTTGCACTCACTTCATTAACCATTAGACCACACCCTTTAGTGCAAATAAATCATCTTATGTTTTGGTCAACCTCTTGATACTAGAAACACAATTGTCACGACTAGGTTGAAATTTTGTTGTTATAAGCAGCATATATCCATTTGTTCTTATTAAATTAGCACCTCAAATTTTATAAGCACTAGGCACCACATTCCTATTGTCCTTCTGACAGTTTATGGCCTTATATCACATATTAGCAGCTTATTTGGCATACTTTTTAGTTCGAATCTTACTTATTTAAGTCACTAGTACTAAACTACAAGTTAACTGTTTGTTTCACTCCACTGGTCCAGTCTTATCTTTCCCACAAAGTTAATTTTTTGAGCCGTTGTTTATCGTGTATTCCATTCTTGTTCAATTTCTAACAAAGAAGAAAGTTATTTCCATAGAAGCAGAAGAAGCTAGAAATTGAATTCTGATGCAAGCCGAATACAAGAAAGATTTGAAAAAAAAGATTGTGCAACCACTCAATTGCCATAGCCATCTTCTAGGAGAATTATGCAAGAGAACAAAAGCTTCTATCATTTGAAAATTCACAGCCAACAATTTTAATCAGAAGTTATTGAGCCTTAATTTTCAACTATTCCTCTCAAGTGGAGAATAATGAGAAACAAAGACACCCTCGTTATCTTCATCTCGCGTGGATACAATCAATAACCAAGCATAGCTACCCATTTATGTAGAATGCACTACCCAAGTCGACTGATAAGAATGAAATTGAAATCCACTAAAAGACTAGAAGTGTCCACAAAAAATACAAATGAATATATCACTTGCAATCATACCGGAATAACAAAAGCCAATGTCTATCCTAAAGCAGTTCCACTATAGTACTACCCAAGTCGACTGATGAGAATTAAATCCAAATATTGACTAAAAGCCTAAAAGTGTCAAAAAATTTACATATGTATCACTTGCAAAAGTACCAGAAAAACAAAAGCCATTGTCTTTCCTGAACCAGTTTCAGCTAAAGTACTACCCAAATCATTTGATGAGAATAAAATCGAAATATTGACTAAAAGACTAAAGTATCAAAAAAAGTACATATCTATATCACTTGCAAACTTACAGGAATAACAAAAGCCAATGTCTTTCCTGAACCAGTTTTAGTTGAAGTACTACCCAAGGCGGCTTATGAGAATAAAATCTAAATATTGACTAAAAGCCTAGGAGTGTCAAAAAATTTACCACTTGCAAACGTACCGGAATAACAAAAGCCAATGTCTTTCCTGAACCAGTTTTCGCTAAACGTACTACCGAAATTGAACTGATGAGAATAAAATCCAAATATTTACTAAAAAGACTAAAGTATAAAAAAAACATATCTATATCACTTGCAAACGTATTAGAGTAACAAAAGCCAATGTATTTTCTGAACCAGCTGTGCTAAAGTACTACCCAAATCGGCTGATGAGAATACCACAACGACAACAACATACCCATAACCCAGTGTAATCACACAAAGTGGGGTCTGGGGAGGGCAAAGTGTACGCAAACATTAACCTTATTGTTTCCGATAGACCCTCAGCTCGAGAAAAACAGTTCAGCAGTATGTTAAAGAAAGTCGCGGAAATGACGAAGCCATGGCAAAATACTATACAAAGCCATGACATAACGTACTGAACAGTAACTACACCAAAATAATAGTAACTACTAGCATTACTACCCAAGTGGACTGATGAGAATAAAATCGAAATATTGACTAAAAGCCTAAAGTATCAAACCAAAATTACATATCTATATCACTTGCAAACGTACCGGAATAACAAAAGCCAATGTCTTTCCTGAACCAGTTTTCGCAGCGCCAAGAATATCTCTCCCACAAAGAGAATGTGGGATCGAAGCCCTTTGAATATCAGTCATAGTTTTGTATTTGCACTGAGTTAACCCATCCTTAGTTTTCTTAGAAACCGGCAATTGACTAAACCTATCACAACCAGCATACCTAGAGAATGAACCATCAGTTAACCGTCCAACTGGACCTTTATGTGGTAATGGGTCAAGCGATAACGGGTTTGAACCGGATTCGGGTTTACCCGATTCTATCCATGCTTCTAGAAGCTCAATTTCATTAACCTCTGATAATCGGTTCTGTATTTTAGCTTTACGTGATTTAGGCGTCTGCTTTCTCATAACTAAGTGTGAATTTAGGGTTTTATTGATTTTGGGAATTTTGATGAGAGATTTGGGGTTTAGGGTTTTATGGATGACAGTGTTACGACGGGAAGTGAAATGTGATATAATTAAACGGACGGCGAGAATATAAGGCCGAGATGACGGCGGGGGAGGGTTTTAGGAAGATTTAAGGTTCGGGTTTGGGCCACTGGACATGTTAGATGGGCGGGTCAAACGGGTTAATATCAATTTACATAAAGAGGGATTTTCATAAATAGCAAAATGTTTAGAGCCTAATTAACTACGGTGAATTTACAAATAACAGCTACAGTTATATTTTAGAACATTGGGATTTTTTTAGTTATATTTTAGAATATTGGGATATAGTTGTATCCACACGCTTAAAAGAGTTTTATCAATGCTATTTATGAGTTGTATGAGCTTCTGTATGACCAGTTTCAGCATATATATAAAATGATCGCAAAATAAAACTCACTATTTTTCATTTGGATGCAACAACAACAACAATATACTCAGTATAATTTCACAAAGTGAGGTCTGAGTAGGATATGATGTATACTTTATCTCTACCTTTGTGGTATAAATAGACTATTTCTTTTGTGGTATAAAGAGACTATTTCTGATAAATCATCGGGTCTCGACTCAAAAAAAAATATAGTCAATATAGAATTACAAGAAAAAGAAAAGCGAAAGACGTATAAAATTTTGCGTCTCATGACGATAAGATAAAGTTAAAGGTTAACACTTTTACGTGATCCTAAAAATTATAAATATAATTCAATTCAATATTCTATGAAACGATGGATAACAAGAAGTCCAAACAAAGTGTAAGCTAGTGAGCTTCCAAATTCCAATTTCAAATTTGTAGAGTAACAACTTCCTCAATGTTGGTCAATTAAAATGGAACAGTCTAGATTTATAGCAAGGGAAAATTCGCTAAAAAGAATACCAACAAGCCAATACTACAAACATCGTAAATAGAAAGGGCATCTAAGCAAAATTTCTTTGCAATTTAAATATATACACAATATACAGTGATTATACAAATCAATATACTGATATATATAATACAGTAAAGTTTAAAAGTACCAAGAAGTGAGCTATGGGTTACAAAAAAGGAGGAAGATTTACGCTGGAAAAAGGGAACGGCGTCGTTTCTACACTTAACGATGCTTTGTTATTAACTACTATGTGTATCATTGGTCTACCGGTTGATGTTTATATTAAAGATGGTCTTGTTTATTCGGGTATTTTTCACACTGCTTGTGTAGATGATGACTATGGTGAGTTTTTTTCAAAACCCTTTTTGATTTTTTATATTCCCTTTAAGTATCTTGGGATTCTTGATTTTGGGTAGTTGTTGTTAAGGGTTTTTGATTTGGACTAGATCAGTTTATGTATCCGATCTGGATGTTTCAATAACTTTGTTTTGATTTTTTTTTCATTTCTCAATATTTTTTTGTATTTTTGTTTTAAATGAGGAATGTAAGAATATATTCCGGACTTCGGTTATGTACATGTTATGGCTTTTATGGAGAGGAATAGTGTGGAATGATTACATAGGGTTCATACAGTTGATCTCAATAATTTGGGGTTAAGGGTTAGTTGATTGAGTTATTGGTTCATGTTGTAGGCCTTTTTCATTTCTAATTTTTATGTATTTTCATTTCAAATGATGAATGTGAGAATATTCCGGACTTCGATTATGTCCTTTTGAGGAATAGTGTGGATTGATTACATTAGGTTCATACAGCTGATTTCAATAATTTGGGATTAAGGGTTAGTTGATTTGAGTTATTGATTGTGGCATTTACGGCATTTTAGTTTTATTATTATGCTACCATTGATTAAGTCTTTGAGCCAAGGGTCTATCGGAAACAGCCTCTCCACCTTCTTAAGGTAGGGGTAAGGTCTGCTTACACTCTACCTTCCCCAGACCTGGATCACACCGGGTTGTTGTTGTTGTTGTTGTTACCATCGATTAAGTGTTTAGTTTACCAAGTATAGGACTTGCAAGAATTCTGATTAGTGTCTCTCTTTTTTTTTTTTATACTTGGATTAGCTATTGTTTTGAAGAGGGCAAAGATGATTAAGAAGGGTAGTCGAGAGCCAAATGTTGTATGTGGAAGTTTGATAGAGACACTCGTAATTCTGTCAGAAGATCTTGTCCAAGTTGTTGCAAAGGTATGATTTTGGACGTTCCAATTTTGTAATGTCTATTTGTTGCCTGCAGCTATGGTTGGTCCTTTTTTCTCTGCTTATACTTGTGCTTTTCAGGGGGTTATGCTATCTGCTGATAGTATTTCAGGACATTTCGATTGGGATAATGTAGGAACCGCTTGTAGCAATATCACTTATCCTGAATACACCAAGAAGGAGGTGAAAGCAACAAAGTCCAAGGTGTCTACCGTGGATGGAGAGAAAGCTAGCAAAGAAAGGTTTGTGCTGCCAAGATTCGTTATTGATTCATTGTTTGAAGTGCCTCGTGATCTATTAGATTTTGCATGGAAAAGCTTCCTATTGTTCCGGTAGACATGACTTTGGCTTGTTCTTCAGATTTTGCCATTAAATTATTGAAAGCAATGTGATGAATATCTATAAAGTGAATAAGTGATAATGTCAAAGTAATTTCTTAATTAGTTCTGGTTAACTACTCTGTATTCATAGATATTCTGATAAGTGAAGTTGGAAAGCTTGCTCACCAGATGTATTTGTTTGTCCTATCACTAGTCTTGTGATGACTAAACAGAAGGTGTTCTGGGAGGGATGCTTTGTGATAGGAAGATACCTAATAAAGTGACACGTAAGCTCTATATAAAAAAACACAAAAAAAAAACTTGCTTGAGGTGAGCTTAAACCCTGAAACTCAGCGGACTGATAGTTAGGCAGTTCACCTCATTTAAGTAGCATCTTAGTTCAGGCATCATGCGCACACAGTAACCATGGCGTCCATCTTAAAAACAACGCCACTATTAATAAATGTTGATAGTATTATTCTTTAATAATTTTTTATGGATAAATATATTAATGATTAAGAATACTAGAGTAGAAACTTAGTAAGAATTACTTAGTCACTAGTCTAAATTTGAAAGTTGTATTTGAGTCATAAATTTAATGTGATTCCTGAACTTTGATTGATATGGTTTTTCTTCATTAATTGCGACATCTCAATAATTTGGTTCGTTCATTGTTTTTTATATTTATAGTTTTCTTTTTCTTGCTTTACTATATATTTTAATCTTCTTCCTCATTTGTGCGGTTCTGCACTAAAGCACGCCCTACAATTGCCCTGTGTGCTAAAAACCTCGCATACATTTGGCACTTTTCTACGGTTTTCGCTGTTGATAACATTTCTATGGAATGGTTGTGAAACCAAAAATATAATGTAGGAGCGAATATTGTACCTACAAGATGAAAGTTGTAAAAAATGAGATGTTACAAGATTGGATAAAATTTAAAAGGTATGGCCACATCTGATAAAAGGTACATGCACACGTAAATGAGAAAATAATAGGTAATTACTTAAATAGGCGAGATGATAAGTAAACCTCCATATGAACTGGTTCATAAGTGTAACTTATGATTATTGAAGGTGTCACAAGACCACAAGGTAAACATAAATTACATGGAGGAGAATTGTCTTAAAAGATTTATAATTTGTAAGGATCAATGAGGATTTAGCTATGAATTGATAACAACAGAAGCAGAGGATCCACATAGCCATAAGTGTTTGTTTTTTTAATGGGTTAGAGAGAACTGTTTATTTTTTAGAAACCTTCATTTACCTTAAAAGATAAATCACTTAGTATCTGAATAAATGGGTACAAATAGAGAGTTATAGCTGTTGAGGCTTCATAAAGCGACCATAACAAGTCTGTGATGGAGTCATGGTCAATTGATTGATTAGAAAATCATCTAATTTTGTAAGGTTTTTTCTACTTTTTGGTATACTTCTTGTATACGTGCTAGTTTTTGCCCTTTTGTTATGGATCTAATTTTAAATGACCCTCATGATGGCCCGTGCTTCATTGTATTTAGTTTGTATTGTTCTCCATGATGGACGTCCCGGAGGGTTTTCTTTCTCTTTTTAAAGAGTGATGTGATTTCCTTAGCAAAAGTTGGTGAAAAGTCAAAATTGAAGTTTTCTGGGATAAATTACTTAAACCATCTTATTATTGGGAAGGGGAGTCTTGGAGTAATTGGTAAAGTTGCTGCCATGTGACCAGAAGGTCATGGGTTCAAGCCGTGGAAACAACCTCTTGCAGAAATGGAAGGTAAGGCTGCGTACAATAGACCCTTGTGGTCCGGCCCTTCCCCGGACCCCGCGCATAGCGGGAGCTTAGTGCACCGGGCTGCCCTTTAACCATCTTATTATTGTAATACTGCTGAATCAAAGCAATGCATAGCTGATGTTTGCAGTTTTGCTATCTGATGAACAGTAAATTTAGGGAAAGGTCACCCCAATATCTGATAGCTGCTGGGTTTCTGCCCTTTCCCTCATGAGATTATTATCTCACTTCTCATAACCTTAATTTTTCTCCTCTATATGGTCAATTGGGCACCAACTTATCTTTCCATTCATGTCAATTCTGACAGACATGTGCGAGATGGATTAATCAATAAGCAAAGTGATCGCAGAGAGAGCCACGAGTCCCTAAGAGAGAGAACTGTATGTTAATCCTTTCATTGTCTGAATATCGAATGAGAGATAAAAAGATGTGATCTATTTGCTTTTAGTTAATGAGCACTTTTTTTTTCCATTTTGTAGATCGTAGAAGTTCAAGGCTCAAGCTCAAATCGTGAGTATTAATTCAATTCTTCAGTTCTCACAATAGCATAACAATTCATGTGGACCTCTTGGTGGGTGGTAAACAGATTAGGCAGTGTCTCTTGTTGACTGAGTTTCATGATGAATCATCAACCAAATCTCTGATTTTCATCACTTATAATTCCGTATAACCAATTAAAAATCGGAAAGGGTCATATATACCCCTGTATTATTCCAAAAAAGTTGTAGCCGTCCTCTGTTTGCTTTTTCGATGATACATACCCCCGCCGTTAGTGTTTTCATCAAATAAGCCCCCGCGATTTAACGACCCCGTTCCCCTGGACACGTGGCCTCATCTTAAACCCCCAACTATTTTTCTATTTTAAGTAATCTAATTTACCATTAAAAAATTATTTTAAATCAAAAAGTGGCTATTTCTGAAATCAAATTTCTTCTTCTCCTCCAACTAATTAGCAGCTCAAATTCACCAAAAACCCCCAGATATCAACTCTCCAAGACGTAACCGATCTTTTGCAATAACATTAACTCGAAACGAAACTCGTTGCGGAAACCCAAAACTTGAACTTGAAGCTTCAAGCTTCATTAATGGTTTTCCATGGAGTTTTTGCTTATTTCTTCATGTTTTAGCTACCCAAGACAAGCTTTAATCGTGATTTTTAGATCCAACTATCAATACACAATTGATTCCAACAAATTTTCCACTATTTTAACTTTCTTTTCACCCAAGACAAATTTTTTCGTCAAGCCCGTTGTTGATTATGCCGATAATGGACTGAAATTGACAAGATGGGTGAGATTTCAAAGTGGGTTTAATTTTGAATCGTAAGTGAGCATGAATTGCTAGAATATACCGTTGCCGTCGTCAGAACCGAAGATCCAACCGCCGGAGACTTTGATTTTTATTTTTTTTGGTTTTGGTTTGTGTTTTTTTTAATTATAAATTAGATTAAATAAAAAAGAAAATGGTTGGGACCGTTGAGATCGTGCCACGTGTCTCCCCAAAAGTGGTCGTTAGACGTGGGCTCTTATATGATGAAAACACTAACGGCGGGGGTATGTATCATCGAAAAAGCAAACGGAGGGCGGCTACAACTTTTTTGGAATAGTACAAGGGTAAATATGACCCTTTTCCGATTAAAAATTGCTATAATGAATTGAATCAATGAACAAGAGAGGGTTGTCCTTATGGAAGGGACACTCTAGTCACCTAGGGGGAAACCAGGAAAGTGGAAAAGGCACTGCTGGCCCCCGCATATCACTTTAAAGAAAGAAAAGGAAAAATGAATTGAATCAATTTTTGTGACTTCGTCCCTGCTGAGAATGGTTTCAAGACTTAATGGTGAAGGGAAATCCTTACCGAAACATGCTATTTCCTTATTCTGCAATAGAACTCTTAACAAATTGATGATTGCTGGTAGATAATGAGATCTTTGAGTTCTTTATGTAGTGTATATATCTATCATAAACCAAAAGAATGTCATTCATGAATGGTATTACAAAATTTTCACTTGCAGTGGATGTTTTTGTAACTAGAGCAAATGCCATTGAGAGTGTTAACTTAAACACAAACTCGGAATTGTCATCAAATGTCGTATCTCGTGGTAGTCCTCCTCTTTCCTCAATCAAACTTGATGATCAGAATAATGAGAGGCAGAGTCATGAGCAGCAGACTCTAGGCAAGACTCCTTGTTTGGGCCCGACTTCCTCTGGTGCTCCAATTACCTCAGTCTCATGCGTCAGCTCATCATCATCTCCAGCTGATTTGACGCCTTCACGAGGTTCAATTCATAATGCTAGTACAAAGGTAAAGTGAACTTAGTGGGGTCCATTGTTGTAGGTGCATGATCAAATTCTTATTTGTTTTTATATAAGCTAATATTTTCAGTAGGTCTATGGTGATGTCAAATTATCGTGGTACTTGAGATTTTGGAAAATTTTCTCCTTGTTACTCCTATATTATTCCTCTTCTAGGATGATTTATGACTGTTGATTTTCCTTCTCTCTAGGAGTCTAAGCTCAACCCTGGGGCAAAAATATTTTCTCCATCGGCTTTGCAGCATAGAACTGTTACACCTTCTGTGATGCCAACAATGGCTTACATGCCAGATTCCTGTCCTGTAGTACCTGTTGCTACAGCAGAGCCTGAAGTTGAAATAACCCCCTTTGCTCCTCGTCCATCTGTGCCCGTGAAGTTTGTTCCATATAATAGTTTGCCAGCTGGAAATGGTGGCTTGGATGTACAGTATACTCAACCGGTATGTGATTACAATTACTCATCTTACGTCGAAACTGCAGCACCAGCTCCCTGCTTTAGTTTTCTGACAACTAGAGTTACTCTTTTCTCTGAGTAACTTGGATTTATTTACTGATTACAAAATTGTTTTGGTTGATTGACCACCATATCTTTGTACCTGAACCAACCAATCTCATATTGACCATAAGAAGTTATATCTTAGTAACATAACCACAGCACACTTCCGCGCATGGTGTTTGAAGACTAGCCTGTCGGTCTGTAATGGAGAGTATTATGCAATTATGTGCTTCATCAAATCTAATTATGTCACTGATGTACATTTAGGAAAGTTAATTGATAAATATGTCGATAGAAAGAAGTGGAAAAGAAAAGTTAATTAAAGAAAACTCTTTTCTTAGACAATGGTTTCCCATAAAACTTGTGCTATGATATGTTTTTCTGTTTGAAGAAACAGTTGAAGGTAGAAGAATATAATTGGGACTCTACTTCTTGATATTATATGCAGTTTACCAAAGAGACACTGCTTTCTTAGTTAGCAATGACATTTACCAGATGCCCTTTCAAGTTAGTTGCTACAGCTTAATATGAAACAAGTTAAACCAATCACATCCATTGTTCTATGTTATACTTATATAGAATCAGTTTCTACTGTTTGAATGCTGCTGCATAGTTTTCTGAAGCCTTTCTTTGTTAACGTGTAGACAATTGGATACATGGGAAACAGGACTCAGCCGGCTAGGTATGCCAGTCAGTATCATCACCTTCAGGCTCCAACCGGTTATGTGCATCCAAATTCTCAAAATGTAAGGGAAATTACCATGCCACTTTGTCTTTCTGAAACCATTTATTTTGTTAGGCTGGAAAGAAAGCTCTGCAACCGTAGTTGTAGAGTGATTGAGTCTTATCAAGTCGAGGACTGTGGCCCTATTACTTAATTGACGTCCTCAGGACAATAGGATGCCATCCTGTGAATAATTTTGTGTTTGTACGATGGTTGCAGATGTTAATGCCACTTCTAAAATTCTTTATGTTCTCAGGTTATGGTTGGACGGGTGGGACCACTTGTTTACATGCATCCTGTTTCTCATGTAAGATGAATTACTTTGTGTAGCTTTTTGTTGGGACAAAAAAAATCTGGAAGATTAGATGTTCATTTTTCTATTTCCTTGTATGGAACATCTGATTTTCTTTGAGTATTTATTATGTTGCAATTTCCTAATTCTTCTCTCTGATATCTTGTCAAAAGGACGTTGTTCAGAGTGCAGTGGGGTTCTCTCAAGTATCCTCATGTCCTCTATTAATTCCACATCAGGTCCATCCTCCTAAGCATCAAGGTATGCATTCATGGCACATTTAATGGTATATAACTAGAAGTGGTCCAAATGTCTATTACTTTTGAATGAAAAGTCTTGAGTTCAATCCAATAGTTGCTAGTAGCTTCAGCTACTTATATTCAGGGGGCAGAATGCATAATGCTCTATTGTTTGTTTTAGTATAAGAACTAGTTCAATGCAATTGCTGTTAGTAGCTATAGCAAATTATTATATCAAAAGTTCAAGCTTGCACATCGAAGATGAAGACTTCTAAAAGCTTTATCCCTGTACAAGGTAGTTGACCAAAAGCTGGCTACAAGCAGCAGATAGAACTTGTGGGAAGTTTTAGCAGTTGTTGATACCTTAGCAGGTCCTGTTTTTGTTTGAATATCAGGACCTATAATATGTTTGTTGAGTATGAATTTGTGTTCCTATTTGTCATTAGCTTGCAATTTCAATTAGACGATGAACTGCAATTTGTGGCTAACTACAACTTGCTGCAATAACTTTATCACTTGAATGATGATGTGATGTGGATGTTGAATTGTTGAAGTAGTATGATATACACGTTTCTCCCTACTACTATACACTCCCGACCTGGCATTGCACATGATGTACAGTTATTAACATACTATAGTGTACTGTAATAAGTTATCTGTATTTTGCTGGCACAATAACCTAGTGCATCCCTTGCTGCAGGAAGTACAGTACCACAAGCATTGCAATTGTATATGACTCCCCCAGTCATAACAGGGCTACAACAACCATTCACTATGCCAAGCATTCCTATTACACATGCGTCTTTTCCTGTTATGCCTATGCAAGTCCCGGGATCTAACGGTTTTCTGCCTAACAAGTTTGTGTGAATATACTTATGTTTAGTTGAAATGATGCTGCCTATTGAGATTCTTTTTTCGTTTCTTCTCAATCTCCGGCAGGGTGATTCTTTTCTAAAGTTTTCGGTCATATAGTATGAGCAGGTTATTCTTTGTTAGAGAGAGGCATTAACATTGTATATTGAGTTACACAGAGAGGTTCATTTGTTTGAAGGTAGAGGAAGAGTTCACTCGGGGGTTCTTGTTGTGATACAAAGGAGATAGATTTTCCAGTTTTAAACTGCAGGAAAACAAAATTTTGGGCGTCAAAATCGCACTTTGTATGATTCATACAGCTTGAATGTCAGATGTTAAATTGGAGTTGAGATTAATAGATATGTGATAGCTCCGTGCATAATTTGGATCATTATTCTAGCGCATTTTGCCATGTTTTTTGGTTTATCAAAAACCTGAACAGAGGTTTGATCTTCCGGTTGTCAAGGACTTTTCATTTCCAGATTTTGTCCGCATTTCATTTTTAGGGTCTAAGCTACATTCTGGTCAAAGCTATTTCTTGGACTCGATCAAGACAGATAAGATTTTATAAATATTGCTGTGATGTACAGGTCTCCGAACTGTGTCATGCTCTCCGGTGAGTATGACTTGTCATTAAGCAAAATTTTAAGACGAATCAGTAGAATAAATCAATTTGCACCTCCCTCAGCCGCAAGATGAGATGAACCAAAAAGAAAGTATCTCAAGTAATCTTGTTAAAAATGGGGCTCTACGTGAACTTAGCTCTGGGAATTTTACTCAGCTATTGATGATGACATATCTCTATACTCTATAGTCACATTGCACCTACAACTAAACTGAAAGCTGTGGAGCATATCAAGTGGCCATCTTTGAACAAGTTGGCTCCAACCTTGACATGGTCACATGGTATAATTATTCAATGCAATTGCAAGGCAGACAAAAGTACGTAAATGATAATCCATCATTATAAACAGTTTCCATAAGCGTTTAGGACTATGCAAGATTCTAAATCTGAACTAATAAACATAAAAAGACAAGCTTTCGACATTTAGCTAACTCCAACAGCACCAGGTGCAATTTTGGGACATTAGTAGCACTATACAATCTGCCAGGTCTATGGGATGTGAGATCAGAGATGAGAATATGCGGATGTTCCTGCTACACTACTGAACACTAGTCTCCTCTTTACTGCCATCAGTTTTTGGACTCTTCATTACACCAAGTCCTGATTCTCCAGCGCAAAGCAGCTGGTTCTCCATCAGATTTTCCTGCACAGCCTTCATGTAGGAATTTTTTTAGGACTTACACAGATCTCTATTGACGTAGTAAACTCTAGAGCTATAAATGATATTGAAGTTTTGGTAAACTTACCTGTAAAAGTTCGGTCATCCTGCCAGTCCCATAATTCATCAACGGCTTTGAAACAGATGAAGCCTGGGCATTAAGTGGAGGATTTACTGGTTCACTTGGTTCTGTCGAGGGAACCTGATTCACGTGTGAATGTTCTGCTGACAACTTATGAGGAGCCTCATTATTTCCAGAATCTTTTTTTGGTGACGGCCCAGATCCTTGAGACACGTTGGTCACTGTAACAGGTATTGTTACGTTGGTTGATACAACCAGCTTCACCTCTTCCCGCTGCACAACTTCTGCTCCCTTGCTAAGAGAGCTATCTTCTTTCTGCCCAGTACCTATTGTTACTTTGTTGCTGACTTGAGTTTGTGAAGGAACTGTTTCACGAGTCGGTTCGGGTGGTAACTGACCAGGGGTTACTGGTCCGTCAGGTGGCAGCATAGCTAGTGGCTTAACCATCTGGACATCTCTCTCTCTTGAAGCCTCCCTGTTAGAAGCTTGGGATGCAGGATTTTGACTAGATGCTAGTCCATTTGTTAAATTGACAGGTTGTAGCACAACAGGAACAACTGTGCCTCTGGCACCCACTGGAGGGACTGAAGGATGTATTACTACTTGTTTGCTTTTTGAGGACCTAGATCCAAGATTAAGTGATCCATTCCGCTCAGCCCTATGGCCATACGCCTGAAGTTGGTTTTCAGCAGGAGGATGAACCTCATTTCTTCTAATCATCTGAACATGTGGGGCAACATCATTTGCTGTTGTGACAGGAACAAAATGTCCTGGCTTAAAAACAACACCCCTGTAGTTTGTATTGGAGTCGCCAATTCTAACACTAAGCAAATAACCCGCATCAAATGCAGCCTCAACAACACCTGTAATAGCCTGACCTATCATCCCATCATTTACATCATTTCTATTTACTTGTTGTGGTTGGATCTCTTGCACTAGTTCAAATCGTGGAGGAGCTGGAGCACGAACAACACGCTTTAGGCTAGGATCCTTCCGAGGGCGACCCCGTCTTCGCTTCAAAGGAAGGACAACAGGGGCGCTGGAGCTGTCCCCTTGAACAGGTTGGTTCATTTGGGCAAAATTGGGTTCTAAAGTCTGCTTTCCACTAGTCTTCTGAAGTACCTGCCAGCAGATCAGATTACTGTATTAACTCAGCCAAGTTACAGAGAAAATAAATGAAGAGGTGCATTTGATCTTCCTACAAGATAAAACAGAGTTTAACATAGTGTTTACCTTCCAGGATAGTATTTTGTGGTCACTTACACAGGTGACAACCTCTCTACCTCACACAAGGCAGGGTTAAGGTCTGCGTACACCCCACCCCCTCCCTAGACCCCACTTGTGGGATCACACTGGGTATGTTGTTATTGTTAGACCGGAAAAAAGAAAGGGACATTCAGTTCCAGAGGAGGACGCAATTTGCAATACCTTGCAGAATTTGGGCCCATAGTTGGAAGTGGACTGTAAAATGTTGATGAGCTTAATTGACAATTAAGTGGTAGAGATAGGAAATGGAGTACAGTTTTTTGATAAGCAAGCATCTACAGATACTATAGAAGATAAATTAACTAAAAATATATTAAACTTGTCTAGATATCTCCAAATAGCAGAAGAGAAGAGATGAAGAATAGTAGCTCTGTGATGAACATGGCTCTAAATAAGCTAAATGGATGCAGCTGAACCACCAAAGCAGACACAGTTGATCAGGGTGGAAAGGGAAAGAGTGAGCAGAGTGATGAGCCAAAAAAGAGATCACAACAAGAGCATGACTAATCAACTAATAGTTTACATCATTCATATTCTGTGAAAATGTGAAGTCCATTCTTCTAAGATAATCAAGTAGCTCCCTCTATTCCATTTTATGTGACACTATTTTCTTCTTAATATGTTCCTAAGAAGAGCGATATCTTTCTACATATGGAAACAGTTTAATTTAAAAGTTTCCATTTACCCTTCAAAGACATGATTTTATAGTCACAAAACTATCCTGACATGATTAAGCCCACAATTTCCAAAGCTACTTTTTCCTTTCTTAAACTTCATGCCCAGTCAAATGAGTAAGCCCTTTTTACTCGTGTAAAAATGAGAAAATTCAACTCTTAATCTGAGAAATTCTCTAGTTCGTTTACTAAATCATGCAACAATTACCTAGTCATATACCTAGGTCATGCGACAATTTACTTAATCACTGCATCTCGCGATCATCTAATGAGAGTTAAAATCCATATTCTAGTCAAACTTTACACGGATCCATATAAACAGAATTGGACCAAACCCAAACTAAAATTTGTATTATGTTTTTTACTGAATGGGACACGCAAGCATATAATATTAAAAAATCCAAAATTTGACACAAATGAAATAAAAGTTGTTATCTCTAACCTCCAAATAAGAAAAAAAGATCTTAATAAGTTGAACACCTGAAGATATCCTTATAATTGTTTTTCTGTGAAAAAAGAAAAACTTACTGAAGATGTACGTTTAACATAACATATATACACAAGGAATCACGAACGCGGAAATAAAACTAGGAAGCTAAAAATCAACAGAGTATAACTGAAGCACAAGTTCAAACGCGATTTCTCCGGAAAATTCCCAAAAAAGGCAAAGAAAAAACCATACCTCTAGCACTTGCTACTTGCTCGGAGGAGGCTTGAGAGCTAAAGAAAAAACTAGTAATATCGGAACCCCAGATTTTGTTGAGCAGCTTTAGAGAATGAGATTTCGATAATCACGATAATTAATTAGAGTAATCTGCTGGTTTTATTTAGTGGGGCGGTGTGGTTTAGGGGGTATGGGGGCATTGTATTTAACATTTGGCATTTAATGATATTTTTTGCATTTGGATTGCGAGGAAAATATAGAATGACAAGGCTGTGATGCTTAGTTAGGTAACAAACAGTCGTGTGTGGACAGGTGTCCTTTTCACAAAAGCGCCCATCGGTCATTTATGTACTTGGACTACGGCCCCCTGATTGTTTCTTTTGGGCCACGACAGAGTTCGTCTTGGGCCTGCAAAACATTTCTCGAAAAAAAATACGTGATGGCCAACTTTTGCATCGGCAATCAAAGTTTGGAGATCATTTTAAATGTAAGTAAAATTTAGTAACTTTTAATAGAGCACGCACAATAAAAACTACTCCATCAAAATCCAGGGTGTAATCGACGGATTGAGTGAACGTCTTTCATGGACAATGTGGATGAGATCATAAGAGAGTTCTCAAATAAGCTAAGAATCAAAATTTCCCATTCCTCCTATAAGGAAGACAGTTTGCCGGTAGAACCATAATGAACCACCAATGTGAAAAGGGGAATAAAAGAGTTTGCATTGTCGAGAATGAAACTTATGATAGGTGAAGGTCCTTTCACTTGAGCTAATTTCCCGAGGAAGAGAATAGAATAAAAAGAGATCAACAACTTTCACTATGCCCAAGCAATGCGCTCCGAAGGGCATTGCTTTCGGTGCAATACATATCTCTTCCCCTACTTTGCATGCATGCTGCTAAGCTCCCCAAATTCTTGGACAAAGATACTACTAACTAAATATGGAAAAACCCAGCACATAGTGTTGGAGTTCGAAATTTTGACAAGTGACTTTGAAAAGTTCTTGGAGTTTGAAACTCAACGTTTGAACTGATAAGGGTTCAACTCCATATTTTTGCATGGAGTTTTTAAATATAGGTACCATGAGTGAAATAATAATGAAGTATTAAAATCGGTATCAGGAGTGAAGTACGTATGTAAAAAATCAACATGGAATTTAAAAAAATTAGCTGGAGCTCCAGCATAAGGTGTTGGGATTTCACTTTTAAAAGTGGTGTCACCTGTAAGAGAATCTCAAACTCCAACAAAGTATGATGGAGTTTCACTTATCAAAACTTTGAACTCCATCACACAATACTCGAGTTTTTTCGTATATTAGGTCTGAGCATTTTTGCCCAAATATTTTTCCGCATTCATAAGGTGTTGGGATTTCACTTTTAAAAGTGGTGTCACCCGTAAGAGAATCTCAAACTCCACAAAGTATGATGGAGTTTCACTTATCAAAACTTTGAACTCCATCACACAATACTTGAGTTTTTTCGTATATTAGGTCTGAGCATTTTTGCCCAAATATTTTTCCGCATTGATGAATGGCGAAACACAGAATAATTTTGAAATAGTGGCTAAAACTTTATTAACAGTCCAAAAGTGGCTATTTGCCAATCTCTCCCAATTTTCTCGCTAATCCTTTCATTTCGAAGAACCCCAAACATTAGGGTAAAGTGCACAAATAGATGTTTTAAGACTTGTGTTAAGTTTAATCACTTTAAAACCAAATGCAGTTATGCGGGACTAGAATTGAGAGCCTAAAGTTTAAAACTACTGATGTTCCGTTCTGAAGTTGGAATTGCCAAAGCCTAACTTTAGACCTAATGACTGAGAAGTTTGAGTGACAGTTCCAACTTCAGGGTGAGGATTGTCCAAGTTCATATAAGGAGTCAAAATTCTCATCCCACAACCGATGTGGGAGAATCAACACCCCGCGCACGCACAGGACTGGATATCTGGAGCATGGACAATATATGATGGGGGCCCAACATCGGGTAAACAATGAATTGAGATGAGTCTGATTCTGATACCACGTGAAGAATGGATCTTGGGCCTAACTCAATCCCACAAGTTAGCTTGTAAGGTGAGGATTGTCCAAGTCCATATAAGGAGTCCAAATTTCCATCCCACAACCGATGTGGGAGAAACAACAACTCTAAAATTAGACGGCTTGACAGTCCCAACTTCAAACCTTTAGGCCAAGAGTTTTCAATTAGAGTTGATTGCTTGAAGTACTCTCCTGCAATTTAAATCAAGTGTGCAGCTGCAAAATCTGGAATGAGAGGGAATCAACCCGAAATACTCCAATAACAATAATGAGCCATTGATATATCTACTTCTTTCTCTACTAATTATAGACGCTACTAATTCTAGTCTAGAATTGATCAGGTTGGAAAGGGAGAGAGGGAGCGGAGTGATGAGCCAAATAAGAGAACTAATATGAGAACATGACTAATCAACTAATAGCTAAGTTACATCATTCATATTCTGTGAAAACATGAAGTCTATCCTTTCGCAATACTAAGAATATGAGAAGACACTACAAGTACGCCTCCGTTTGCTGATAAATACTGAAAATCATTCACATACAATCACTAGTCACATCCAAAAACTTCTCTTGCTAATCCTCTAAGCAATCAAATAGCTCCCTCTATTCCATTTTATGTAGTTGTGTTGTTGTATTTCCTTCTTAATCCATTCCAAAGAAAAGACGCCCTTCTATTTATGAAATTAATTTAACTGGTTAAACTTCCCATTTAACCTTTAAAGACATGATTTTACAGCCACAAACTATCATGTCATGATTAAGCCCACAAGTTCCAAAAATACTTTTTACTTCCTTAAACTTCACGCCCAATCAAATAAGTCCACATAAAATGAAACGGATGGAGTATATAGTAAATTCTCTAGCCAATGAAGGCAAATAAAAGTTTTACTTGCCTAAAAATGAGAAAAATCAATCCTTAATCTGAGAAATACTCCAGTTAAACTTGTATACTAAATCACAGAAAAATTACCTAGTCATAGACCTAGGTCATGCAACAATTCACTTAAGAGGGTGTTTGGTTAAGCTTATAAGTTGATCAAACTGGCTTATAAGCAATTTTTAGCTTCTCTACATGTTTGGTAGAGACCAAAGTATAGCCAATATCAACCAAAAGTCATAAGTTGGTCAGCACCAACTTATGGATTTTCATCTTATAAGCACTTTTGATTTGACTAAGTATATTACTTACTCCCTCCGTCCCAATTTAAGTGTCTTACTTTCCTTTTTGGTCCGTACCAAAAAGAGTGTCTCTTTCTATATTTAGTAAGTTTTCTAATTCCAAGGCAGGTTTAAGATCACAAGATTTAAAAGACCACACACGTCTTTAATTTAAGACCACAAGATTCAAAAGTCTCACTTTATTTCTTAAACTCCGTGTCAAGTCAAACTAAGACACTTAAATTGGGACGGAGGGAGTAACATTTTTAACAGTTTCGACACTTAAAAATGTTTTTCAACACTTAAAGCTAATCAGCTATTTACAATCAGCTAATCCAAACGGACTCTTAGTCAATTTGCATCCCACAAACGATTAATGGGAGTTAAAATCCAGATTCCAGTCAAACTTTACACGAATGCATATAAACAGAGATAGACCAAAACCCAAGACATCTTATTGGCATTTTTTTACCAAACACATCAACTGTTTATTAATAGTTTTGACACTTAAAAATGCTTCTTAGCACTTAAAAGCTTATCACATATTTACAGTCAGCTAATCCAAACGGACTCTTAGTCAATTTGCATCCGGCAAAATATTAATGTGAATTAAAATCCATATTCCACAAAAATTTACATAAATGCATATAAAATTATAAACAGAGTTGAACCAAACACAAACAAAAAATTAATTTCTATAAGCTTTATACTGAATATGAAACATGCAAGCATATAATACACATAAATTACACAAATCGACACTAATAGTAAACACAAAGCTATTATCTCGAACCTGAAGATCTTACTAAGTCAGAACACCTGAAATATATCCTTATAATTGTTCTTTTTTAAAAAAAAATAAAAAAAAGCTTTAAAATGTAGGTTTAACATAACAATATATACACAAAATCACCAAAAACATAGAAATAAAACTAGGGAAGCTAAAAATCAACACAGTGTATAACTGAAGCACAAATTCGAATATTCGGAAGAAAAAAAAAACCGTACCTCTAGTACTTGCTACTTGCTCGGAGAAGAATCTAGAACTTTGAGTAAATTCGGAACCCTATATTTTGCTAAGTATGAGGTTGAGATAATTATGATAATTAATTAGAGTAATCATCTGCTATTATTTACGAGGGGGGGGGGGAGGTTATTGTATTTAACACTTGGCATTTAATGATATTTTCTGCATTTTAATTGCGAGCAAAATAGTAGGTGACCAACAGTCGTGTATGGACAAGGTGTCCTTTTGACAAATGGGCCCATTGCTCAAATTTTTGGACTTGGACTACGGCCCTTGATTGTTTTCCTCGGGTCAGGGCAGTTCGTCTTGGGCCTACAAAAATAAAAAAGGGGGAAAATTAGATGCAATGGCCAGTTTTTGCGTCCGAATCAAAGTTTAGAGATCGTTTAAATGTAAGTAAAAGTAGTTATTTTATAGGGAAAGTTACACTCTAGACCGGTCAATAAAAAATAATTACATTTGTTAGTCAAATATACAATTATTATGTATCAAAAATGTATAGTTTATGTATACTATATAATAAGATATAAAAAATATACATTTGATGGCTATTTTATATTGAGTGTGCACAACAAAAAACTACTCCATCAAATTCAGCATGTAATAGATGAGTTGGACAAAGAAACGTCTTCCATGGACAATATAGATGTGATCAAAGGAAGTTCTCAAATAAGTTAAGAATTCAGTGTTCATTTTCCTCATATAAGGAAGGCGATACATAACCATCATGACCCCTAAAAGAGATAATAAAAGAGTTTGCAATATCATAAATGAAACTTATCATCTTTTCGTTGAGGGTCTCTTCACCTCCCAAGGAATAGAATACAATAATAAGAGATTAGTAACTTGACTTAGCCCAAGCAATGCGATTCGAAGGACATTGCTTGTGATGCAATTAATATCTCTTCCCCGACTTTGCTTGTATGATGCTCTGCTCCTCCAAAGATTTTTGGGCAAAAATACTCTTAGCTAAAATACGGAACAACTCTAGCAAACAGTGTTGTTACAAGTAAGTTCGAAAATCTCCTATGAGATTCATCCCGCTTCAAATTCTCGGCCAAATTACAAATATATTTATCTTGTTCTTCAAACTTTTGTTCCCAAATCTCATTTCCCTCTTTTGATTGAAATGTGGTAAACATAAACACAAACACAAACACAATGTCTATGTTGATTCATCTTCTAAATTCTAAAAAGAAAACCTGGATTATTTGAGAAAAATGGCCTGAAACCTTCTAACAATGTTTTTATTCAGACCACTAGAACTGCACATGAGAAAACTCAAAAATATGAACAAGCTAATTTGACAAAGGTCTCTCCTTATAATGGAGTTGGCTTCTGAGTCTCCGACAGGTTTTTTACATAAACATCGTGCACCAAGTTTACGTAGTCCTCAATTGTCAGCGGACCAGTCATCGGTTTTTTATGGGAGGAAGGAACTTCACGGATAGAGGAGCTGGTCTTCCGTGCAAGCTTCCCTTCCTCCATGCTAGATGAGTACTTGACATTACAATTGGAACAATAGGGCGCTGTGTTTGCAATGCCAAGTGCACAAACCCCTGCACCAAAAGCACACAAGCTCGTATTCTAATGTCTCAACTGAACAAATTGAGTAAAGCTTGATTTACGTGACATGAAATTTATTATGACAAAAGCTTCATAGAGAGCAACAAAAGTCCACGGACCCCCAAACTACTTGCTCAAAGGATCTTTAGAGAGCACGTAAATAGTGATTTATGTTTCCCTTAATGCTTAATATGATCAATACATGTTAGGTTTATATCAAGGCTCTACATCAAGTCACCTGTTTTCTTCTTTTGAGCATGCTGGACTAAGACTCCATAACTGAAATTTGACAATGACTTGGCAAATGAAGTGTATCTATTAAAGAATTAATAGTGAGAATCTTGCCTTCTTAAACGGTTGCAATCGTCCATTTTTGGACCTGGTGCCTTCCGGAAAAATTATTAAGGATAAATTATTTCTCGCAACAACATGAGCAGCCTGAAAATTTTATCTAAGATCAATCTAATATATATAATAGCTTGAAAACATGGAGGCAAAGGAAGAACATACCTCTTTCATGGACTCGATGGCTGCAGCTGGATTAGAACTATCAATGCGAAGATGGTTTGCTAGAACATAGAGCTGCCCGAAGAGCGCGTACCATATGATCTAAAAAAAACAAGAAATTCAACCTTAGATTGGACCAAATTGTCTCAAACAGATACCTATCATGACCAAGGGAAGTCTAAGACGACGTAAGTGAATTAGCAACACTTAACAGGAATATGATTGAACAGGAATACTCTGGGATATGAACATCCATAAAAGAAAAAGGCGAGCCCGGTATATGAAGCATTTTGCGTTCACGAGGAATTCGGGGAAGGGCATCATCCCAAGGTGGTGTAATGTAGGCAGCCTAACTGAATAATCATATAAAATTCTATTAACTATCCTCCAACACATATAAATATATACTTTACGATGTCAAAGTTATACATAGGCTCGTGAGAACTAAGCAAATTAATTGATCAAATAGCCAAAAGAACATTTATCTTAGCACTGTGAGTGATAGAATATACACAATATATTCTCTTGATATTATTAGTGATCTTGTATATCTGTAATTATGATAGTAATCTTTTGTATTATGTAAGTGTATATTTGATTTCCGTAATTATAGCCTAGGATGATTATTGTATATCATGTGTATAAACCAATTACATTAATGAAATCAGCAAGGGATTATTCTCTTTCATGTATTCAGCAGTTAGGGCAAATTTTTCCTTCTCCGCAAACTTACACCGCCCTCTTCCCATCGGCCATCCCTTCGATTTTTTTCCCAAAACCCTAATCTCCTCTTGTTCCTCAATCATGTCTAACACAAAGAATATTTTCCATCTCGCCCTTACGGTCTCCAACATCAAGAACAACATCCCTATCATCCTTGAAATAGAGAACGTCCAATACGCGACGTGGACAGAACTTTTTAAAATTCACACAAGGTCTCATAGAGTCCTCCATCACATCGTCAAACCAGAAAAAGGCAAGGAGAAAGTCCATTCCACCGATGATGAAATAGAGTTGTGGGAAACTCTTGATGCTACGGTCCTCCAATGGATTTATTCCACCATCTCTACGGACCTCTTACAAACAATTATCGAACCCGACGCCACGACAATGGAAGTTTGGATTAGGTTGCGTGATATACTCTAAGATAACAAAAATTCTTGTATCGTAACCTTTGATCAAAAATTCTCTCACACAAATATAGAAGATTTTCCGAATGCCTCCGCCTATTTCAAAGACTCAAAGAATTATCTGATCAACTCAAGAACGTCGGCACACCCGTCATAAATGATCATTTTTGTTCTTCAGATGGTTGCGAGCCTCTCTAAGGCGTATAATGTGGTTGACACTCTTCTTCGCCAAAACAATCATCTCCCACCATTCTACCAAACATGTTCCATGCTTACCCTTGAAGAAGCAGGGTTGGCTAAAAAGGCCACAATCGGAGCCCATTCTGCCATGATGATGACCACGTCCTGAGACACCGATGACTCTCAATTATTCTCTAAACATTATGATCAAAACTGTAACAACGGGGGTGGAAAAAAGGACCAAAACTGCGACGGCAAGCGCGGCGGTGGCAATGGTGGTGGCCGCGGTGGAGGCAGTGGCGGACAACATGGGGCCGGGCCACAGCACCCCTGGCAGCATGCTTGGGCCAGTGGGCAGTAGCCATGGGGCCTGCCTTGGGTAGTGACCCATGCCGTCCTGCCCATACCCTTCACAAAATTAGGTCAGGCCCAATGGACGACATCAACAACAGACAGCCCAAACTGGGCCTCGACATTCTTCGACCTGGTAGCAGCTTGGCCTGCTTGGGCCTCAACCACAACAGGCTTTCGCTGTTGCGGGCCCAACTGTATATTTGACCCAAACGGACATCGAGGCGGCAATGCATACACTTGGGTTAAATCTTCCGGATGCCAATTGGTATATGGACACCAGTGCTACTTCTCATATGACACCCGCGTAAGATAATCTCTCGTATTATTTCAATTTGAGCAAAAATCATGGTATAATTATTGGTAATGGTCATTCAATTCCAATTCGTGGTTATGGTCAACAAATTTGTCTCCCCCAAACTCACCTTTAGCCTTAAAAGATGTCCTTCATGCTCCTCAATTAATTAAAAATTTGGTGTATGTTCAAAAATTTATAACTGATAACTCAATTTCTGTTGAATTTGATCCTTTTTGATTTTCTGTGAAGGATTTCTGGACGGAGATACATCTAATGAGATGTAATAGTAGGGGCGAGCTCTATCCAATCACCACTAAACAACCATACCATCAACATTTTCTATTTTAGCACCTTCCTTATGGCATGCACGTTTGGGTCATCCGGAAGCGTATGTTTTTTCCTCCCTTAAAAATAATAAATTTATTGAGTGTAATAATGCTCGTAGTACTAACGTTTGTCCTTCTTGTCCGCTTGGAAAACATATTAAATTACCGTTTGTTGCCTTAAATTTTAGTACTTTGTTGCCATTTGATATTATTCATAGTGATCTTTGGACGTCTCCCATTTTGAGCTCTTCGGGCCAGTGTTATTATGTTTTATTATTGGATGATTATTCTAATTTTTTATGGACATTTTTGTTATCTAAAAAGTCTCAGGTTTATTCCACATTTCTATCATTTGGAGCATTCAACCGTACTCAATTTGAACGAAAAATTAAGAACACTCAATGTGATAATTGAAGGGAATTTGATAATGGACCATTTAGATAATTTTGTAAGGTTAATAGTATATCTTTTCGGTTTTCATGTCCACATACGTCATCACAAAATGGAAAAGCCGAAAGAAAAATCTGCACCATTAATAATATTGTTCGTACATTAATAGCTCATGCGTCATTACCACCTTCATTCTGGCATCATGCATTACAAATGACGACTTACCTTCTTAACATACTCCCTAACAAAGAATTAGCATACTGTTAAGTCTGTTTAAGTATTGTTTTAGAGTGCGTTTTAGGGAGTCTTGTGTTAGTCTTTAAGTTATTTTGTACCATGTTACGCTTGTTTTTATTTTGTTTTCAAGATAAAGCGATACAGAATGTAAGTGAGGTAGATTTAGAGAGAATAAACTGATATTGCGAATAAATATGTCGGGTTAGTCAAAGAAACAGTTTAGAGAAGTCCTGGGAAGTTCGCGAGGCAGTTGACAAATGAGTCGCGGTGCCTACAACAAAGTCGCGACACTGAGGTTCCAGAGAGACCACGTTTCTGAAAGCAGAAGAGTCGCAATGCTCTCTATACTACGCAACATCGCTTTTGGAAATCTGCAAATGAGCCGCGGCGCTTGTGTCCGTACAAATTACGAGAACTCATTTTTTCACCAGGGTAAAAAGGTATTTTCAAAGGGAAGAATGAGGGTTGCGTTAAAAGAATTGAGGGGCGATTTCAGGAACGATAGGAGAAAAAATCCAAATTAGGGAAGGAGAGAAAGAAGTTTTTAAACCCTGGAGGAGCCATTGGAGATCAATTTCTCAAGTTCTTTTTCTTTGTCTTGAATTATCTTTATGTTGATTTTCAATTTATGTGTTAATTCTAGAATGACTATGAACTAATTCTTCTATTAGAGTTTTCAATTAAATCACTTGAACCTCTATCATGAACTAATGCAAAGTTATCTTGTCTTCTTCATCTATTAAGGTCTTTTCAATTTGTGGTTATTGAATGAGAATTGATTGGCCATTGGTATTCGTTTATCTAAATGAGTTTAAATCAAAATCTGAAAAGTGAGATTTGAATATCATATAATTGAATTGACATAGACTTAATCTTAAATGAGAGTATCACGATTGCTTGTGTAGCTTTTGGGTTGTTGATCTTAATGCTTTCTAATTGATGAAATTTATCATAGAAATATAGAAAATTCTCATTTAGGTCCAGTTTTATATGTCGTAACTTGAATATAAAACGGTTTTGTTAACCTGCTATCTTAATAAGAAGAAGAACTATTAATCTTGAATTAGTAAATGGTAGAGTGGATAGTTGGTGAGATTGGAATCCCTAATTGCTCTCATTCTCGAATTCAATTCATGTGTTTTTGCTGCTAGTTTATTTTTGCATTTTACCTTCGTTTACGCTTTTCTTATTTTAACCTTTACAAATCAAGATTCGTTAGCCAAATAGAAACTAGAGATTAATTATTTGCTAATTGATAATTCAGTCTCTGTGGGACGATACTCGTTCTTACCAAAAATTATTACAAATTGTGATACGTATACTTGCGTAGCTCTAAAAATCCGCAACACATACCAATCCCCGCTCAAAATTATTTATTAAAAAGACCATTCATATTCTCATCTTAGGGTATTTGAGGGTTTATGTTAACATTTATTCCCCTTCACTGCCATTGACAAACTTCAAGCCAGCTCTACCGCTTGTGTGTTTTTGGGTTATCCATCTAATCATCGTGGTTACAAATATTTTGATTTATCATCTAATGAAATCATCATTAGTCCTCGTGTCATTTTTAATGAAACTCAATTTTTGTTTGCTAAGTTGCATAATTCTGCGTCCAAGTCTTATGAATTTTTGGATGATGGGCTATCACCGTATGTGATCCACCATTTGGTCTAGGCCACTCCTCGAAACCTGGATCAGCATGCACCGTCCGGCCCACTGCCTGCTGACCCAATTTATCTCGGTCAACAGTTTCTGCCAACTGGCCCACTGTATGCTGGTCCAAATACTCTCGGTCCAAATTTTCTGCTAGCATGCCCACTGCCCGCTGGCCCAAATAATTCCAGTCTCCAGCCTCCCTAATTCATCCCAACCCGAATCAATACCGACACCACTACACTGACCCAGATCCAACCCACCTCTACTCCGGGTCAAGGGCCCGTTACTCGTAGCCAATGGGGTATTTTTAGACCAAAATGACAATTCAATCTCAACTCTAATGAAACTAAATCACCCCTACCACGTAATTTTGTGTCTGCCATTCGTGACCCGAATTGGAAAATGGTCATGGACGATGAATATATGCTCTTATTGAAAATAAGACGTGGGAGTTGGTGCCCCGCCTACCTGGTGTTAATGTGATTTGTTCTATGTAGATTTTTACTCATAAGGAAAATCTTGTGGTTGTTTTGAGAGGCATAAGGCCCGTCTTGTATGTGATGACAAAACTCAACATGTTGGCATAGATTGTGGAGAGACATTTCATCTGGTGGTCAAACCGACAACTATTCGCACTGTTCTCAGTCTAACTCTCTCTAAAGTATGACACATTCATCAGTTGGACGTGAAAAATACGTTCTTATACGACAAACTCAAAGAAACTATATACATGCATCATCCCTTGGGTTTCAGGGACCCCACTCATCCTAATCATGTGTGCTTGCTAAAGAAGTCCTTGTATGAGATAAAACATGTTCCTCGGGCCTGATACAAAAAATTTGAAGATTATGTGTCTACTCTTGGGTTTTCTTATAGCAAGTCTGATCATTCTCTGTTCATCTACCGTCACGGTTCTTCTATGGCATACATTTTGTTATATGTGGATGATATTATATTGACTGCTTCCTCTGACAAACTGCGCAAGTCTATCATATCCCTTCTCAGCTCCGAATTTTCTATGAAAGACTTGGGGCCTTTGAGTTAATTTTTTGGGTATAGTTGTCACTCGTCATGCAGGTGGTCTATTTTTATCTCAGAGAAAGTATGCATCAGAGATCATTGAACGGGCTGGCATGTGAGTCTGTAAGTCATTTCCCACTCCGGTTGACACTAAACCGAAGATGAGTGCCACTTCTAGCACACCATGCGAGGATCCCTCCCACTATCGTAGTCTCGCAGGGGCTCTTCAGTATCTCACGTTTATGAGGCCCGATATTACTTATGCACATGCATGATCTGAGGGAAGAACACATGCAGGCTCTCAAACACAGTGTACGCTACATACATGGCACTCTGGATTATGGTTTACACTTATATCCATCATCGGTATCTACTCTCATGTCTTATACAGATGCTGATTGGGGTGTATGTCCAGATACCAGGCGTTCGACGCATGGTTATTGTATGTTTCTTGGTGATAACTTGATCTCTTGGTCGGCTAAACGTCATGCTACTTTGTCGCGCTCTAGCGTGAAGGCTGAATATCGAGGGGTAGCAAATGTGGTGTCTGAGTCCTGTTGGTTGCGTAACTTTCTCTTAGAGCTTCATTTTCCTATTCGGAAAGCTACCTTGGTCTACTGCGATAATGTTAGTGTGCTATACCTCTCGGGAAATCTTGTCCAACATCAGCGCACTAAACATATCGAGATGGATATGCACTTTGTTCTCGAAAAGGTAGCTCATGGACAAGTACGTGTCTTGCATGTCCTCTCACGTTATCAAATTACAGACATATTTACTAAGGGTCTTCCCTTAGTTCTGTTTGAAGATTTTAGAGGGACAGTCTCAACGTACGACAACCGATTGCTATGACTACGGGGGTGTGATAGAATATACACAATATATTCTCTTGATATTATTAGTGATTTTGTATATCGATAATTATGATAGTAATTTTTTGTATTAGGTAAGTGTATTTGATTTCCGTAATTATAACATAGAATAACTATTATATATCATGTATATAAATAAATTACATTAATGAAATAAGCATCTAACTATTGTGTTTCAGTGAATACCATAAGCAATTTCAAGTCCTCAACAGTATGCAAGATTAATGATGATATATTGCCAACTACTCATACGAACTACTTTCGCTCAGTTTATATGTTTCGTAAAGATACCTCTTTTTTAGCAATGCCAACAGTGCCAGTTGTATACTTGTAGTTTGTTTTCTTATTCCAAAAAGAAAACAAACTACAAGTATACAGATAATACAAAAAATACATGCTAAAGGCCTTGATTTGTTTTGTCTCCCTGTTCTCATTTTAGTCTTCCTTCCCTATTCTCAACTTTTTCCTTTTCCCTAGTTTATTCTTTATTCCAAAGTTTCTTCACTTTTTTGTTTTTGTTCTCGTTAGCTTTAATTAATAGCTTAGCAACAATTTTAGGAGCACGGAATTTTGAATATGTTTGACAGAATTGGATCGAAATACAATATATAAGCTTAAATAAAGTAATTTCACGAAGAAGATTGAGTGAAAAATGTTGAATGGGATAGCTCAAGATTATGTTGAAATCTGATACGAAAAGGGCACTGATATATACTCTGGTCTATTTAGCAGTAGTAATCTTGTGGTGACGGTAGCGATAGCTACAAGCAATGTTACTTCGGTTAAGAGTAACACATCTAAAATGGAATGGAAACATAAATTTTTTATATGGACTTGAACAATCCTCACACATTTCATTTTCGATGTGAGACTCTTAACATTCTCCTCTCCACATGTCCAAAAACTTGGTCAAACAACTCACTTCAAACATGCTATAAGTTAAAAATGACAACCAAAATAGTACTTTCTTCGTCCCACCTTAGATATTTGTGTAACAGTAAATTATTTATAAATATAAAGGGTGGTTTTTTTTTTTACAGACTAAAAAGGAAATTGGGTGGAGTAAAATACTGATAGAATGACAGTAGAAATCTCTATTTCAATTGTAAGTTTGATAAGTTTCCTACTTTCCTTCACAAAGTTACTACTTGTGTATGTGTTTTGACATGGCCGATGATTGTTTGTTTTAGCACACTCATATATACACAAATTATTCTATGCTACCATATATTTAAATTCACGACACAGAGTTAGCTATAGTCCTATATGTGGCATTCAACTGATGGTATGCAAAGTAGATTTTTAATTTCTCATAGTAAATAACTCTTATATTACCTTACATTAACGTATTGAAAATATCATCCGTTAACTTTTTGGTCTATAAATGTCCTCAATATTATTATTTTTTGGCTCAAATATAATCCTGCAACTAATGATTCGGACATGATCGTGAGTTTAGGTTAAAAATAACGGGTGGATTATAGGTTAAAGAAATAGGTGAATTTTAATTTTAGTACTAAGAAATACATGTGGCCAGCTACTTGTAAAATATAATGTAGAATAGTGGCTATTTATAGTACAATTAATATACTTAAATACCTCTTTTAGTTAGCTACAACATGTAAAAACTCCAATAAAGGGTAGCGAACAAGAAACCCAATATTGGACCAATAAAGGGTAGCGAACAAAAACTCGTTGAACTGAAGGTTTGTCAATGAAGCAAGTGAAGTCAAAAGTTCAAGACCAGTGATCGGGCTAGTTGCCCTAATTTTTGTCCTGCACTCATCTTGTTATCATGATGCCAGTACTCAATCGTATTGCCATTGGGTCGAAGACTATATCAAAGCCTATAGCTTCCCGGTTGAACCTCATATTCCAACGGTCCATCAGCGGAATGGCTCAGGTAAATGAATTATTTCGTATTTAGTAGTCTGAATACTGGAAAGGAATTTGCAAAATTGTCCTCTAGCTTTAGATTATATAGTTTTTAATACTTCTATGAATCAACTATGCTACATATATATTAATTTAGATATACAAATTCCAACTATCCATTGTAGGAATGGCTAGTGAATTAATTATTTCGTATTTATAGTATGTTTGGTCAAACTTCTGAGAAGCCAAAAGTGTTTATTTGAGAGTTAGTTGTTTGACGAAGCTTTTAGGGACAATAAGTATTTTTAAATAGAAGCAAAAACTGTTTTCTAGAAACTGAAAAAAGTAGTAGTAATTTTTTACTAAAGCACTTTTGAAATCTTGACCAAACATAAATTACTATTTTAATATTGTAAAACTGTCCTCTAGCTTTGATTATAAAGTTTTAATACTTCTATGAATCAACTATAGATATACAAACTGCCAACACTTGAAATTTCTTTTATTTTTTTGGTTACTTCAGGAAAACCAAGGTGGGAATATTCTCAAAGTTGATCCTCTCGACAAGGAGGAGGATGCATATGTATCGTTTGGGTATTCCTTCACATCAATCTGTCAATGCTCTTATTGTTGGAAATTTGTCTTTGACGGGGAGGTGCGTCCACCCATATTTAATGAATTAAATACTAGTGTTCCCGCATGTTGGAGACTTTGTCTCTTCTCATATGCATAATCTACTAAGTGAGTAGATGACTGTAGGGCCAAGAATCGTCAAATTTCGTTGAGAAATGAAAGAGATATTGGTCCACGAAGTAAGGTGTTTGAGGCATGAAAATATGGTGTGGGACAAATCTACCACATCGGTGGGAAAAGGAAGAATTGCTCTCTTTATAAGTCTCTAAAGTGGTTAAGGGTTTGGAACCCCAAGGGGTATCACATGTGTTTAAAGGAGGGAGGACCTAGATGTGCTTGGGTTCAAGGCTAAGCCCACACGTGCGCCGCCGCCCGTCCGGTCCGGGCTCGGGTTGTGGGTTGATATTATCTTTTTGGACCCCAAATTGCTTAATATTTACAGTTTGGTCCCTAAAGTTTCTGGAAAGTTGCTTTTGGGAATGACGGAAGGCAGAAACTTTCTGCCTACCGTTTAGGCTACTTTTTGAAGCATTAACCAGCCATTACTTGGATGTTAACTCCTCCATAAATATCCCTCCTTCAATGACCATAATCAGCCTCACTAATGATCATTAACAGCCCTCACTAATGACTATTAACAGCCTTGTTTGTGGCAGTTGAGAAGTCTCTCCTCCATGCTATATATTGAGATGTTTGGCTCAATTGTGCAACACATGAAAACTACACAAAACAGTGATGAAATACAGTGGCACATACAATCACGAAACACAGTGAGGAAAGACACACATATACATGAGATATACACAACAGAGATACACTATATACACATAGACAAAACAGAAGAGAAAGTCAGTCCAAAAATGTTGGATGAAAACAGAAACTCTTCCTTCCTTTTCCATTTCTTCAACAAGTCGATTCGTATTTGTTTTCTTCGTCAGACTCAATATATTTGCTTTGTAGTGTTGAGATTAAAGTGTTGTTTTATCTTGGGAGACTATTGCTCATTAATGTAAAAGCATATATACGGGGCAATCTTGTCTTAAGGATAGAGTGCAATCACTCGACTCAGCACACTAGTTGTAACCATCCAGATTTAGTGTTTCTTGATTTCAGGTTATCAAGATTCAAGACTCAACAACTTTGCGGCAGTTCTGAAGATTGGCTATTTGTTTATCCTTTCGAACACTTGTAATATTTATTTACTTTCCGTACTGCTTTATAATAGTACCCAACACTTATTTCTAAAATGTCTTTGCAGTTTATTTATGGCCATTTTTCTTTTAGACATTTGGTTTCTCACTTGCATTCGCCATAGAATATGATAAAGCATATCGAAAACAAAAGACACGTCACGACAGAAAGACATTATTTTTGGGAGGATTCATGCTGGTAAAGCTCGAATCTACTACTCTCTTGTGCATCTAGCTTATGCTTCTTAGAAAGATTGATAAAAAACTTTTTATGATGATAGTGGTGTTCATGTCAGTTTGTGCATATCTTGACTTATTTTAGGGGTTCCTCCCATCAATATAGGTATCGGGTAATTTTGTTTAGCAAGACTTGGATAGATAGGAAGAAATCACCTAATGTTTTTGCGGAAGTGTGATAAGAACTTTTTAAAAAATAATCTTGGTGTTCGGGTTAGCTCGCCGTACCTCAACCGATTCCACATGGTACCTCTCATCAATGTAGGAGTCGGTTAATTATGCCCACCAAGACTTGGAGTACAGATGGGAGAAAATCACTTAATGTTTTGCGAAAGTGTGATACAAACCTCTTTTTATAATCTTAGTGTCCGAGTTAGCTTGTGTGCATCTCGAGTTATTCCACGGGTACCTTCCACCAGCACAAGTACTGAGTAACTCTGTCTACTAAGATTTAGATAGATAAGAAGAAATCACCTAATATTTTTGCAAAAATATGATAAAAACTAAAAAAAGATTTTATCATTATGTGTTAACGTAGATCATGTTTGAAATCGCTTGTTATTTTGATCTTTTAAATCTTATTGTTGTGGCAGGCACAACGACAACAAAATGCTCCATGCAAGTGACTCTAGGTCGTTATTAATTTTGTTTCATGGGCGAAGCTACGTTCCTTCAAATAATGGCACAAAATTCCAATAATTAGAAGGTGTTGTTTCAAAGTATCTCAACTATAGGAGTTTGATTATTGATTTTGACATTATTGTATGTTGGATGTTGCATTCTTCTTCTTCTTAGCCGTCTTTAATAACACAGAATAGTCTAAAATTGGTAATCATGCAACTGAAATAGATTTTGGCAGGATGCATTCCATCTTCTTGCTATATTATAGATTTCCTTCTTCTTGCCACAAAAAATAACAAAGAACGAGAGCTTCACTATCTCAATTCTCAGCGTTGATCAAAGAGTTAATGCTCAAAAATACATTTCAACTATTAATTTTTGAGAGTTTCACACCCAATTATTAGTTGTTTTCTTCCCCTACCTGAACTATCACCATATATGTAGTATGTATTAAAACACACTTTGAAGATGATTAGGCCAACTATCATTTATCGCCTTTTTCTATTTGAACTATCACCAAAATGTGTTTTAATACATATATGATGATATTTTAGATAGGAAAAGGGAACAATTGATAGTTGAGGGGTGAAACTCGCAAAAAAATGACAGTACACATGTAGGATTTAATATAATACTCCTTCTCTCTCAATTTATGTGTCATAGTTTCAATTTCGAGAGTCAAACAATTTAATTTGACCATGAATTCGGGTATAAAATCTTAATTTTTTTTAATTAAAATTATTAATTTGAAAATTATGTAAAAATACTATGACAATAATAATTGACAATCTAAAATATTTTAAAGATAAATAAAAAAATTATAATCCAAAACGACTTGTTTAAATCTCAGAATTCAAAAAAAATGTCATCTAAATTGGAACCAAGAGGGTAATATGGATAAAGAAGTGGGCAGTACTTAGATCCAATTCTAGTTTCTTCTCCAACATGATCCCGACTAGTTCAGACTTTGACCATGCAGATGTAGTTAGGCATTTGATTAATTAATTATTAGAATAACTTCATATAATTTCTTATGATCGGAAATTTGGAATAGCTTACTTCTTCATCCATTTTAACTTGGATTGTATTTTGAAAATAGTTATCCATTTTTGTTACTCCCGTTTGAAAAATTAGTAGATAATTTATCACTTGATACCTATTTTACTTTTATTATTAATTACTAAGTTGACAAGTTCAAGAAATTCTTAGTGACCACACAACTTTTAAAATATGTGTTATTTAGCAATAATTAGAAATGATATATAAAATTATCATTTTATTTTTAGTTTCTTAATAAGCGTGTCAAGTCAATAAATGACAAATACAAAATGGAGGGATGGTATTAGAGATGGCAGTGGATCCTGGACACGATCCGGATCCGGTGGATCCAGATCCGTTTTTATAGGATATGGATTTTCAAAATTTGGACCCGACGGATCCGGATCCGTTTCTGACGGATCGAATATGGATCTGGATCTTGTATTTGAGATCCGTATCTGATCCAGATCCGACCCGTGGATCCGTTTTTTATTAAATATATTCATAACCTAGAATGTAATTTTATAAGTATTTTTTTTAAATTGCTAAGTACATCCTTGCAAGTTTAATTCTCAAAACAAGTTTAATTTATCCCCTCGTTAACTCAAAAACCAAAAAATAAAGAGGTAACTTCGATAATAAAATCAATGTTATATTAGTGAATGACTAACATTTTCATAGACAAATAGTTAAAATTATAGTCACTTCATTTGTGAAGATTTCAAGCACATGCAAGTTATGCATTGTGAAAACACTAGTCAGTATTTTTCACAACTATTGTCATTGTTTAACATTTTTAATTAATAGCTCACAATCAAAATGAAACAACAAACAAAATATCTCATATGAACATTTCAAAATTGAAACAAAGTAAACTGTTAGCTAAATAAAAATCGTTTGTCAGTTCAAAAAAAATTCTTAAAAAAATTCTTAGCAAGGCAAATTTTTTTACATGTGGATCCAGATCCGATCCGTGGATCCGGTGAATCCGAATTTGAATATAACTTTTATGGATCCGACAGATCTGAATTCATGTATGAAAAACGAATCTGAATCTGAATCTAGTATCAGATCTGATCCGTTGACATCCATAGATGGTATAATGAGAAGAGTGGGGGGAGCATCCCAAGGGGGAACATGCAAGTGCTTGTGCAATAAGCCAAAAATAAGTGCACGTGCTAATTCCCTCGGATTCCCTTCAACTTAAATAATGCGTCTGCTGCAGACCAATCTTTAAAAGTGACTACGCATCCACATTCGCCGGCCTTCATGCCCACCGTCATATAATTAACTCAAAATATAACCATTAAGGGATTGTTTGGTAGCGGCGTAGAGTAAGTTATTCATGTATTAAAATTCGTCATAAATAATATTGTGTTTGGTAAGTTATGATATGAGTTATTCATGTATATGTTTGATTTGTAATTTAAAAACTTGCATGACTAATATATGTGTAAGTTATAAGGAATTTATGTATTATTTTATACAGGGCAAAATGTGGAATAATCAGTATATAAATAACTAATACCTGCATAAAATAATACATAGATTCTTTCATAACTAATCCATGTATTACTAATATATGCATAACTCTAACCAACAACCAAACAACCCCTAATAAGCTTCCTATTGAGCACCGCATCACAGCGCGTAAGTTGAACCTAATACTAGAGTAGTATTTATTATGTTTTGTTTTTGTTTTATTTACCTTCGTTATCCGATATTATATTGGGGTCTGATTAAATTTGAAGTCTCACTGAAAATCTTATATTGGGGAAAAACACTCTCTAACAAGACGACTCTGTAATACGAGAAACTCAAACTCGAAACTTCTGATGAAGAATTAAAAAATACTTGTCACGTCGCAAACTTTGTTCAGTCCTTCTAGTTAAGAAACTTTGATAGGTTAGTCAAACATATGCAAAATATAATATTACAATTATCCAGTAAAATGAATAGCGTTAAGATAGATTTTTCATTTTTCTCTCCTTATAATATAATGATTTTTTGCAATAAGTGTGTCCTAAAATATTATGTCATTGCGGGCAAATGCAGTATTATAGCATTAAATTGTTTTAAGAAGGAGAAATATTCTATTTTTTTAGATGGATTAAAAAGGAAGGTGTGTCATATGTGTTCAAGTATTGTTGGGATGAATGGTTTTTTGGCCCTTTACAATTTTTTTTATTTATGATCCTTTTACGAGAGATCTACATTTTTTTCACATAAGAAATCTGAAAAAAACACATAAGAAATCTGAAAAAGTTATTTTCTTGTATTCAAATTGTAAGAGGCCAAGAGATCTCATTTTCTCTATATTACTTTAGTAGTCTAATGAATGGATTAACGAATATTATCTTTTAGATATGAAATTATGTTAATCTCACTTGAAACTTATGTTAATCTCACTTGAAACTTACTATTTTAGGTTTTCAATTCGATGCGCAGTATCTTCATAAGGGTCATAACTAATTCGATTCGTGTTGCATAAGGCCCAAGAGGAAACACTTTCTACTATGATTCTTTTCATTCTCAAAGCTTAAATTCGGAATTCTAACTAATAAAGGAAAAATTATATCCATCTTATCACAATCTTCGGTGCTTAGCTGAACTTGCTAGAAGAGAATTTTATTTAATGAAATAAGTGTATTCCAGTTCATAGCTTTGTTATGTTTTAGAATCTAGCTAAACAAATACTTTGCTCTTACAAATGTAAAACAGGTGAATAAAATTTCGGACGCATGCGTGATAGTTTTTATTCAAGAATGAAATTTAACTTCTGGTTAAGTCTCTGTGTTTCCACAGGCTTCATCCCTTTGCCAATAAATCTGTTGCATTTGTTTCTCTAAAGCAAATTGACGAAAAGTATTATCAAATGCTTGAAAGTTGAAAGTTGAAAGTTGAAAATTGAATCTAGCAAACATACAAAGGACAAAAAACAAGCTCGAACCATGATTATATAATATATATAGGGAAAATTTAATTGCTTCTATCAAATCATTTGAGAAGAAATAAATAGATCTAAAGTGTAATACTTAATTCATTCAATTATCGCCATGACATGATATTAGATAGAGGGCTATGGAGGACACAAATTAGGATAAAAGGGTAGTAGTTAGTCGTGTGTTGCCTAGTAGTCGTAGTATTACGTGTATAGTTTCTTGCCTCACGACTTCTGTTACATTATGTTATTTCTGTTGGAAATTTGCCTTTGGCGGGAGTTGCGTCCAACCATCTTTAATGGCTTAAACACTAGTGTTCCGCATGTTGAAACCTTTGGTTCTTCACACGTGCATAATCTACTAAGTAAGTAGATGACCGTAGGGCCAAAGATCGTCAAATTTTGTTGAGAAATGAAAGAGATATTGGTCCACGAAGTGAGGTGTTTGAAGCATGAAAAGGTGATAAAGAGCAATCCTCCCTCATCGGTGGGGGAAAAAAGGTTTGTTTAGTTAATAAGTCTCAAAGTTGGCTTGGGGTTTGGGACCCCAAGGGGTATCCCATGTGTTTAAAGGAGGGATGACCTAGATGTGCTTCGGTTCGAGGATAAGCCAACACGCGCGCCGCCGCTGCCCGCCTTTATTTGCACTCAATTGTAAGAGCAAAGTATTTGCACTCAATTGTAAGAGCAAAGTATTTGCACTCAATTGTAAGAGCAAAGTAGATGTGTTTCTGTTGAATATTGGAACGTCAACCAGCCTTTATTTGCACTCAATTCAGCCATTTATTTTGGCTGAATTACTCTCCCTAAAGGCCAATTCGTTGCACATCAATTCACCATTTATTTTGGTGAATTACTACCTCCATAATTGTCATTACTTGGCCAGTAACAGCAATTATGTGGGCAGTTGGTAAACCTCTCTTTCAACTATATAAATGAGCCTTTGCACAATTGTTAAGACACACACAAAAATTGAAACGAATCAGATTCTTCCTACAAGCTTTCTAGCATCATTTCATTACTCAAAATTCTTCAAGGTAGCGCTTGAGTTTCCTTTGCTCAATTGTTCATTTGTTGTTTTATCTTGGGAGACAATTGTCCAGGACGTAGAAATGATACATACGGGGCAATATTGTCTTAAAGACAGAGTGCAATCACTCGACTCAGCATACCAGTTTCTTGTTCCAGTTTACTGAAATTTCAGATTCTTGTAATTTCAGTTTGTTGTAATACTTAGCACTTACTTATTTTCGTTTCCTGCACCATTGTAAACAACAATTTCTTGTATCGCCTTTTTCTGCTTAATATTATATCATGTTTTTACCTTATTTATCTGTCGTAGTTACTGCCTCCCTTTCAGGCTGCTTTATCATAGTTTTTTCGTTCTCATTATGTTTATTGTAATACTGTTTTGATCTACTTATTCGTATCTAACCTTTTTTGTCGATCGTTCTCCTGAGTCGGGTGTCTTTCGGAAATAATATATCTACCTTCCAAAGTAGAGGTAAGATCTGCATATACTTTACCCTCCCCCAGATCCCATATTGTGAGATATCACTGGGTATGTTGTTGTTATTGTTGTTGTATCCATTAGTGATATGTTTTAAGATTAAGCTGACAAGATAAATTTGAGTGACACGCTTATTTTTAAAAATATCCACATTTAAAATATGTCAAATATCTATATTTAAAAATTATTTAATTTTAAAAAATATGTCACGTTTCTATATTTGGAACGTAAAGAGTATTTGCACTTGTAATACTAATAATAGCTACACCAAAGGAGAGTAATGTCATTAATGTATTTAATTTATAGTTCTTGACATAAAATAGAAAAGGAAAATTGCAGGGCAAAGTGAGAGGTGCGTGGGACCATGCCTAACGGCAGTCTGCCACTCATGTTAAACTATTTTTAACTGTCCAGTTAAGATCCAACCAACGTCGTTTGTACGTAAGACTTCATAATACGACGTCGTAAAATAGATACTCTTAATTTCTTTTTCCAATTAATTTCTATTAAGAGCCGGATTCAGAATTTATAATTTATGATTTCGTATATCAAACTTAAGTTAATATATAACAATTACTGTATTTAGAACAAATATTTAGTGAGTTTAATTATGTTTCTTTTGAGCCGAGGGTCTGTCGAAAATAATCTCTCTACTCCATAAAAATAGAAGTAAGGTTTGCGTACATCTTACCCTCCTCAGATCTCACTCGTGTAATTACACTAAATATGTTGTTGTTGTTGTATTTAGTGAGTTTCTTAATAGAGTATATATATAACGCATGGGTAAGAGCTTTAGTATTTTGATGATATGATATGACTCTGAGTGAAAAAAATGAGAATTTACATAGTCGACTGAATATAATTGTTGTTGTATAAGTAAGAGCTATCGAGTTCCTTAAATCTATCCTTTTTTAATTTTCTGTCTATTGTTCGATATCCGCAGTTCTTATGTCAAGAGCCTACAGAAAACGACCTCTCTACTTTTAGAGTAAGGGTAACGTCATCGTACAATCTATCATCTCCAAACTTCATTTTGTGAAATTTTTATTTGTTTAATATCTGAAATAAATCGTGACTAAATTCGAATTTGAATCGAAAAGTCTAAAAATACCTAAATGACCCCAAAATGTCTAAGAATAAAAAAATAATTACTTACTTTTTCATCATAAACATACCTATAATTAAAAATAAAAGATTACTTACTATTCCATCTTAGTGTACTCGAGTAGTGTACTCTTAAACAAAATTGAAAATTTGCTGAGTATGATGAGAGACGTTGACCGTACAAATAATCTACTTATACAGAGTTATACGTATACATCTCTCTCTCACACACACATATACACAAAGAACACTCTGCTTTTTCTGATTTCTCTCTTCCTTCACCTAAAAACCAAAAGAGCTCACACCCCCCCTCCCCACCCCACCCCACCCCCCTCTTGTACCAGCTCTAAAAGTCATAGAAGCAATAATCCAAAAGAACTTAGTAATGGCTGAATCGATGCATCAAATATGAAGGTCACTGCTAACAATAAACCTGACCTTCCATCAATTACATCATCATTCAAATTAGTTAACCCTTTACCAGATTCAGATCTTTTACACAAACCCTTTCGTAAAACACCTCGCCGGAAAATCAAGAACTCCGGTGCCGGTGCCGGTGCCGGAGTGAGGTTAAAGAGAGATATTGGAGGAGCTCCAGGCGGGAAAAGGAGCAGACCCAATACCCCTTTACTACGTTGGAAGTATAACGAGGATGTAAATGACAATGCTTGTTCCTTGGAGGATAAGTCCACGGTGGAGGCTGGTCGGAAAGTTAGAAATTTGGTTTCTGCTAGGAAGTTAGCTGCCGGACTATGGAGGCTTCAGTTGCCGGAAGTTCCAAATATCCCAGCTCAAAAGTTACCTCAGGTAGAAAAAGATTGCAGCTTTATTTTTTTATTTGGTCATTTATATATTGAATGCCATTAATTTTGGTTAGTTATATATTGAATGTTAATTCTGTTTGGTATCTAAATGATTCTAATCTTTGCTGAATATAGTGGAATTGATATGATATAGAGTATTCATGTACCCAACCTTAACTGGTTTGAGATCACTTTGTTTATTTACTTACTTTAATTACATTGACTTGGCATTTTTGCTTGAAGATTTTGGCAAAGCAATTATGAATGTGTTGATTATTAGGATGAAAGTTGAATAGTATAATCTCATGACTTTTTTCCTTTTCCATGTTGAGATTGTTTTCTGGTCCCCTTGGTATAATTATGATTACCTTCATTTCTACTTGTTTTAATTTCCTTTTCTTATCTTAGTAGTTTGGATTTTTTAGGCCTGTGATTTTAGGACCATAACTTTCCCCAAGTTTGTACTTTTATGACCTTAGAGCGAACGACAACTTTGATAATGTATTATTCTAGACCTATGTTGCTCGGATCTTAAAAAATGTTGTCGGGTGCGTGAAAGTAGTACTTACATATTTGGAGGATTCAACATGGGTACGGTAACATTTTTGGAGAGTCCGAACAACATAGTTCTAGACTAGATTCCAAGTGAAGCAACTTTTTTCAATTTTATGAATTCCTTTCCTTCATGCAGGCTGGTCATATTGGTATACCCTTTTACGACCATCATCACATTAAAGAGAATGATTCTCACATTGATGTTTCAGGTCAGAGTCCTCGATCTGTCTCTGGTCCAAGAAATGGCCTTTATCACAAGGTATGTTTCTGGTTTTTTTTCAGGATTTTCTCAATGTTGTCTGTACTTCTAAGCTCCTTTATGTAAGTCCTAGAGCTATGACGATTAGTCCAAAGCAATGTAATAATCGCAGGGGAGACTTTCTTTGTACTCCCTCCGTCCCAATCTATGTGACACTCTTTCCTTTTTAGTGAGTAACAAAAAGAATGACACATGTCTACATTTAGTAGTAACAGTTAACTTTAAACTTCTCATTTTACCATCAATGAGATGATCTATAGCCACACAAATATCTATAGCTTATTTGGACCACAAGTTTCAAAAGTCTTCCTTTCAATTTTAAGTGTGTGCCTAGTCAAATACCTTCACATAAATTGAGACGGATGGAGTATTAGGAAAATCCTAGAGTTATCGGAAGTTAACGAATGCTTCGATATCCTTTTTGGGTATCGGAGACTCTTGGCACAATAGACCCAATGTGGTCCGGCCCTTCCTCTGACCTGCGCATAGGGGGGAGCTTAATGCACCGAGCTGCCCTTTTCATCGGAGACTTTTCGTCTTGGTTTTTAGTTATTCATGCTACACGATCACCATTGCTCGTCTCATATTTTCTGTATTTTCTCATCTAACAAAGGGGTTACCTCTATATTCTGTAGCTAGAGCCCTCGTTTCAATATCCAAACTCTGCTATGGAGGGGGCAACAAAGTGGGATCCAGTTGGCTGGACAATAGCTGAGGAAATTAAGGAGATTTACGGCCATCAGAAGGTTCCTAATAAACAGTCGAAGTCTGCTGCAATGATTTCTACACTTGAGGCAGAATTAGAGCAGGCTCGTGCCCGAATCAATCAACTTGAGATGGAGCGGCGGTCATCAAAAAAGAAACTCGAACAGTTTTTGAGGAAACTTAGTGAAGAGAAGGCAGCATGGCGAAGCCGAGAACATGAGAAAATCCGTGCAATTATTGATGATATGAAAGCCGACTTGTCCAGAGAGAGGAAAACCCGACAAAGGCTGGAAATAGTTAACTCCAAGTTAGTTAATGAGTTGGCTGATGCCAAGTTATCAGCAAAACGCTATTTACAAGATTACGAAAAAGAAAGGAAGGGTAGAGAGTTGATAGAGGAAGTGTGCGAAGAATTAGCCAAGGAAATTGGAGAAGACAAAGCTGAAGTCGAGGCATTGAAAAGAGAATCTCAGACACTTAGAGAAGAAGTAGATGAAGAAAGAAAGATGTTGCAGATGGCTGAGGTTTGGCGTGAGGAACGGGTTCAGATGAAGCTAGTTGATGCTAAGGTGACACTGGAAGAGAAATATTCCCAGATGAATCGACTAATCGCAGAGTTGGAATCTTTTCTAAGTTCTAGAGGTGTGGACCCCGATGACGAAGTGATCAAAAGAGCTGAACAGCTGCAACAGGAAGCTGCTTTGGTGGATATTCGTGATATTAGGGAATTCACTTATGAACCTCCAAATCCAGATGATATTTTCTCAGTGTTCGAGGACCTTAATTTTGTTGCAAATAGCGAAAGGGAGATCGAGCCATGTCCCGATGGTATATACAATAAAGACAATTTCCTCAGACATTCTCTTGCATATGTCAATCAGAGCGATTTAGAGGAAGATGGAAGTGAATGGGAAACCGTGAGCCATCTTGACGAGCAAGGCTCGAGTTATTCTGCTGAAGGAAGCGTTTCTTCTTCTGTCAACAAGAACTACAGGCATAGCAATGTTACGGAAATAAGTGAAGTATGTTCAGGGCCAGGTCAGCAACTTAAGAAGGTCTCCTCTATATCTAGGCTTTGGAAATCAAACGGAGATAAAATAAATGTGAGGCTAGCAAATGGAAGGCTATCAGATTGTGGTAATTCGAGTAAAGGTGAATTTAGCCCTTCAGACCAAGCTGGCCAATGGAGCTCACCTGATTCGGGAAATCCACAAATAACACGAGGGATGAAAGGGTGCATTGAATGGCCACGTAGCTCTCACAAGCACAGCTTAAAAGCGAAGCTAATGGAGGCGAGAATGGAGAGCCAGAAGGTCCAGTTGCGCCACGTCTTGAAGCAGAAAATCTAGAGACTACTCAGCTGAGATATCAATAAAAACTGAAAGAGTAGTCAACATTCTTCTATTCTCCACATTTTATGCTTTACTGAAACTTGCTGCTGATGTCTTTGTATCAATCAGAACTGTTTTATCAGAGCTATATATAGTAATTTGGAAGGTGCATTATTGGCCATTGATTACTTCTTTTTCAGGTATGATTTCGTGGCCAATTATTACATCATCCACAGAAGTTTCAGTTTGAGGAGAGAACAACTTTGCATAATTGAAATCCTTTATTCCTTTGTTTCTGCCTGAAATAATTGTCCTTCTGTATCTGCCTTCCTTTAATAAAGGTGATTGTTGAAATGAAGAAAATAAAATAGGAAGGAAAATAATACTGTCTTGGAATGATTTACCATGCCATATAGCACAAATTAAATTTGACCTCCTAATTTTCTTCTTCTACACCCCCCCCCCCCCCCTTCTATTTGTTATGTTTCCTTTTTGTTTGTTCTTAATTTCTTTCTATAGGTCAAGTCTTTTTCTTTAACATATGGAGTAGGAAATTTGAGAAAGAAAAAGCTCTAATTTTTCTTTTCCAGTACCAATTAGTTGGAATTTATTTTACTCATGTTAATACGTTTACTTTAAGTCTTATGTTTAAGCATATAGAGAACTTCTAGTATTTTTATGTCAAATTGGGAGTCTCTAAGCATATTACATATTCTTATATCAGTAGGAAATATAGTGAAATTTTAGTATTTTTTTCTATTTTATATAATGCTGGCAACATGAGATGAATTTATATGCGAAACATGCTCAGTGAGAGTTTATATAATCATTTGTTTGGGACTAAAAGACATATTTTATAGTAGCTTGAATATAAAATTGAAAATCATTTGAACTTTTTTTTATGTATTGCAAGGATATAATGGAAAAATAATTTTTTAGGTATCAAATATCACAGGTAGTGCCAAGAGGAAATATGTTAGCTAATAATTCGATCTCAAAGCTAGAAGACTTGACAATTTTTTACTAGGATAATTAGGAAATTAGACTTTGTCACCCCCCCCCCCCCCGAAAAAAAAGAAATTAGACTAGTTAGTAGTTAGAAATTTAGATGTGAGTAAAAAGGGTTATTTCCTAACTTGCTCGTGTAAGAAAGTATTTCGTTCGTTTAAGAAATACTTTTATTAATAATTTTTGTCTGGTCAATATTTTTTAAGTGTCAACTTAAGAAAATATATGTGTATAATTTGTCTCCTATTTATTACTAATTAGCAAGGTGGTTCAGAGACTCTGGTGGTCCAACCTTTTTTCGAATTCCGCGCATAGCGTGACCAACTTTTTTTTTAGCAAGGTGGTTCACCAACACTAAATTTAATAATTAACTAAAGTTAGACTTAATAAGATATACAAAATAATATTAATAAAATAACAGATACTTTTTTAACCATTTGTCTCGCTTACTGATAGTAATAGTATATCAAGACCAATTTTGATATGAATGTTTGTCGTAAAAAATTAAAAATATTGGGAGAATTTGCTTATTTCAACTTTTAATTTAAAAACCTTAAAAAGTTTCTACTAGTGCTCAAAATGCTTATCTATTTACTAAAAGCTTGACTTGACTAGTGTCGTGGTGTATGTTATTTGCAGACGACATAGTTTTAATTGACGAGACGCGTAGTGTCGTTAACGATAGGCTCGAAGTTTGGAAACGACCTTAGAATCTAAAGGTTTATGTTAAACATGACTAAGACAGAGTACATGGAATGCAAGTTCAGTGATGTGACGCAAGAGATATATGTGTAAGTGAAGATCGAGGCACAAGTTATACCCAAAAGAGGGAGTTTCAAGTATCTTGGGTCCATTATACAAGGGAACGGAGAGATTGACGATGATGTCGCCCACCGTACTGGAGCAGGGTGGATGAAATAAAGGTTTGCTTCCGGGGTGCTTTGTGATAAGAAAGTGCTGCATAGGCTGAAAGGTAAGTTCTACAGGTTAGACTATCACAAATGTATGGGGCATAGTGCTGACCAGTCAAGAACGTCCACGTCCAGAAGATGAAAGTAGCGGAGATGTGGATGCTCAGATGGATGTGTGGACATACTAAGAGAGATATGATTAGGAATGAAGATATACGGGACAAGGTCGGAGTGGCCCCTGTGGAGGACAAGATGATGGAAGCGAGACTGAGATGGTTTGGGCATGTGAAGAGGAGGTGTGAGGATGCGCAGTCACGAGGTGTGAGAGATTAACAATCGTAAGAGTTAGGAGAGGTAGAGGTAGGGCAAAGAAGAATTGGGGAGGTTATTATACATGATATGGCTCTACTCCAGTTGACTGACGACATGACCTTAGATTGAAAGATTTGGCGGTTGAGGATTATGATAGAAGAGTAGTAGGTATTCGAGTTTTGTCGCATTGTGTGGGTGGGTGGGTGGGGGGGCTAGCCTTTCCATCTCCTCTTCTCATTTTCTTAGATGTATTATTTTGGTATCGCGTCGATAATTATCTTTATGTGTGTATTACTATGTTGTACCATTTATTTTGCATATTGATATTTTGGTGCCTTATTTTTCATGCAACCATGTAATGATTACCTTTCTTTTGAGCCAAGGGTCTATTGTAAACAACCTCTCTATCCCGCAAAGGTAGAGGTAAGTGTAAGATTGTATTAATCTCTTTTGGAGAGTCTTTCTCATTAATACAAATATATATAGTGTGTACAATGTGGAATCCTAATCACATAAGGATCATATTTCTACCATAAATATACAACACTAAATATTTCAAAATATATGGAGTATATTGACTAATATACGTTAATACACCCCATCAGTCGTAGCGGGAGGAGGCCGGACGATGAGACGGGATCTGAAGTCGAGGAATAGCTGTCTAGGAAGACCTTTCGTGAAGATATCCGCATACTGATACGAAGAAGGCACATGCAACACCTTAACATGACTAATAACAACCTTCTCACGAACAAAGTGTATATCCATCTCAATGTGTTTGGTTCGCTGATGTTGAACCGAATTATGAGATAAATATATGGCGGATATGTTATCACAGTAGACCAAAGACACCATACGCAGGGGACACTGAAGCTCCAAAAGAAGGTTTCGGAGCCAGCAGATCTCAACAATAACATTTGCAACGCCTCTATACTCTGCTCCTGCACTCAAACAGGATAATGTGGCTTGCCTCTTGGCAGACCAAGAGATGAGATTATCCCCTAAGAACACACAATAGCCGGAGGTATAGCGTCGCGTATCCGGACGGCCTGCCCAATCAACATCCGTATATGATAACAACATGGTCAGTGTTGAGGGGTATAGATGCAATCCATAATCAAGTGTGCCCTTAACGTATCGAATGATACGCTTAAGGGCAGTAAAATGAGGCTCTGTGGGGGCATGCATGAATAAGGACACTTGCTGAACATCATAAGCAATATCATGCCTGATGAAAGTAATATATTGTAGTGAACCTGCAAGACTCCGGTAAAGGGTGGGATCCACCACTGGATGACCATCAACTGCACTAAGTTTTGATTTAGAGTCAACCGGAGTGGACATTATCTTGCAGTTCACCATTTTAGCCATGTATACTATCTCATCTACATACTTGCGCTTCCACAAAAACATAGAGTCTGCAGATCTAGTCACTGATATCCCCCAAAAATAGCTCAATTTCTCTAAGTCAATCATATCAAGTTCGGTTTTAAGCAGTGCAATGATCTCATTTTTCAACAAATTAGAGGAGACAGTAAGCACAATGTCATCCACATATAACAACAAATAGGCAATGCTACTATCTCTATGAAAAATAAATAGAGAATTATCACACTTGCTGCAAACAAACCCAATTTGCATAATGTAATGTGCAAAGCGATCATACCATGCTCTAGGGGCATGTTTTTCAAACCATAAAGTGACTTACAAAGACGACATACATACTGAGGGGTTGCTGGATGTACAAACCTAGGCGGCTGGTGCATGTAAACAATTTCTTTTAAATATTCATGTAGAAACGTATTTTTCACATCAAGCTGATGAATCAGCCAAATTGTGCGAATGGTAGCCGGTTTAACAATCGGACTGAACGTCTCACCACAATCAATACCCTCGTGCTGATTAGTGTCATTAGCCACAAGTTTCGTCTTATATCTATCTAGATCAACATTATCTCTATATTTGTGACGAAAAAGCCACATGCATCGGATCACATTCGCCCATCCGGTATAGGAACCAAATCCCAAATGTGTTGTTTCGTTAAAGCATTAAATTCCTCACACATAGTCGCATTGCAATTTGGGTCTAGTTTGGCTAATTTTTTATTTTTGGGAATTGGGGATACGGTTTGTGGGGATATGTTAAATTGGACTTTGGGTTTGAAAATCACGTGTTGAGCACGGGTCCCCATATGGTGCGGGGCGCAGGGGAAAATTTGGTATTTTAGTGGGGGTGTCGGGTGTGGGTCAGTCAGGGTCGGATGTTTGGGAGGCAGTGACGGGTGGTATGTGTTGAGGGTAGCTCGACGGGGTTGTGGTTGGTGTTATCAGGCGACTGAGCCGGAGCGGGTGTTGGTGGAGTATATGGAGTATATTGACTAATATACGTTAATAGTAACGACTGTGTACATTCTATCCTCCATAGACCCCACTTGTGTGATTACACTGCTATATTTTTATTTAAGTATTTTATATTTTTCAAAAGTTTGGCCAACAAACCATAAAATAGCAAACAAACAATATTAATATTACTTTTTTTTTTAATTTCTTGTTCCTTTTCTTATATACGCTATATTAAAATAAACTATAGAGAGTAGTGGTGCTTTTTAGATTCGTAACTTGTCTTTCCATTTTCAATTGTCGTCAAGTTAAAGCAATTCATCCTTTCTTACAGAAAAAAACGAAATCAATTTCCTATTTTTCGGTCAGTCAATATATAGATCTGCAACTTTATTCTTCCTTCATTATCTGTGTATCCTTTCCATTTACGATTTTTGAATTTCTTTTATTTGTTGCCTGACAGATAATATCTCGTGTAATTTAGCTGGATTTTTTGTTGCCTAAATTTTGGGTTCCAATTTTTTGCAACGTTGTTCATCCAGATAAAGGTTTGTCTTTTCATAACCACTTTTTTCTTCTTTAATTTCAAGTATGTTCTTTGATGGATGGTGCTTTATTTAGTTCTTGTATTGCTTTCGAGTTGGTGACATGTGAGGAGGTGTTTCAAGCCGTGTAAACAAATGCAAGATAAGGTTGCATTCAATAGACCCTTGTGATCTGGCCCTTCCCCGAACCCTCTCATAGCGGGAGCTTAGTGCACCGGGCTGCCCTTCGACATTTCCTTATCAGGGTGTTAATGGAATTGGTATTGTTTTAAGAAAAAAGTTGGAAATTTGAGTTCTTTACTTTAATTTCAAGTATGCTTTTTGATGGGTGGTGTTTTCTTTAGTTATTGTATTACTTTTGACATTGCATTATCAGGGTGTTAATGGAATTGGTCTTGTTTTAAGAAATAAACTGGAAATTTGAGTTCTATACTTTAATTTCAAGTATGTTCTTTGATGGGTGGTGTGTTCTTTAGTTCTTGTATTGCTTTTGACATTTCCTTATCAGGGTGTTAATGCATTAGGTTAGGTTGTCTACATCACACCCTTTGGGGTGAGGCCCTTCCGCGGCCCCTGCTAACGCAAGATGCTTTATGCACCGGCTGTCCCTTTGGTGTTAATGGAATTGGTCTTGTTTTAAGAAAAAAAACTGGAAATTTGAGTTCTTTACTTTAATTTCAAGTGTGTTCTTTGATGGGTGGTGTTTTCTTTAGTTATTGTATTGCTTTTGACATTTCCTTATCAGGGTGTTTATGGAATTGGTCTTGTTATAAGAAAAAAAGCTGGAAATTCGAGTTCTTTACACTTCATATTGTTGTAGTGAATAAAGTGAGTATTTTTTTTGGTTGCATTTGTAGGTGCATAGTTGAAGATGGAAGGTTCAATAGTTCGAAGGGTTATTCCTTCTGATAACAGTTGCCTCTTTAATGCTGTTGGGTAAACTTTATTCCATTTTACTTTTGTTCTTTTTTTCTGATATGATTTTCTAAACTAATGGAGTGGAGATGCGATGGATTCATTTGAAGTCATGTTTTTCCTTGTTTATGTAGTTATGTGATGGACCATGACAGAAACAAAGCCCCTGAGCTAAGACAGGTTCCAATTTTGCTTTCGACATTACTCCGTAAAAGCACTTATTCACGTGATGCTAATCAAGGATGGTAATTTAGGCTAGATCAGGCTGTCATGCTGTTATTCATTTTGATTTAACAAGTGTGACGTCCTAGTTGTAGTTTTGTAGCTTGTGATGGAAGGAACCTTCTTTTTATTTCTTTATTTTGTGTAATATTGGAGACTTTTTGTGAGAGGAACTGCTAGTGGTGTAGTCGAGAAATAGGAACTGTCTCTCTGTGGCTTTCTTTTCTATATTTAATGGTAACTGTTTAGCTGTGGGACTTATATGTAACGCTTTGTCTTGAGCTTTCGCAAAGCCTCTATGTCACGGTTTATTAAGCAGTTTCTGTGCTCTTCATTCAATCATCTACTCCTTAATCTTTCTAGTTAGGGCCAGCTATATAATACTAGTCAATTCCGCTCTATTTAAACACTTCTCATTCAATTAGTCAATGATACGTCTTTTAAGCCAAATAACGGATCTCTATAATCCGAGGTTTTGTGGTATTCACATTTATCCCTAATAACATACAACAACTTCCCCATTTAAGACTAACCTGAGTGCCAATGTGTCTTGAAAAGAGTGTCTAATGCATTCACTACTATGAGGAACAAAGATTGTACCTGTGATCTCACCCATCCCTGGGATTATTTATCTTTACTTCTCAATAAAAAAGATACTATTGTTTTTTCTTATGGATCGTTGTTACTTATAAATCTGGAGAGGTGGTGAAACACCTCGCATCATCTGACCTAAAGATTATTTTTAAAGTCAATCTCATGCCTAGGGAACCAAACTACATAAGAAAAAAAGTTTAATGTAGTGAAAAGATATTCCTGACGTTTTTGGGTACCAGGTATCTTCTTAGACATCGATGGTTGGACAGGAATCTAGGCTTATAATAGTTTTGTAACAATTTGTTCGCCATAGGGGAAATTCAATTCAGGAAGATACTTGACAAAAAGCTACCAGTTTCTGATTTTCTGGTTATTTAGTTCTACAATTGAAACATGACTCAAGTTAATAGGTTGATATGGTTTACTGCTTGAAATATTGCGTAAAGCTAACTACTCCTCATCCATGACACTTTATACATTTCAAAATTTGAAGGTTATAGCTGCAACAGTGGCCAGTGATCCAGCAAAATATTCTGACGCCTTTCTTGGGAAGTCCAACAAAGAGTACTGTGATTGGATTCTTAACCCAGAGAAATGGGGAGGTATGCCTATACTTGTTATCTGTTTTAAAGTTATCTTGTTCTGGCATTATCTCAACTACTGGAGGCCTATTAGGATAAAAACGGTGACTTCACTAGTCATGCTCTCCTTTTTGGTCTCTCCTGCAGATATTTGCGGTAGAATTAGATGATCAAAGCTTAAAATTAGTTCCATGTCGTCTTTGGTTACTGATCTGCTTAAAATCTGTACCACTGTGTGCTGAAGTAGTTGTCCAGAGGCTTAACATGTAAGTTTACTGTGGAAGAGGACGTCTTTTACCCCGGTTGATCTATGCCTCGTAATGTTTAAGGACACTATTATGCCTCATGTTATTGCCTGTGATATTGTGGTTGTGGTCCTGAGGGTGGTTTTGCTGATGATAATGCTTCTCAGCCTGCCATAAATATTTTACTTTCGTCTTCATTACCTTGCTCTCTGAAATGCGTAAATGGTATGGGATTACTGTAAGGTTTTGAGTTTCAGCTGAAGTTGAGAAACTTTTGCAAACTAAGCCATGGGTAAAACTCGTGAATTACTGCTTATAGTTGCTTAAAAGGAACTAACAGAGTGAGATTCATATGACTTTCTAAAGCCTATAACACTAGTGAATTGCAGTTTTTCTGTTGTATGAACAAATATTACTTGTTCATATTACTGTTGTGTTTGGGCGTGCTTCTCAAAGATACAACTCTGTGTTCATGCATTGTCCTTACTTTTCTTTTTGATATTTTACGTTGGCTACTAATGTGGAAAACTCCTTTTTTTTCAACTTTTAAAGATATTTAGTAAATGAAATGATCCTTGGCGTTGTGGAATTTCTTTGATTTCTTCTTGTAATTTCTTGCTCAATTGAAATTTTTGTCTAATTCCTTCATGGGAGGGAGTCGGGTTTCTCTTTTGCTTTCTACTGTATCTTCATTGGAAGAGAAAATCTGGTTACTTTTTCTTTCTGTTGTATCTTCGTTTGAAGGGGAGGTTGGTCATAAAAAAGGATTATTATGCTAAGTCGGATGCTTAATATGAAAGGTATTAGCTGGGTAGTCTTAGCTGATAGGCTTCAAGAGAAGAAAGAGGAATTGGGCTCGGAAAGTAACTTCACTTGCAGTGATTTGGACAATTTGGAGCAAGAAGCGAAAAGCTTTTATCTTCCCAACTTGGAAATCTCTTGATGCTTCTTGGGATTTTTGGAGCACCTGTGGGATCCCTATGCCATTGGAGGACTGGAATCCAGTTTAGAAAGTGACTTCTTTCTGTAGCTCTATTTTTATTTGTGTACTTCATGTATACCAGGGAATCCCCTTCATGATGCTATCAAAGTTTATTTACGTATCATTCTCCCAAGTAGCTAAGAATTGAGGTGTAATTGTTGCCGTTTGTTGTATCAGAAAAAGAAAAAGGTGCATCATCGATAAATGTGTTGTATATAGCTATATGCTGCTTTTATATTTTACTTTTTTCCTTTTGTTAGTCATGTCTATTTTTCAGCATTATGATTAGCTCGATGAACTCTAGTTTCTGCTGCTTAGGAACATCCCTTTTTTGTTTAATCATTGTGGTTCTTGTTATTTATTTTTGTGTTCTCTGATCAATGTTTCTCACCTTCGAAACACTTTCTCTCTTAAAGGTGCCATAGAGCTTTCAATATTGGCTGACTACTATGGACGAGAAATTGCAGCGTATGATATCCAAACAACACGCTGTGATCTGTATGGACAGGTTAGCATTTAGGTAGTAGGATGTGTAATCACCTATATCTACATGAGTAATTCTTCAATTCCTGAGTCTTCTGAACCACCTTTATATGGCTTAATGTTAAACAGGGAAAGAACTATCAGGAAAGAGTAATGCTGATCTATGATGGTCTTCATTATGATGCTTTGGCTGTAGGGTCTCTCTCTCTTTATATATATGTATGTGTATATATATACACACACACACACACACATGCACCTTCTTGATTATTCTGTTTCCATTCAGGACGAACTACGAGGAGATATTTAATGTTGGACTTTGTTTGGACTCTTATCAAATTAATGAATGAATTAAATGATTAGACTATGATATAGGATTAGTGATCTGAATCTGATACCAATAGTCGTTGATAAAGGACAGCTGATTAATGTACTGGGTTAATCTGTTGGGTTTTAACTGCTTTTGGGTCATTCTGGTTATATTCGTATCTTCGTTTTCTTTTTGTTGGATTATTTTTCAAAGTAATAGGTGTATGTAATGGTAGGTTCTCTTTATATCGCCGATCTTGGGTATGTGCTCCTCTCTAGTGGCAATTCCTAATGAAATTTTGCATTTACGCATCATAAGAAATGTGAAATTATTAGGTGTTGTTGTGCTGGTTAGTACTTATAGTAGTGTGAAATCATTAGCTAACATTTGTATGAAGAGTTTTCAGTTTCCTATCTTTTGACAAATCTGCATGAAGTTAGATTTCCCTTTTTGAGTTTATATTATCCCACTTACACCTAGTTTAATGTGTACGATCAACAGATGTCCCCTGCTGAAGGAGCTCCCGAGGAGTTTGATCAGACAATTTTTACTGTACAGAGAGATGGGACTGTAGGACCGGCTGAGAGGCTTGTTCTTAATCTGGTTAAGGACCAACAAAGGTAAGCGTCCTTTTAAGCAGAAAATGACTGAAAGTGTTTTGTTACTTGCCGCGCCCCTCAAGGAACAAAGAGAATAGCTTGAATTTGAGTTTGAGTTTGGGGGAGGGTTCTATAACAGCCAGTTGATAATGCATTCAAGAGTCTATACTTCTTAACTGTTTTCCTTAATTTTCTTGGTTAAAATGCTTTTCTGATCTTTTGGTAGAGGAACCTAGTGCGTGTATTTTGTTTAGTGTGCTGGAGAATGGTTGTGAGCCTAACAATGTTATATGGGAGCGAATATTGAGCTTATATGGCCGAACATATCCTATACAATGCATGTAGTAGAAATGCAAATGTTAAGATTGACGTGGCCATATAAGATTGAACAAGATTAGAAATGATCATATCGGATTGAGGGAGTAAGTAGCACACATAGAGGACGAAATAAAGAAAAAACTGCTTGAGATGGTTTGGTGAATAGACCTCCATATGCTCTGGTCCTTAGGTGCAAGGCTATTTTGGTAGAAGGTAACAAACAAAAAAGACGAGGTAAACCTCAAACAGAAGGAAGTGGTCTGAGAAGACTGACGATCTGGTGAAATCAAATCAAACTCGACTAGGAGCTGAAAACAGTTGTAACAAAGACTCCAGATTGGCATTTCTGGCTAATTTGGATTGAGGTATAATTAGTTATTGTTATTCTTACATTAGGTCCATTTGTTAGGAGTAATGGTAAGTGTGAGGTTTAGTGAACTCTAGTTCTAGAGAACCGCTAATTGACCTTAAAAGATATTTTGTATAGATTGGGTTGGATAGTCTTGATAAAGCAGAATGGATACAAAAAAATATGTGCATTTTGAGGTTATTGGCATGATAAGAATGTGGTGTGAGGGCTTTATTTTACTTTATACCTTCCTTTTTTGTGTGTTAAACTCAGAGTTCCCTTACATTTTATCTGAGCTCATGTTGCTCCGAGGAAATGAATAGAAACTACTTAAATCTACAGATAGCTATGTTGTTTTTATCTATTATTGCCATATTGCAGGAAGAGGAGCTACACTGACACAGCGAACTTCACATTGCGATGTGGAGTTTGCCAAATTGGGGTCATCGGCCAAAAGGTTCGTGTCTTGCTTGTAACTATTCCGCCTACTTTCTTAAACTTGCCCTTCTTTTGCTAAAAGTTCCATTCCTATGCAGGAAGCTGTAGAGCATGCACAAGCAACTGGACATGTGAATTTCCAGGAATACAAGTGAAAGAAACCCAACGAAGGAAACAAGAAACCATACAAAACATAATCGACTTTGTACAAGTGAGAACCAATTTCATGAGGCTGTTTACTAGAAAGTCTTTCATATTTATTAGGAAGGTGTGGTCTCAGTTTCTTTGGTTCAGTGTTGCTATAAGGAAAGAGGCGCGAAAATAGAAAGTTGTATCGCATTTTACAGAGACGAAGAGAAATAGGGATACTAAAGGGTGTATTACTGGAAGAAATAAAGCTTTTCCATGCATTCTTGTAGAAGCATTTGTGAGAAGTACCAACTATATGCCATCCTAGTGTCTTTGGGGATTTGTATTATTTTAGCTGCGATTCTCGTGTTATTTTCTGATAATTAAGCATCATACTGCAATTACAATGTGCTTAGGCCAACATTTTGCTGTGTTTTATCTCTGAACTCAGTTTAGCATACTATGTGGAGTATAATATTCATGGCTATGTAGGCAGTCACAGCACACGTTCCTCTTAAATAGTGTTAATTCGTCGATCAATAATAATAATGCAAGTAATTTGAACGTGGTTATACACTCGATGGATTCTTATTTTAGGGACTTAAAAAGCCCCTTTTTACAGAACCTCTCAAGGATTTATTAAATCGAAAATCACAGCCGTGGAAGTTGAAGATTATAGTCTGTTTAAAATACTGCTATGCAGTCAATTTCAATTTTTGCATCCAGGGGTAGTGCAGCTGCCTGAAAAGTTGAACGCGCTGGTGCAGGAGCTGGAAAATCTGCAATATGTATACACCCATGTTAGTACATATTTTGACTCAAACTTCAATATGTAATATGAACACATTTCATTTACTAAAGATCCAATATTGTGTCAAGTTCACAAATAGTATTAATAGCAGTGGACCAGTATGAAGATTAAAGAGTATGTGAAAGATTTTTCACAATGCAATTTAACTGGTTATAACATGTTATGACTCTTCTTTGAAGTTACAATTGCAAAACTTGATATGAAGAGTATTTTTTCCCATCCGGTGTTCGGACCACTCTCTTTGGGTCCTGACTTTGATATGAAGAGTTACCTATGGTATAGGTCAATTTTACATCGTCAATACATAGAACTTAAACTCTATATCGAATACCATGTATTTTGACTCGAAACTCAAATATGAAGTTTGTTGATGTTGGAAATTTGCAAAAATCGAGTAGGCACTAGCAACATGACTATCGCTTGTGGTGTTGGATCAGAAAGGTGATCACATCTAAGTTCCGAGGTTTTGTTTTTTTTGGTACATCTAGTTCCGAGGTTGGCCTAACCTAACTTGATGATTGGTAATAGTATAAAAGCTAGTTGTACTCACATTTAGCATAAATTGCATTGACTTTCTGGAAGTCCTTCATATCAGTCAACCTGTAAGTTAATGATATTATTCAGTATCAATAATCAAGATTAACTATGACCTGAAGCAAAAAGAATTTAAAGAGGGTAGTGAGAAGAAACACAAAAAAATAATTATGTATCATACATGATTGTTGTCTTAACAACTGAAGAATAACTAACACCGCCAGCTGTAAGTATCTCCCCAATATTCTTGAGAGCCTGAAAATTAATAGTATTAAACTCAGATTTTTAATTTGAAAGGTAAACTGCAAAGTAAGATTGATTATTCAAAGACCTGTTCTGTTTGATCCTCCACACTGTCTGATATGAAGTTTCCAGTCTACATTCAATCACCAAAAAAAATAATTAACAAATGGAAAAAGAACAGGAAAAAGTTAGCATGTACAACAACATATCCAGTGTAATACCACACAGTGGAGTCTGAGAGGGTAAGATGTACGCAGATCTTATATCTGTCTTAGTGTGATAAAGAGGTTATTTCCGATATACACTCGGCTCAAAAAGTTAGCATGTAACAAGTTAAAATGATTTAATTAAGGATTAAAAGTAATTAGGTGAGATGGTAAATATCACAAACCTCAGGAACAAGACCAAGAGTTCCAGAGACATGAATGAGATTATTAGCTTTGATTGCTTGAGAATATGGCCCCACTGCAGCTGGTGCCTTATCAGTATTAATAGCCACCTTTTTACCTGATATCAACAGTAGCTTTAGACAAATTACCAATATCAATGAAAAAAAATTCAAAATATTTTTCTTCTATGTGTTAATAGTTTATTTGACCATACAGTTAAAATCAAATCATTTTAAAAAGTATTTTTATTAAAGAATAGCAATTGTGTTTGGCAAAATCATATTAGAAGTACTTGTTAGTAATTTATGTCTGACCAATAATCTATATGCTTGTTCTACTTCAAACACTCAATCTGCTATCGCTAGCCGCAACTAAAAGGGTCACGGTAGATTTTCCTTCCTTTAGCTATTTTTTTTTTTGCCAAGTTCGAAAAGTCCAAAAGCACATATTAGCCACAAAACATGGATTACGATTATCCGATCAAAGATCCATGGATCAATCAAAAAGTATTGTGTCAATTTATGAAAAAATGAAGTTACTACTAATTTTATTTGATAAACATGAATTTTTTATATAAGTAATTTCGTCCCGAAATACTTTTTTAGTGAAATTACTTTTTTTTAACTTATACTTAAAAACTAAGAAAGAACAACATCTATTAAACTGTTACTATTCAAAATATCACCAAAATTTGATTAAATACCTTTATTTTTAAAAATAATTCCTTCTCTTTAAAAAAACAAAATTGACTTTGTAAAAGCTTTGTATTAGGGAAAAGAGAATGGGGAGTCACCACTCACCAGTATTAGAACTGGCTAAGCAAACGAAAGCCCTTGAAGGAGAGGGTGAATTAGCAAGTGACACGCGTCCAACTCCGACCGCCATCGGAGTTCGGCTGCGCACGGCGGTTACGTCCATTCCCGGCATATAGAAGTTCCTCGATGCGACGGCAAATGCCATTTTAATTCCAATTAATTATTACTCTCTACTAAGTAGTAGTACTTCTTTACAAGTTGAAGGAGAGGGTGAATTTATAGTAGTGATTTTGTTCCTTTTGTACCTTACACGTTTTTCTAATGTTTTAATTTTGATGTTTCCAACACTTTGGTACGTAGTACTGTTCTTCAGTTATCACTTATTAGTGTCGTATCGTGTCGATTTTTTTATCTTTAATCGTCCTTCACTTCCACGTTCTTCTCGTTTACCATATTTTCAACGCTCTGCTACGGCTGAATTTGTATTTTATGAGCTACATAGTGTTCATTAGAACTCTCTGCCAAAAATTAAATTGTATACATAAGATAAAAATTAAGGGCAGACACAGGATTATGAGGCAGTAGTGACTTGGCAACATGGGTGTGAAGACCGTATTTTTTGTTTGGCTTAAAAATTCCGTGTTGACTACGAGTGACTGACCGTTGGGCCGAAATTGGACTTGGGCCAGACGAGGAGGACGGACTGCCCGACAGTGGGCTGCAATTATTTTGGATTGTCGAGCAGTGGGCGGTGATGGCTTTGCGCTTTCGAGCCTGAAGGTGGGCCGAGATCAGCGAATCGCCACCCTCTCGGCCTCGACGCCAAAGAGAGGCTCAGCTGGGCCGGCAGCCACTGGGCTCGGTAATTGGGCCGAGACACCAGAAAAAATTGGGCCTAACAATGCAATTTGGCAAAAGGGAAATTTATTCATAAAAAAATATGTGACGACTTACGATGATTTTATTAGAGGATAAGTCAAAACATTTGTAACCACGATGATTTGACGGATATCCCAAAAAAAAAACACGAAGTATATCGGGGTTGAAGTTTATTGATGGTTGTGGAAGGAACGATTGGATAACATAAGCACCCGAAAACCCTTAAATGAGAGTATGATGGATCCCTTAGGTATACAATTTTGAGAGAGAATTGGTAGGCTAATTGTTTGCTCGGAAGTATATTCAGAAGATATGTAGTCATTTGTAATGCATGATGCAAAGTAGAGAGGTATGGGCAAGTAAGGTTCTAACAATGTTGTTAATAGTTCTAATTTTCTTTCTGCTTTTTTGTTTTGAGATAATATATGTGGACACGAGAGACGAAACGACAAACCATTAGTTTTGAAAAATTCCAAAATGACCCATTATCAAATTCTCTACCATTATCACATTGAATATTTTTAATGTTCCGTTCAAATTGAGTGCGAATGTATGCTCTAAAGGAGAGAAATGTGAAAAAAAATTATGACTTTTTAGACAAAAAAAACGTCCACAAAAAATTAGAGTAATCATCCAACAAAAGAAGATAAAATCTATGGCCCGAAGAGCTCAAAACGGGAGATGTCCAAATATCACTATGAATAATATCAAAGGGCATAACAATACAAGAATTAGAAGCAACAAATGACAATTTAACATGTTTTCCAAGAGAAAAGAGCGACAAACATGAGAATTACGAGTTCTAATACACTTAATAAATTTATATTGTTTAGGGATGTAAAAACAGGCGCTCCCGAATGACCCAAACGTTCACGCCATAAAGGAGCTAAAACTACAAAGGTGGATGGTAACGTGGCTTGATGTGTGGTTGTGGTGATTAGATATAGCTCTTCCCGACTATCACATCTCATTAGACACATCCCCGTCTGAAAATCCTTCACGGAAAACTCAAAATGATCAAATTCAACAAAAATCCAATTATCAATGGTAAATTTTCTAACTGAAATCAAGTTTTTAATTAATTGATGAGCGTGAAGGAAATTTTTTAAAGTTAATGGTGGGTTCGGGGGAGACAAGTTTGTAGTACAATAACCACGAATTGGAATTGAATGACTATTTTCGACAATTATACCACAATTATTGCTCAAGCTAAAATAGGACGAGAGATTACTTTGTGAGGACGTCATATGAGACGTTGCACCGGTGTTCATGTACCAATTTACGTCGGGCGGATTAAGCCCAAGAGTGTGCATCACGTCCTTGATATATGTTGGGGTCGCCACTGCCGAATGGGCCTGCTTCCACTGGCTCGGTAGTGGCCCAAGAATTCTAACCGCTGATTGGGCATGCTGGCTGGTCCGTTGTGTCTGGGCTGCTGGCTTGAGTGTGGGCCTAGCCCAATTTCTAGCTGGAAATGGACAGTGACGCACGACCTAGGGCCACTACCAAGCCTACGGTGTCGGCCCACTACCCCACTAAGCTGGCGGCTGCCACTGGGCTTGCTGTTGCTGCTCGCTGCCGCCCCTGCCGCCACCTTTTCCACTACCGCCGCAATTTTTGCTCCCATTACCGCCATTTCTTCCCTTCTTGCCACGATGTGGCGACAAAATTTTAAATTATGACGAACTCTCATCGGACGAAGCGACAACCATGCGGAATTTGACACGGTGGCTGTCTTCTTGGCAAAACCCGTTTCTTCGAGGATGAGCATAGAACGGGCTTGGTAGAATAGCGGAAGATGATTGCTTTGGCCGATGAGCGTACCTACTCCACTATATGCGTCAGTGAAGCCGACAACCATTTATAACACGCGCCGATTGTTAGTTACCGATGCCCCGACATTCTTGAGTTGGTCTGACAGAACCTTAAGTCATTGACAGTATGCGGACGCATTGGAAAAATTCGTCATATCAGTGGTGGAGAATTTCTGCTCAAGTGTGATGACCCGGGAATTCTTATTGTCTTGGAATATGTCACGTAAACGTTCCCAAGCTTCCATAGCCGTGGAATCAGGCTAAAAATAGTATATAGTAAATCACTCGAAATTGTGGCATATATCCACTGGAGGACCGTCGCATCAAGGGTAAACCATAATTCCTTCTCATCATCGGTTTTCGGCACCTTCTCCTTGCCTTTTCCGACGAAATTATGTGATGGATAACCCGATGTGAATGACAATAGATTTTAAGAAGTTCTGCTCATGTCGCATAATGGACGTTTTCCATCTTAAGAGTGATGTAGATATGAGATTTGATGTTAGAGACAGCTAGGGCTGGGTGAAAATTAGATTTTGAGTCAGACATGGCTGTCGGACGAGAAGGAAGGCCGGCGGCGCGCAAGGAAGGGGGGCCAACGGTTTGAGAGAGAGAAGTTAGGGTTTAGGAACTTTTCTAGAATCTGATATCATGTAAGAAATATTCTTCCTTTATTATTTCATTCCAAAATCATAGTACATATACTAAAATACAAGCATAATTCTAGGCTACAATTACGGTAAGTAATACCTAAAATATACATCTACCATATACAAAATATACATAATTATGACTAAATATATTTTTCTATTCTATCAATATATTAATTGATCATTATAAAAGTTTATCAATTTCATTCTGAATTTTGTGTCTCCCTGTATACTCTAATCTTTTAAGTTCATAGTGTACTGCATTTCCTCTACTTAATCTAGAACTCCCAATTAGTACATGCAATGTCGTGAAATTAGTGTGTCATGGGTTTGGATGTTTATATTTAGGAAGAGATGAAGAAGCTAAATTAATTAGGCAATTAATTACAGTGCTAATTACATTAGGTTAGATATAGTCTTCAAATGTGTTTGTTGATGAAGTTAAGTATGGGAATTTGTCCCACATAGGAGGAAGATAGTATGTTTGATGTTTTTATAATTACTCTTGTGCTTTGTATATTGAATTGAAATGGGCCTATTTAGTTGGGCCAAATATGAATTGACATATCGATTCGTCAAAAGTCAGGTTTTGTGATGAACGGACACATTGATTCTCTTTAAATACGAAAGGGGCACAAGATCAAGGCTTATCTCGTTTTTGTCTCTTCCATAAAAATAACTTCTCTTTTCAAACAAATAATCATGTTCATGTAGAATGGATAATTTGCTGTAAATTACATTCTTAGATTAGGAAATTCTGGGAGTAAATTGGCAAGTTGATCCTATTAGCATAATAGCGGGGCTAATATTATCCTAAGGACAGAGATTGATCTCGTCCTAGTCTAGTTTCTGTAATTTCATTTTTTATTTTGTCGTAATTTTCTAACACATTACAGTGTGGAATTAATTATGGTAGCCTCATCCTCGTTAGGAAAGGAACATTTTTTATAGTATATGAATAAGTTAGCGTGGGAACGCGTTGAGCAGCTCAATTTCGTAGCGTGTGTTTGTTGGAGGACCAACTCAAAAAGCTTTACATTTCTTGTGTGTGTTTCACAATTAATCTGTTTTTTCTTGTCAAATATTATTTCCTATACATTTGTGCGTGGTTTTATAATTAAATATTTATATTCTTAATATATACAAATGATTTGAACAAACAATATTGATTCACGTGAAGTACATCTTACATTGTGCATGTCCTAAAATTCAGTGTTTTCTTCGACAAATTATTTAGTTGAACATGAGGAATACATCTAATGAATTATGTTTTTTACTGTGTGAGCAAATATCTTTATGGACAATGTTTCACACATCTCAAACTTTATCGACATCATTTAAGAGATTGATTTTTAACAATATTTTTTGTTCTAGGAAAGTGTCATTTCTTTGTGTTTTGGTTTAACCATTTGTATTTGAAATTTACTGACCTAACTGGATATATGACTAATCCAGAGTCATGTTGGATTGACCCATTAAGTATAACACTTTCTGCCAATAAGTTTCTCATTTGTAAGGTTCAAATTCGAAATCTTTAATTAAGAAAAGGAGAAATTCAGACCATTGTTCACACTCTATAGCTATCCGTTACAATAATTCATGACAACTATTTGTGAGCGGATTGTTAGGGTCGTTTCTTATAATTAAGTAAACCTAATGTGAAACACAATGAGCTGAGCACCTTCATACGCCAGCTAAGAAAAGAAACAAAAATGAGTCAGATATGAGGACTGCAACATTATTAGATAGTATGACAATCATGTATATGATTAAATACAAGGTCATCTAAAAATATTGCATTACTATAAGTTCTAGCAGAGCATTGTCTTGTCGCACGTCTTTAAGTCCAGAAGAGAACGTGCCTTACATGAATGGAGACGCTTTTTTTTTTTACCGTGATGCCCGAATCAATTTGTGTATACCTCGAATTAAGGATATTTGTTGCTTTCCGTTGGAAATTTGCCTTTGATGGGGAGATGCGTCCACTCATATTTAATGAATTAAACACTAGGATTCCCCATTTGGAGGCTTTGTCTCTCCACACGTGCATAATCTACTAAGTGAGTAGATGACCGTAGGGCCAAGAGTCGTCAAATTTCGTTGAGAAATGAAAGAGATATTGGTCCACGAAGTAAGGTGTTTGAGGCATGAAAATATGGTGTGGGACAAATCTACCACATCGGTGGAAAAAGAAAGAATTGCTCTCTTTATAAGTCTCTAAATTGGCTAAGGGTTTGGGATCCCAAGGGGTATCCCATGTGTTTAAAGGAGGGAGGACCTAGATGTGCTTGGGTTCAAGGTTAACCCCACACGCGCGCCGCCGCCGCCCGACCGTCCCGTCCGGCTCGGATCGTGGGTTTCGTGGGTCTTCTTCTGATAGACCCCAAATTGTTTAATACTTACAGTTTGGTTTCTGGAGTTTCTGGAATGTTGAATTTGGGAACGACGGAAGGCAGAAACTTACCATTGGAGTTGATTTTTGGGGGCGTTATTGTGCATTAACCAGCCATTACTTGGCTGATTAACTCCCTCCATTAATAGTCATTCCCTCCATTAACAGCCATTACTTGGCTGAATTACACCCTCCTTCAATGGCCATAAACAATCATTACTTGGCTGTTTAATTCCCTCCTTCAATGGCCATTAACAACCATGTCTTGGCAGTTGAGAGGTCTCCCCTTATGCTATATATTGATGTCTTTTGGCTCAATTGTACAGAAACAGAGATATATACACAGAAAAATGAGACACACTATATACACAGAGACAAAACAGAAGAGAACAACTGAAATTCTGTCCACAAACAGTGAACAGAAAACTCAATACTCTTTCCTTTTCCGTTCTTCAGCAAGTCATTTCGTATTTGTTTTCTTCGTCAGAATCAACCTATTTGCTTTGTAATGTTGATATTAGGTGTTGTTTTATCTTGGGAGACTATTGCCCGTTAACGTAAAAACATATATACAGGACAATCTTGTCTTAAAGACAGAGTGTCATCACTCGACTCAGCACACAGTTGTAACAATTCAGATTTAGTGTTTCTTGATTTCAGGTTATCAAGATTCAAAACTCAACAAGCTTGCGGCAGTTCTGAACATTGGCCTATTTGTTTATCATTTCGAACACTTGTAATATTTATTTACTTCCCGTACTACTTTACATATCCAACACTTCCCACATATATAAATATCGAATAATTCTATTCATCAAAGATTGAACACAAGAAGACATCACCTAATATTTTTGCCTCTCCTGGAAAATTAAATCCGAAACCTCAGAATTACTTGCCCAAGTAAGGGGAGACGCTTATTGGTTAGCATCTTATTATTAAAACCTTAGGCAGACATGATTATTTGGAGCTGGTATTTATAGCATGTGCACCATCTCCAAGTGTCCCAACAGATAGTGGCTTTCTTTTTCTTTTGACTCATATATGGGGTTGTTCGATTTGAAATACTAATTAATTTCAGCATAAATAAATTTCGGTTTATATGAAATAATAAACATTGAGTTGGTCGTATAAAAAAGTCATCGTATAATTAATATAATTTTTAATTGGTGATATTATAAAAATAACAATATCTAATACAGGAATTATATGCGGAATTATATGCGGGAGAGAACTTGGAACACAAATACATGTATTAGCACCTTTGAGGCAAACAATTTAAATAAAACAATAACTCATGTAAAATAATGTTCTCATTATTAATTAATAGATAAAAATGTCTTCAGTATTAATTTTCGAATAAATAATTTATACATTATAATGCTCAACGAACCCTACCTATTTCGTCATTCTATTTATACTAGTAATATATTTCCTTTTCTTCCATTGGTTTGTAGGGATATTTTGCCAAAAACCCACTTTGAAGACTTATATTGGTGAAAAGGCCCAGGGCTGTCTTTGGGCCCGTGCGAGCTGTGCTACCGCACAGGGCTCCCGTAAAACGAAAAATTTTAGGGGCCCCTTTTTTCATTTTTTATTAAGTAGTATTGTCAGAATTTACTGCAAATGACCATAATTCACAGGTCTTAGCCCAAATCTAAGTAAAGTGATTCAGTTCCAGTGGCGCGTGCATGTGGAGGCCCAAATTCAAATTTTAAATCAAATCTATTAGGCCTAAGACACTTTCTAGTAGAACAGTAGGTGATAATTTGCTTACACACCGCCAAAGCAAACCTATATACTGAATTTGAAGTCTTTCAAAATTCTAATTAGAGTTAATCATCTAATAGGTGATCGAATTCCTTTACACATAAGACGACCCTTATACGGATTGAGATTTTGAAATCCAAACCTCCTGCCTCCATGAAAATGGGAAATCTTGTGATTTGTTGATCTACCGTTCCAGGCTATACAGATATACAAGGTTTTTTACTAATCATTATTTTTTAATTTTTATTCATTAAATATTCATTAAAACCCATTTGATATATTTGATACAAGAATGTTTGATGCTCTTGATTCTAAAAGCTTAGATTTTTTTCCTAATACAATTGTTGCATATAGAATTTTAACTATTCCCGTGACAGTTGCATCTGCAGAAAGAAGGTTTTCAAAACTGAAGTTGTTGAAGTCTTACTTGCGGTCTATCATGGTACAAGAAATGCTTAACGGATTAGCATTAGTAGTAATTGAGAATGAAATTTTGGAGAATATACCATATGAAGACTTGGTTGATGAATTTGCTTCAAAAAGTGTTAGAAGGATAGCTCTTTTTAAGTAGGGGTTGATTAATTTGAAGTTGTATTGGGTTGTTATTTACAATTTAAAACAATTTCTAATTATTGAAATCGTATATTTACTTATATTAAGGGCCCACTTTTACGAATTAGAACAGGGCCCCCAAAATGTTTGAGACGACCCTGAAAAGGCCACAAGTCTCAAAATATTGGCTAAAATGCCACTTACTATTACGTTAGCAATGACAGTCTTTGCTGCGTCCAAACCTAACTTTAAAGCTTAAAAAATACATTTTGCCCCCTAACCCCAACATTACAAAAAAAATAGAAAATTAAATATTTTCCTCCATTTAATTACCCCAAAAACTAATAAAAAATTAAATATTTCCCTTCAAAAGCTCCAGATTTCTTCACTTTTCAGATCTCGTTTTCGGTAAAAATTTTGGCTTTTGATAAAAAAATCAGTCTGAACAACTTATTATGGAGCCGATTACAGTCATGGATCGTAGCTATAGTTTATTATAGAGTAATTATGTCATCGATTGCAGAATATATTATAGTAGGTGGTGATTACATGAGTGAATGGGAGGAGATCTCAAAATGTTGGAATGGATTTTTACGAGCAATGTGACATGACGATCATGATAGTGATGACGAAGAGTGTAACAAACAAAAAGAAATTAAAGGAAATGAAACCTCAAACCCCAACCTCAAACCTAAAATTACACAAATTTAAGGGATTGTGGATAGGTATACCATAAACCGACCATCGTCAATAGCTAACCGTTATCATTTAGGCATGATTTTGTGCATGGTCAATAATATTCCACATGTTATATATAGACCAAGGACAATACGACTAGAAGGGGTGATATCTGGCGGTTGTTGGTTATAAAATGTCAGTAACCTGAAGAAGTCTTCGAGACCATGATGCCTAAATTGGCAATATCTATATCGCTTAGGACAGGCGCCTCAGCTCCCGAAATCGGAAGGCCAAGTATCGCCGTCACATCAAGCAATGTGGGGGTCATCATTCCCAGGGGAAAACAAAGGCATTGGTAGCAGTCGACAGTGACCAAGAAAGACACATATAAGACTTATGTTGCAGAAGGGGTCAATTTTCGACAGCATAACGGTGTCATAGAGACCCGTGCGCCTCCATTCAGCTTCCTTGGCCGACTTCACTCGGTCCAACCAAACAGAATAGTTGGAAATCCTAGTTGGCCATGTGCGCAGACTAGCTGGACAACAGTCACCGGTGAACCAGTCACAAGTAATCGGAAGATCATAGTTTGCCGGGCTTAGATGCTGAGAAAGAAGGAGGTCACCTTGTTCAGTTGTGCCGCCAGAAGGGCAAGAACCAGTTGCTCATCTATGAAGGCAAAAGAGGGGATTAGGTCATCAACAGCCAAACCGGTACTATTCGACCCCGGAGATAGAGAAGAGGACGAAGACATGGTTCTTTCTGATGAAGAAACAGGGTTTTCGGGGAAAAGGCGAGGAATTTGAGAATGGCCGAGAAGATTGAATGAGCAACTTCGTGTAGAACGCCTCTCCTAAAATACTTCATTTTTCTCGGGGATATGATTGACACTCTGTTGGGGGGTTTTTCGCCCAAAACGTGCGGCTAAGAATCTGTCGAAAAATGTTTGTGGAAGCCGAGGCGTTTCTGTGGAAGGAAATAAGAGCTTTTTAAAGACCATCATTGCATGCACTGGAGACGAGACGATTGAAGTGACATGCGCGGTTGTCAGACTGAAACGACGGCTACTTTCGGATACATCAACTCAACAGTCACACTCGAGTTAATGTAGGGGGCAATTGTTAACACTAAAAAATATCTAAGTGTTTAGCCGAATTCAGTGACATCCGAACTATTCCGGAGCCGAATTTACTCCTAGCCCTTGACTACAAGAACTTCATCAGCTACCAAGGCATCTCAGCCGATTTGTCAATTAGAGGTACGACTAAGACCCACTCAGATGCAGACGCCTCAACGACCAAGTCAAAAGGATTTTCAGACCCCCATAAGCGATAACAGCCAACGACAGCTAAAAGAAAGAGGCCATTATCCGAGTAAGAGGAGTAGAGGGCGAGAAAATCGGCACCACGTCCCCCATAGTCGGTTATTAAACTTGGTGGGTTACTTGATGGTTGACATGAAGGGGGGCACGTTTGTACAATTTTTTCCTCTTTTTGTACTATAAATAGAACACATTTTTTGTATATACACACGCACAATCAATCAAACAACTCAAATGTTATCTATCTTTATCTTTTATCACTTACTTTATCCTTTACTTTTACTTTACTCGGCTGTATTCATGTTTCTTAACTTTTAGTTTATTCATACCACCGTTCTAACGCTTTCTAGAGTAGTTGGAGAACCCATTGCAGGAAACTAGAGTTTTGTTTTCAGCCCATATCGCTTAAGTTAAGGAATCAATTTGTCTCCCGATTTTATCAGCCGATAAAACGACAGAAGGCAAAATTCGGGGCGAGAACAATGTCTATCCAGAAATTTATCTATAATTATTAGTAATTATTAATCTGATTGTAGTGCACTTACTTTACCGCTCTTAAAAATTGAAACATGAATTGTAACCTCTCGATATACTGTAGTCAACCTCATGTTGTGTCTAATGGGCGAGTCTGCCATCTCCACCACTTTCCTTTATGGGATTGCTTCTCAATCCTTCAAGTGTTTGATTTTCACCTTAATCGTCTACTCATCATTCACATAGTAATTTACTTCTCGTATCGACGAATTAGAATAGATGTCAACCATCAATCGTATCTGTGCTCTATATGACTTTCCATTAATTTTTTCCGGGGGCCTTTACTATATTACACGCCTACCTTAAACAATAGGGGGAAACATATATATGTATATATATATATGAGGTTATCTTGGGATAAAGATTATTTGCGTGTGCTCCAGAACTCTAAATCTTTTACGATGTTAATTCATAAATCTTAAATTCCATAAATAATGTGATAAAAATGCTTATGGATCATCTAAACGCGTAAAAAATCTTTTAAGACTGATAGCAACGCATATAATTTACTAAATTTTTATTGCCATATTGACACTAAGATCCACCAATTATCTTCCTTAATAAATAAAATAAAAATAGAAAAAGTCGTTGTACTTTATTGATTCTCCACACGTTCTCATCGTCTTCGTCTGTCTTAATGACTAGTTTTAACGTTTCAACTCACATCTCTGCTGACCAAGCTTTTATTTTTCTTAGTCAATCTTCTCTCCCATTTTCCCTTCCAGCTCTAAGAATGATTCTTCATTTCTTCTGATCTTTTGTATTTCCTCTGTATTTTCTTGAAAATTGAAAAAAAAAATCCGATCTTTAACCATTTTGGTCCAATAAAAATCCAATCTTGCTGAATACCCATCTGGGGTTCTTGATTTTCACCCCCTTTTAGTTTTTTCAACTTCAGTTTCAGTTCATCAGCTACCATTTTGGCTAGATCTAAAAAAGAATGGGTGTTTGTGCAAGCAAAAGTAAACCTGAACAGTCCAATGCTAACAATAATGGACACCGTGGATCAGGTAATGGACCCCACAGAGCTGAAATTCAGTACACAAAATCTCCAGGCCCTGAATCTCAATTACCTGTAAGGCCCCCACCAAGCCCAAAACCAGTTGTTAGGTATGATACTATTCTTGGTAAGCCTTATGAAGATGTTAGGATTCACTATACACTTGGTAAAGAATTGGGTAGGGGTCAATTTGGTGTAACATATCTTTGTACTGAAATTGCAACTGGTGAACAATATGCTTGTAAATCGATATCAAAAAAGAAACTTGTTACTAAGGCTGATAAGGATGATATGAGGAGGGAAATTAAGATTATGCAACATTTAAGTGGACAGCCTAATATTGTTGAATTTAAAGGTGCTTATGAGGATAAAGGTTCTGTTTATCTTGTGATGGAGTTATGTGGAGGTGGAGAGTTATTCGATCGGATTATAGCTAAGGGACATTATAGTGAAAGAGCTGCTGCAACAATGTGTAGGGCTATTGTTAATGTTGTGCACGTTTGTAATTTTATGGGCGTGTTGCATCGTGATCTCAAGCCAGAAAACTTTTTGCTGTCTGATAAGAGTGAAAATGCTGCTGTAAAGATTACTGATTTTGGGCTCTCAGTATTCATTCAAGAAGGTATATTTTGCTTTATATTATCCTTTTTGTTATCTGCTTTTCCGCCGTTTCATATCATTTATTAATGTATCATAACGTATTGTATTGTATAGTTTTGATGCAATATAATGTTTGGATAGATTGTATTGTTTTCTGTCGTTTCATAATGCCAAGCACCAGCAGTCTGAAGAATAAGCTTACAATATTACAAAGAAAAAATAAGGTACGGGGTAGAGTAATGATAAAAACAGTAGGGTAGATTGTAAAGTAGGATTATTAAATAAAAAGTAAGGGCAAGATGAGAAAGAAAATTAGGTAACAATGACACTTTTTCATCGTTATACATAACAAGATTTAACAATATGATATAATAAATTTTTGAGTAACAATCAAAACAAATACTGTATCTAACATAACAATACTATACAATACAGTCGGTAACAATCATCCAAACCTGCTGTGACCTTCTCATGTTTTATAGATTTATGTCTCCTGTCCCCCAAGTAGACAAAGTTAGTGAATGCGTAAAGGCTAAAAACTTGATCTTTAAGTTCAGGGATATGGTTAAATATTTAGCTAATAACACTAACTTTAGAGGTGATCGCGGTCATACGTGTATTTACTACTTATAACTATGTTAGTCTTGTGTATATTATGTCCTCCATCCAAGTGCCATATGTGCTGTTTCTGTAAGTGAGTGGAAGCATTTACATCTTTGATACGAGGGGAAACATTTAAGAGGATCTTCTTAATTGGATGTAAATAATCGACACACATAGGAGATCATCAGATCATAAGCGTGCCGATTACTGTGTTTTTAAAAAAAAAAAATGAAATTGTTGCACTGCAAGGTCGGTTGAGAATATGCAGAGAAAATGTTAGTTTTTACGAGATAAAATTTGCAGCCAAATTTAATTATATCCTATTCGATTTGTAAAAATGAAAGTTGTATAATTTTTAGCATGATAAGTTGATTATTCTTGAATTACTTTCCTATAAACTTGGATTTCCCAGCACGATGTGGCCTGGTGGTCAATAAAGTGGGAGGAAAACCCTGAGGTTTCGGGTTCAAATCCCAGCAGAGACAAAAACACTAGGTGATTTCTTCCCATCTATCTAAGCCTTGGTGGACAAAGTTTCCTGATATTTGTTGTTGGTGAGTGGTAGCAGGTATCCCCTGGAATTTAATCAAGGTGCGCGCAAGCTGGCCCCGACACCACAATTATTAAAAAAGAAACTTCGGTTTCCTGGAATGTGTCATCCACTGTCTTAGATCAGCATGTAGGTGTATTCCTTTGTGGCACTTGGTCAGCTTCTTTCTCACTCTCTTGCTTGGGAAGTCAGAATTTAAACCCGGTGTAATCCGAATGTTAAATTGTCTGTACATTTCGTTGCATACAGACTGCGTCTATTAGTAAGCTGATTATTGATCACTTCAGTGTCTATGAACGGCTTCCCTTTTACAAATATGTTGAAGTACCATGCCTTAGCAGTTTCTTTGTGATTTTCTTATCTGCGTTTTTCTTCTTCTTCTTTTTTAAATGGATATGAAATCTCATGCAGGTAAGTTGTACAAGGATATAGTTGGGAGTGCTTACTATGTTGCCCCTGAGGTCCTACGGAGGAGTTATGGCAATGAAATTGACATTTGGAGTGCAGGTGTTATACTCTATATACTACTCAGTGGTGTCCCTCCTTTTTGGGCAGGTAAAGTCATCTACTTGCTTATCGTTCTCTGAGATAATACGCAGATGACAATTTTCGTCCCTATCTAGGATTCACGGAATTACGGTATCTATTTGTTTAATATGCAGAAACCGAAAAGGGTATATTTGATGCCATACTTAAAGGGAACATTGACTTTGAAAGCGAGCCTTGGCCCTCTGTATCAAGTAGTGCCAAGGACCTAGTACAGAAGATGCTGACTAAAGACCCAAAGAAACGGATTACAGCTGCACAGGTTCTTGGTATGTGGCCTTTAAACTATAGCTTCTTTATTTTAAAGATCGCTAATGATTTCAGCACGGTCCTCCATGTTATAGATTCTGAACTCCTTGAAGATTTCCTTTCTTTCATTACTGCACATGTTTTTCATGATAACCGTGGTACCCGGGTCAGTTTTCTCGCACCTTCACTAATTCCACGAGGTACCTGCTAACTCCCACCAGCATAGGTACCGGACAACTCTGTCCACCAATGCTTGGACATTTGAGAAGAAATCACCTAGTATTTTTTGCCTCCGCTGAGATTTGAACCTGAGACCTCATGGTTCTCACCCGCTTCATTGACCACTAGGCCACACCCCCTTGGGTGCAAACATTACTGTACATATTTTTTGTTTCATTTAGAAAAAAAAATTGCATATACAGTAACCTGGCCGGTTGCTTTAAAAATTAGTTGTAATATACGCAGTGTAGTTCCATAATATATGGCACTTGCATACTCCCTCCTTTCTAGCATTTACTCGTAGAAAATAATTTAAGGAAACACATTATCCTTTAAGGCAACGTCACTCAGCCAGTTAGATTAGTTTGATTTGTCTCACCCAAGGGGTCTACCTGCTTTCTTTTTCAAGATCTATACTTTTATCTTCAATTACAGTTGGCATCTTGAACTGGATTTGTTTTTTAAGAAAAACACAGCTGCTGTTTCTTGTGAAAGAAGTTAAAACCTGGGATCTTTATGTTTTTCTCCTATGCCTCAACAACTAACCTATGCCATTGGAGATTCAGATAGTAACAGAGTACTTGATTATTTATATATAAAATTGATCATTAAATTGTTTTCAAAATCCATTTGTTACCAGTTATATTTTTTGGATAAATATTTGAAACTAAAAAGATAGAATGGTGTGAGACATGATAAGCCTTGAAGAAACATACAACAACAACAACATACCCAGTGAAATCCCACAACGTGGGGTTTGGGGAGTGTAGAGTGTACGCAGGCCTTGAAGAAACATTGATTCTTGAAAATTGCTGGCATTTATTTGAGGTAACACATTATTTGAAACGGAGACTGAAAAACAAGCTTTGAAGGTTAGCCTTGGAATACATTCCCCTTTTTTAAATCCTGTTTCTTAGCTTCAATCATTTCTACAAAAGGACTTCTAATTATTTTGTGCAAAATAAACATTTCTTCTATTGAAGTCAAAGGTCAGAACTATCAACAACTTAGGCCACTCATGCGCGAATGTACTCCTTGAGAACATCAGATATAACGTGTTGCCAGTATGGTTTGCTATATCTTATTCTAATCAGTGTTGCCAGTATGGTTTGCTATATCTTATTCTAACCATTCTCTTGATGTGTCTAATTGATAGAACATCCTTGGCTGAAGGAAGGTGGTGTTGCATCAGACAAACCATTAGAAGGTGCTGTCCTTTCAAGAATGAAGCAATTCAGAGCTATGAACAAGCTCAAGAAACTCGCTTTGAAGGTAATCTTAGAATTTGTCAACTCTGCTACAACTGAATCTAGGTAAAGGAAGGGGGGGGGGGATATTTGTCTAAAGAATACAAAATGACCACCTTTTTGCATCTACGATCCTCATACGATAAACATGTACTTCACATGCAAGAAAATTACTCCCTCCGTCCCAATTTATGCGACACTCTTCCCTTTTTAGTCCGTCCCTAGAAGAATCACACCTTTCTATATGTAGTAACAGTTTAAATTTAAACTTCCCATTTTACCCTTAATGAGATGATTTATAGCCACACAAATATCTATGACTTGTTTTAGATCATAACTTTTCAAAGTCTTCTTTTCATTCTTAAAACTCTGTGCCCAGTCCAACACCTTCACATAAATTGGGACGGAGGGAGTACCTTTTTCATTTTATCTACCTTAATCTCGCCCCCTCCCTTTCCTTCCTAGCAAACAATATGTGAAGAACATGAGTATAATTTAGCATTGTCCACCATATATTTTTTGTGAATTTGGTTAGTGGGCTTTCTTACTCATATTTATGTGCATGATCATTTGTTTGATAGTGATCAATGTAGTTCACCTTCTAGTCAATGTATTTGTCGTGAGTGATATCATTTGGAATTGGTCATTCTTCCAAATGCTTGTATCCATGATAATTGTGTGGAAGTGATAACATTTAATGCTTCCCTTTTCACCATGAAGGACAACAAACTTATGAAATTCGACAACCATTTGTTTCTCAATTTCGTACATGAGCGTTCAACTACTAGCTCAAAATTGAAACTAATTGTCTTTTGACATTTTACTCTATTCTGTGGGCCTGTGTATTCCCTTTTCGGGATCTGATGTCTGTCTTCTTCTTCCTTCTGCAAGTAATAACACATCGCATTGTCTGTCTTTGGGATCAGGTCATTGCCGAGAATCTCTCTGCAGAAGAAATTCACGGACTCAAAGCAATGTTCCACAATATCGACACTGATAATAGTGGCACGATCACTTACGAAGAACTGAAGAGTGGATTGGCTAAACTTGGGTCAAAGCTCACCGAGGCTGAAGTCAAGCAATTGATGGAAGCTGTAAGTCATAACTAAAATTATTTACCATTTCTTTCCTTCACTAAATTACTGAATTTTGATGTGCTCAATAATATTTCATGCCTTGTAAACTTCAGGCCGATGTGGATGGAAACGGCTCAATCGACTACACTGAATTCATCACTGCCACCATGCATAAGCACAGGCTAGAAAGAGACGAAAATCTGTACACTGCATTTCAGTATTTCGATAAAGATGGCAGCGGGTACGTCCTATGTGCATGTCTAGTGTAAAAACATGATCAAACCGATAGAATCCTGAGATCAGTTGGCTCAAGATTACTTTTTTCATGTTTTAATTGTAGGTTCATCACAAGAGATGAACTCGAAACAGCTATGCAAGAGCATGGAATAGGCGATCCATCCTGTATAAGGGAAATCATATCTGAAGTGGACACGGACAATGTGAGTTTTCACTACTTTTCGCTGAAATAGTTGGACTTTCTACCTTGTCACATATAGGGGTGTCAAATGGGCGGGTCAAAATGGATTGAGTTAATAAATGACAAATTATTGACCTGCCCAAAAGTTACTTGTCCTGAAATGAGTTGGGCTAAAATGGGCTAAAGAGTGGATCATAACATAACCCGCCTAATTCCTTACTAAGTTTTAATTTCTTTGTTTGTTTTTTTATAAATTTTTAGTACCTAATAAAATTATTATTTTTCTTTATTATAGCTATAATATATAACATATCAAATAAAAAAATGTATTTTAAAAAATATTTTGACAAGGTTTCTATAGGTCCATCTAGATATATATCCAAATTTTAAGATAGGCTGAAATTGCTTGGGATAAAACGGGCTGAGCTAATAAATGGGGCAGTCATAACGGACCTGCCCAAACTTGAACGGGTTGGGCAGGTCATGTTTTCTAGTTACATATGTGGTAATTCTGTCAAATTTTTAGGATGGAAGAATCAACTATGAGGAATTCTGTACAATGATGAGAAGTGGAGCCAAACAGCCAGGAGGCAAACTCTTCTAGTTGCAGAGTCTCCCTCTCGCGGGCAAGTTGCAGAAGAGCTATTCTTGAAAATGTGCACGATGAGCTCTTTCTTTGCTTCCGTTAGAATCGTCGGGCATGCATAAGCTATTGCTAGTTGATATGTTTTATTGTTTTTCCAGTAGAAAACATGTATATTTGTGTTCTTCTCCATTCCAAAGAGTCTTTGCTGAGTGTTTCTGTTTGTCTACTGCGCAATTTTTCCTCCCTTATGTAAACTGCATCAGTTTGGAACTTGAAAGGCGTTGTATTTTAGGCCACTAATGATCTTCCAATCGTCGAATATTTCACCACATTTTATGTTAATTACTTATGTCATTCTTTGAGATTTATTTTAATGAATATCATTAATCACCTTCAATTTTCCTAATGAAGTAGCAAATTCAAGATAAACTATTGTGACACGTCCATATGCGTGCAAATAACACTGCCTTGGTGCTTGACCAACAAAGATGGAAACAGCAATTTGGAGCAACTTTGATAGGAGTAGGGGTTTTATCTTTGTTCCTTTCTTAGTAGTTAGATAAGTTTCCCATTCTAATACAATAATAAAGTGCGCTTCCAAAGTTATCATTTGGCCCTCATGTAGGCAACTGACAAGGACGTTCAAGGTGAAAAACTGGTCAAGTTTTAAGATTTGCAAGCTTTCAAAAAAAGGTCCAATTCCATATACTCCCTCCGTCCCAATTTGTTTAAAGATTGACTAGTTTTGAAAGTCAAACAACTTAATCTTTGAATTAATTTTAAACATAGAGTTCGAGTATTTTATAAATAAAATTTATATAAAAAGTACTATAAGTTTGCATAATTAATAATTCACAATATATGAAAAGAGTTGGAGATAATCGTAATCAAAGAAAAAACTTTCGACTCTCCAAACTGGTCAACGTTCAAACAGATTGGAACGGAGAGAATAATATAGAGCACAAGTTCATATAATATACTTCTGTTTTAAACTCGGATAAAGATATATGTCTAAACCAAACCATAAAAATACTTAGAGTCAGAAAGCAAAATAATATATGTCATGAACTTGAGCGTGTTGGTGACTTGCTTTCGCTAGTGTGCAGTGCAGGCAATGAGATCTCGCAGTGTTATGCCAAGGATATCACCAAAATCCGGATAATTGATGAAAAATAAAAGAATTATTCTTTTAAATTGGTTCAATTCCGGCAAAGTGATTGGGATACGTGCTTCACAAGTTCTTTAGTTTTTCACACAATAAAATCATGATAATATTATATTCAACTGTTTCTGAAACAAGCTGGCTGCTGGCTGCTTAACAATTGGATTCAGCAAAGAAGCTTTATTTCATCTCACATCCTGCCTAACTTGCAGTGATTATTTATCAAGATCAAGCAATTTCAAGTGCTTCTGTTCATTCTTTTATATTAAAGAAACTATGCAGGCTTTAAAAATGGATTGCAAGGTCAGAATTAAGCAGAGACATAACATGAATTAACTCTAGAAAACCAAATTTATTATGACTATCTGAAATAAGGGAAGAACCACAATTCAGAAAGAAACCCATAGTAAGATTCTCATGGGCAATTACAACAAATCCAAACAACTGATATATATTCAATAACACCACAACTTAAAAACCATGAATCTTGATTTGATCCTTTTTGACAACACCAGCAGTCACAAGGAAATGTGAAACATTCTTTCTCTGATCTCCTTGAAGTTGTATCACTTTGCCAAGCTCCTTATCCTGCACAACATTACCGTTGCAACACAACTCTTTTTTCAAATCTCTGAGAATTTTTTCGTAACTGAATTCTTTCCTCAAACCTTGAACAGTCGTCAAGCTTTTCTTTCCATTTCTTTGTTGTATGCGAATATGAACATACTCCTTAGCTCCAGGTGCACCTGAGTCCTTAGCCTCAGAAAATGGATCGAAAGCAGATGGAATCTGGATGTCGATACCAACCATGTAACTAGCAGGAAGAGAACTTCTTAAGCTTGTAAATTGTTCACACGAGCTGCAAAAGGAACACAACTTTAATATGGAAGTGATCAAGACATCAACAATCCGACAAAAATATTTAAGCAAATATGAAATGATTCTTTTTTTCCCCCAACAATATATTGAGATGATCAACATATCAAGAATCCAACTAAATAATAACATATAAGAAATCCAACTATATAATGAGATGATCAACAATATAAAGCACTCCAACTACACAACTATAGTTAGCAAACATGAGATTATTAACATACAAAAATCCAACTACATAACTACTAAGCAATACGAGATGATCTCAACATATCAAGAATCCAACTAAATAATAAGATAATATAAGAAATGCAACTACATAATGAGATGATACAACAATATCAGGCAATCCAACTACATAACTAATTTAGCAAACATGAGACAAAATCCAACTATATAGCAAATATGAGATGATCAACATATCAAGAATCCAACTAAATAATAACATAATCAACAATATTAAGAAATCCAACTACATAATGAGATGATCATCAATATCAAATAATCCAACCACGTAACTACTTAGCAAACATGAGATGATTAGCATATAAAAAAATCCAACTATATAATTATTAGGCAACAATATGAGATGATGAAGATCAACATATCAAAAAGCCAACTACCGATCCTAGAGGTTAAATTGCAACTCATCATTTGGCTTTAACTACTATAAAGATAATTCAAATATCAAAGATCCCAACTTTATTGATGGAAATAATCCAGCTACAATTAATCCAAGTTTACATACAAAAAATACAACTAAATATTCAAAATTTCAGCTGAAAAGGACTATCTAACTTATAATAGAAATGATCCAAGGATCAAATCCAAACTTTTTCATCAAATAATTTAAACACCAGAAAAAAATATTACAACTATTAGAGATGAAGAACAAAAAAGTAAAAATTACAGAGCTAAAGATTATAATTAGCTGAAAAATACAGAGAAAAGAACTAACCTTTAAAACTGATTAAGTCAACACTTGATGATGTTTTGGAGGAGAAGAATGAGTTCGTTATTTATAGACAAGAAACTAGAAATTGTGGCGGTGCAGGTGGGGTCAAAATATTCTCATCCACATAATGTTAATTAACCTTAAAATTGTTATTAACAATGTCTAATACTGATTAGAGGTATACATGGACGGCTGTGATTTGTTGTAGCTCCGATTTGAGAGTATTTAGGAAGGGTATTTTGGGAATTAAAAACGCGTAGATTCAACGCAGAGAGAGATAGCTTACGAATACGGCAAGTTCATTATGCGGGGTCACACGTGAGTAGGGGGTCAATATGGTGTGGGACCCCATTCTTCTTCCTATATGCAGAGAAGAATTCCATAAATTTGTCCTCCGAGACATAGCTAAATACAAATGAGGAGAATTTAAAATTCAGTTAGAGATTTGTAGCGTGAATTTGAACTTTTATAAAAATAATTTACTTTTTTTTGGAGTAGGACATCGTAGTTGATATCAGTTACTTTGTTCTCAAATCCTGATAATTCAGACACCTATTTTCAAAAATAATATAGCATAAGCCGAAAAGCTTAATATAAAAATAAAGAATCCCAATAAAGCAAGAACAATTTGAGTTCTACTTGTAGGGCCCATGAATTTACTTATTGCCCCATTTACTTTTATTTTTTGACATTTCATCTTTTTGTCACCTTTTTTTTGTAATCCCCTTACTAATACTTATATATATAACAAAATATACAAGTTATCCAACATCTAAACTTATGTATGTTACATGATTCGATGCATTGATCATAATTTACAAGTCACAAAAATTTAAACTAAGATCATTAATTTGACCCATTACATTCTTTAGAAAAATATTCACAACACAAAGGGATACCATAAAATTTTATTACACCTTCAAAGAATTCCTTTGCTTGCTTTCTCCTTAGCCGGTACATCTGCCACCAGGTTCTGCTAACAACTTTTTTCACTTTTGAGTTTTGACTACTTCATAAGGGACCCAACACACAAGAAAGAAGGATAATACTACATATTTTTCATTTAAAAAGAACATTTAATATTGTGAGATCCTATTTGTATTGAAATTGCAATAAATACGATCTCTAGAGTCTATGTGGATTGGAGAGTGATTATAACTCTCTCAAAGGTTTAAATGTTTTGTAAAAAAAATAGGAATAATTGAGGGATGTAAGTGTAGAATTTTATAGTATAAGAATAGTAAGTATTTACTTTTATAGAAAAATTAACAAATAATTCTAACGCTATTTAGCGTAAAAATATTATTTAGAGAAATATTTGGAATGGTAGATGGCACACCTAGGGGTGAGCACGGGTACAGGGTACCCAGATACCCGACCGGAACCGACACTAACGGGTAGGTTCCGGGTAGATATATTATAATAGCGGGTAGGGTCCGGGTAGTAAAATTAAGAACCGATCAATGTCGGGTCCTGGGTTCCAAAAAATAGAGACAGTGCAGGACCGATACCCGGAACCTATAAAATATTAAATATTTTAATTTTTTTTTAGAAACATTTGGACCACTTTTAACTTTTTCCAAAATTATTTGTTGCACGACTGCACATTGATTTTCCCCAACCCAAGACGTAAATATTTTATCTTTTTCACCCCTTTATGCTTCTGTTCTATTTCAGGCGATACTCATCTTCAATTTGTATTACTTTTTATTTGAAATGTAAATCTATTTTTAAAATTTGTGTATATTTTTATAGTTGTGAAGATGAAATTTAGGAATTTACTAGTATAATAAAGCTTTTCTTTTGTATCGATGAGCTTATGAACACGAAAATAAGTTTAATTCAGATATTTTCAAATTTATTTTGAAATCAACACGTTCAATTAATTGAGTGTCAAATTTGGCTTGCAATTTTAGGTTTTAGTAATGCAGAATTAGTTTTTCTACAATGAATAAGTTTTCTAAAACTTCTTATAAAGTACTAAAAACTCCGATCGCTAAAAACTACTTGATGAAATTATTTTAGAACTCTTTTTTTATTCTCATAGGCTTAAAATTGTTGCTTAATTTGTGTTTTTATTTACAGGTGGGAACCTCCGGACCTGGTCAGTGTAGGTTCCGGGTAATGATTGCTACGGGTAGGTTCCGGGTAGTAAATTTAGGAACCGATCTTTTACCGGGTAGGGTTCGGGTAGTTAAAAAATGTTAGGGTACCCGGACCCGCTCACCCCTAGGCACACCTACAAACTTAAGAAGATGGTGTGTTTATGTTTAATTTTGTATTAGAGTTAAGTCAGTTAAAGAGTCCAACTTTCACTAAACAATGTACAACACTCTTAAAGCATAATAAATTCAAGTGATACTTAAACCTAGTATCAAATAAGCTAGGCAGAAGGCAGAAATTGACCGCCACCCTCAGTTCAGTGGCATCGGTATTGCCCTTTTTCCTTCACCTTTCTTGATCTTTATCAACAGCCCAGCTGCATATATCTACATACAAGTTATAGAATGATAATCAGAAAGCAAATATCAAGAATCTGCAATTCTTTTCAAGCACCCTTTAACACCAAAAATCCATTCTTTATCAAACACTTTTCAGCAACAACCACAGCTACAATCTACTCAGATATACAAAAATTAGATACCCATTTGAGGTCTCTTTGTGAAAAGCCTAATCCTCAGTATACTAATGCATTTTCACTATTTAACCATGTAATTGATGATTTAGGTCAAACCCCATCTCAGTCAACTTGCAATTTTCTTGTTGTAACTTTGGCAAAGAATAAGGAGTACAATCTTGCTTTAAGGGTGTACTTTAAAATGCGAAAAGTTCAAGTCTTGCCCAGGTTTTTATCATTATCTGCTTTGATTGAATGTTTTGTGTATGTTCATAACCCTAAATTAGCAATTGGTGTATTGGGGTTGATGTTGAAGAATGGTTATAAGGTTAATGTATATGTTGTTAATGTTATATTGAAGGGTTTATGTGAGAATGGTATGGTTGTTGAGGCTATTAAGTTTGTTTGGGGTTTGGATAAGAATGAGGTAACGCCCGATATAGTTAGTTTAAATACCCTTATGAGAGGACTCTGTAAAGAAAAGAAAATAGATGAGGCTTTGGATTTGAGGTTTAGTATGGAAAAGGTGGCGAATTTTGCTCCAACCTCGTATACGTATGCCATATTGATGGACGGTCTTTGTTCGGTGGGTAGGTTGGATGACGGTATTTTATTGTTGGAAGAGATGAGAAAAAAGGGTTTGAAAGAAGATGTTGTTGTGTATAGTACACTTATAAATGGGCTTTGCAACAAAGGATATGTTAGTAGAGGGAAAGAACTTTTGAATAAGATGTTGGAGAAAGGAATTTCTCCAAATGTAGTCACGTATTCTTGTTTAATTAACGGATTTTGTAAGCAAGGAAAATTGAAAGAAACTACAATGTTGTATGATGATATGTTGGACCGCGGGATCCAGCCTGACGTTGTTACTTTTTCGGGCATGATTGGTGGGCTCGGGAATAACGGGATGGCTAAAAAGGCAATGGAATTGTTCAATTTGATGATACGTAGAGGTGAAGAGCCCGGAAACATAACTTACAATATTCTTTTACGTGCACTGTGCAAGGAAAGATTGTTGACCGATGCTTTTCAAATATTAAAATTGATGATAGAGAAAGGCAAAACACCCGATGTGATCACCTATAATACGCTAATAAAAGGACTTTGTGAAAGTGGGAAAGTAGATGATGCGGTGACACTTTTTGATTCTATGTTGGGTGACGGGACTTATGTTCAGCCGGATGTTATAACAATGAACGTACTAATTAGTGGGCTTTGCCAAGAAGGGAACCTTGATAAGGCTGAAAAAATTCATAACAAGATGGTTGAGAAAAAGTCTCTAGTTGATATTGGAACTTTTACTGTACTTCTTGGAGCTTATATAAAGGCAGGCGACATTGTCAAAGCTTTTGAACTTTGGAAGCAGCTAGATCAATTGAATCTTATTCCAGATTCAATAACCTATAGCACCATAATTGATGGATTTTGCAAGCTGAGTGCGCTCAATATTGCAAAAGGTTTGTTCCTCTGGTTTAGAAAAAAGGGATATTATTATCCAACTGCTTTTGATTACAACAGCTTGATGGATGCCTTATGCAAAGAGGGTAGCTTGGTGCAAGCAAGGAGGTTATTTCAAGAGATGTTAAATGAAAATTGCGAACCAGATGTAATCTCATACAATATTATCATTGGTTCAACTCTTGAAGCGGGAAATTTGCACTCTGCTAAGGAGTTGCTTATTGATATGTCTGAGAGGGGTTTAAATCCTGATGCTTTCACTTTCTCCATATTAATAAACAGATTTTCGAGGCTAGGACAGTTGGAGGAGGCGAAAAAGTTATTTGAGAGAATGAATGCATCTGGCTTGAGACCAGGCGTTGATATATATGATTGTTTACTCAAGGGTTTTAGTTTGAATGGTGAAACAGAAGAAATTATTAATTTGCTTCACAAAATGGCTTCGAAGGGCATTGAACTAGACCTCGGACTTACTTCCACCATCTTGGAATGTCTTTGTAATGTTTCTGAAGATCTTAATGTGGAGGAACTGTTGCCAAACTTTTCGCAGAAAAACTCAGAAGGATTTAGTATTCCGTGTAGTGAATTGTTGAAGAAGCTTCAGAAGCGTCTCCCCGAGCTTCAGTTAGATTCTGCTTTATAGTACAATATCACGTGCTTCTGGCAGCTGTTGAGAGAGCTTTCTTTTCTACATAGGTATTACATTTTGACTTTTAAAGCTTTTGCGACGCAATGCAGTGTATGTTGTTATCCCATAAGTCTATTATTTCCTCTTAAGATTTTTTCTTGTCGATGTGCAAGTAAAGGTATCGAAGGCTGATAAGGATGATATAAGGAGGGAAATTAAGATTATGCAACATTTAAGTGGACAGCCTAATATTGTTGAATTTAAAGATGCTTGTGAGGATAAAGGTTCTGTTTATCTTGTGATGGAGTTATGCGGAGGTGGAGAGCTATTGGATCGGATTATAGCTAACGGACATTATAGTGATAGAGCTGCTGCAACAATGTGTAGGGCTATTGTTAATGTTGTGCACGTTTGTAATTTAATGGGCGTGTTGCATCGTAATCTCAAGCTTGAAAACTTTTTGCTGTCTGATAAGAGTGAAAATGCTGCTCTAAAGGTTTTACTGATTTCGGGCTCTCAGTATTCATTCAAGAAGGTATATTTTGCTTTATATTGCCCTTTTCGTTATCTGCTTTTCCGTCGTTTCATATCATTTCATAATGTCAATTATTGTATTGTTTTGATGCATATAATGTTTGGATAGATTGTATTGTTTCCCGTCGTTTTAAAATGCGAAGCACCAACCATCTGAAGAATAAGCTTACAATAATGCAAAGAAAAAGTAGGGTACGGGTAGAGTTATTATAAAAAACAGTAGGGTAAATGGTAAAATAGGATTATTAAATAAAAAGGGCAAGATGAGAAAGAAAATAAGGTAACGATGACAATTTTTTCGTCGTTACGTAACAAACAGATTTAAGTATTTCACAATACGATACAATAAAATTTATGACAATTAAAACAAACATTGTATTTAACGTAAAAATACTATATATTACAATAGCTAACAACCATCCAAGCTGTGACTTCCCATGTTTTACAGATTTATGTCTCCTGTCCCCCCACATAGCCGAAGCTAGTGAATGCGTAAAGGCTAAAAATATGATCTATAAGTTCAGGGATAGGATTAAATATTTTTTAGCTAAAAATGTTCAACTTTAGAGGTGATCGCGGTCATATGTGTACTTACTACTTACACCTATGTTCGTCTTGTATTCCCTCGGGCCCAATTTATGTAACACTCATTCTTTTTTCGTCAGTCCCAAAAAGAATGACACCTTTCTATATTTAGTAACAATTTATCTTTAAACTTCCTATTTTACTTTAATGAAATGATTTATAGCCACTCAAATATCTATAGCTTATTTTAGACCACAAGTTTCAAAAGTCTTCTATTTTCTCTTAAAACTCCGTGCTCAGTCAAACACCTTCACATAAATGGGGACGGATGGAGTAATACTAACCTTGCCGAGTTTCTTGATTTTATTATTCTCCTTACTAATACTAGCCAGGCTGCTATCTGCTAATTTTCTTCTTTTGTAAATGGATATGAAATCCCATGCAGCTAAGTTGTACAAGTATATAGTTGGTAGTGCTTACTATGTTGCCCCTGAGGTCTTACGGAGGAGTTAAGGCAAGGAAATAGACATTTGGAGTGCAGGTATTATGCTTTATAGACTACTCAGTGGTGTTCCTCCCTTTTGGGCAGGTAACTTCATCTACTCGCTTCTCATTGTCTAAGATTATACACAGATGATAATTTTTGTCACTATCCAGGGTTCGAGGACTTACTGTATCTATTTGTTTGATATGCAGAAACCGAAAAGGGTATATTTGATGCCATACTTAAAGGGCACATTGACTTTGAAAGCGAGCCTTTGCCCTCTGTATCAAGTAGTGCCAAGGACCTAGTACAGAAGATGTTGACTAAAGATCCAAAGAAACGGATTACAGATGCACAGGTTCTTGGTATGTGGCCTTCAAACTATAGCTTATAGATTTCCTTTCTTTAATTACTGCACATATTTTTTTTCCAGCTTTTGCACACCTCGACTAACTCCACGAGGTACCTACTACCTCTCGTCAGTATAGGTACCAAGTAACTTTGTCTACCAAGACTTGAACCGATGAGAATAAATCACCTAGTGTTTTTGCCTCCACTGGGATTTGAACCTGAGATGTCATAATTCTCAACCACTTCATTGACCAGTAGACCACACCTTTGGGTGCAAACATTATTGCACATATTTGTTTCGTTTAGGAAAAAAGGAATTTGCATGTACAGTAACCTGGCTGGATGCTTTCCATGCTTATATTACTGAATAGCATGCTTAATGTTTGGGACTGGTGATAATGCTGTCCGTAGCTGCTATCTTTTAGACTCATTTGAAGTACTTTATATATTTACTTTTTATAATATGGTGTCCGGGTCAACTTGCGGGCCCCTCGATTAATCCACTAGCAACCTACTACAACCCACAAGTACTGGCATCCGGTAAGCTTGCCCGCCAAGGTTGGTGTAAATGGGATCCCACTGGGTGTTGTACCGGGATTAGATTCATGTTTTGCTCCTATGCCTCAACGACTCGCCTATGCCATTGGAGACTTCAGATAATAACCAGAGTACTCTATTATATATAAACTTGATCATTAAATTGTTTTCAAAATCCTTTAGTTACAAGTTATATTTTTTTGGATAAGGTTGTTAATATAAACGACAGGAAGGATTACATCAAAATTGAGAGACTCGATATCCGTGGCAAACGGCTAGAAAAATTTGCTTGGAAAATATTAATTTTCCTGTGTAAATCTACTAGTGTCAAGTCACTTCAAAACCAAATGCAACCTAGGGGAATTTTGTTTCAATGAGAAAAGAATTCATTACCAATGAACCATTTTCCTGTTAATGAGTACTTCGTTTTTAATAATATTGTAAATTCGACCTTCCTGATTTCCTTTCTGAGAAGTCAAAAGTGGTTTATCAAACTCCCTTGGTGACACGAACTCCCAATCTCTTGGGGGGGGGGGGGTACTTGTAGTCTCCGTCTGTCAAGAATTTGAAACTAAAAAGATAGAATGGTGAGACATGATAAGCCTTGAGCATTGAAGAAACATATAGTCAATTGACTACACTGAATTCATCACCGCCACCGTGCATAAGCACAGGCTAGAAAGAGACGAAAATCTATATACTGCATTTCAGTATTTTGATAAAGATGGCAGCGGGTACGTTCTATGTGCTGCATGTCTAGTGTAAAAACATGATCGATCCAATAGAATCGTGAGATCAGTTGGTTCACGATTGTTGTTTTTTTCATGTTATAATGTAGGTTCATCACAAGAGACGAACTTGAAACAGCTATGCAAGAGCATGTAATAGGCGATCCATCCTGTATAAGGGAAATCATATCTGAAGTGGACATGGATAATGTGAGTTTTCACTGCTTTTTGCTAAAATAGTTGGACGTTTACCTTGTCACATTTATGGTAATTCTGTCAAATTTTCAGGATGGAAGAATTAACTATGAGGAATTCTGTACAATGATGAGAAGTGGAGCCAAACAGCCAGGCAAGCTCTTCTAGCTGCACGAGTCATCTTCTCGTGGGTAAGTTGCAGAAGGGCTATTCTTGAAATTGTGCACGACAAGCTCGTGTTGCTTCCCTTAATACCGTCAGGCATGCATAACCAGCTATTGCTAGTTGAGATGTTGTTTTATCGTTTTACCAGTAGAAACATGTATATTTGTGTTGTTCTCCGTTCAAAAGAGTCTTTGCTGAGTGTTCCTATTTTAAGTCTGCGCGATGTTTCCTCCTTTGTGTAAATTGCATTAGTTTGGAAGTTGAAAAGCGTTGATTCAGACTACTCCTAGTGAACGAAATGATCTTTCAATTGTAAGATTTCATCACATTTTATGTTAATGAGTTAAACATCAGCATCATCAGTTTCAAGCACAGAAGATTTGCCCGTGGCGGAAAAGTTTAGACTTGCATTTCTTGAGAGAGATACTAGACTAGCACCAAAGCGAGCTAAGAATGTAAGACAACATCAGCGTCGTGCAGAAAATGAATGGGTGATGATGAATAGTAGGGCAAAAGCACTAGCACTTGCCTCACTGGCGAGCAAATTCTTGAACATTTGGAAAGTGGATGTGTACTTTTATAAACCTGTATTTCATCACCATCAGCCAATAGAAAGACCTTATATATGGCAGCACACTTTGACAAGTAGACTTCAAGTGAGTCTCGTGTTGTCACATGTTATCTCTTTCTGGTAACTGGGAAAGCTTCTCTTTGCAAGGACAGTTGAGAGAGAAGCAAATGTTTCGCGAGTTTCCAGCAGAGTATTTGGTTTCTTCAGGCAATGAAAAAGTCTCTTTGGGAAGACATCACACTGTTGAGAGGAAGGCCACTGTCAAGCGGGCCTTCTTTTCGTCTGGTCAATCCTTTGTGAGGTGTGTGTATTGTTCTTGGTAGCCGTTCTTGTGTGAATGTACATTAGAAATTTGCTGCTGAAGATTCATATAATGAGGTGCTCCATTTTCTTTTTTCCATGCTCAGTGCATGAATTCCCTTAGATTTTCTTTTTGCTCACTGTGACAATTGTTATTAACACTTTTGAGTAAGTTTGGGATTTCTGGCCGACGTTAGAATTGTGCATGGGAGGTTTCTGACCGATTTCTATCAAGTTAGAATTATATCGTGCCCGCAGGGGATATTTGTATAATTGATCTATAGATGGGAATTGCATCCTCAGAATAACAAAAAGGATATTCATGTTAACAGTCATAAAATATTTACAATCCATATATCCATATTAACAACCATAAAATATATACAGCACATATATTTATCTTAACAAACACCAAACAATTACAACCCAGCATCTTTTATACATTAATGGGTTCAGGACATCCATCTTCTTGAGCAACGCCACTAGCATAGGCAAAGATGCCGTACAGCAATTTGAGCCCCCGGGCATTAGTTTACTGTTTGCTCAAGTTCCGAATGACGGACTGAAGTCAGGGGTGTCAATGGTTCGATTTGGGTGGTTATTTTGAAAATTTTGTACTATACCATTTTTCGGTTACTCTAATATGTATAAACAAAATTTGGATTTTCAAAAACTGTTCCTATCATTTCGGTTCCTCCTCGGTTTTGGTACGGTTCGATTAATTGTCGATGTTTTTTAAAACGTCATCTAAACTACGTACTCGACAAACAATTTAGAGACGTGTTTTTGACAGACAAAACAATATTAAGAAAGAATATATATCACTTTCATTATAAAACTCATAAACTTGGCAATGAATTCCTAAAATAGTTCATGAGCAATAAAAGAAGTAAAGCATTTTAAAATTATAAAGTCTCAAAACAATATTATCGGGCAGGAGGTAAGAACTAAGAATACACATAAGAAAAAGATATTAAATATTGAAATTATTTTGAGTGTCAAATTCACGTTCACTCATTATTTTGAAAAAATATTTGATCATCATGCAGTTTTACACTGTATCAAGGTGCAAAATAAAATTAAGATGAAATAAATATGAAATCAAATTAAACATTCATCAAAAGTGAACAAACTTCACACATAAAAAAATTACTAGCCGAAAACACTTCGTTATTGAAGGACTTATTTGTTTTAACTTTCAACAGTAGTATTAGTACATTCTACAATAAAGTAAGTTGAGGCCTTGCGTATGTATTACTGGTTCCACCCAAGACCCAATGCTAAGCGTGAAATATTTTATACTTTACTATTATTAAAAAAGCTAATATATAAGATATACTTAATGCGCGCGCACACATATATATATTCGGTTCGGAATTTTTTTTATTTTTTCTTATAAAAATAAAAAACCTAACCTATTATTCCGGATAAACCTACTAATCGGTTATTTCTTTGAAGAAGCCTACTAATCAGTTCTGTTAGATTCGGTTGGGTCGGTTATAGTCGGTTTTTGAAAAACCATTGACACCCCCCTACTGAAGGATGCTACCATGCTCAAAATATGCCAGCTCAACCTACAATTCCAGATCAACAAATATATAAGCTATCACGATATAGTGAAAACTTATTCGCACTCGGTATTTACACTAAACCAATAAATATATAATATATATTTGCGCATAGACTTTTCTCACAAAGAACCACCAGAATCCAGATGATAAATGAGTTATGTCCTCTTTTGTATGAAGAAGGCACATGTAACACCTTAACATGACCAAGAGCAACCTTCTCACGAACAACGTGTATATCCATCTCAATGTGATTGGTTCGCTGATGCTGAATCGGATTATGAGATAAATATATGACGGATATGTTATCACAGTAAACCAAAGACGTCTTACGCAAGGGACATTGCAGCTCCAAAAGAAGGTTTCGAAGCCATCAGATCTCAGCAACAACATTAGCAACGCCTTTGTACTTTGCTTCTGCACTCGAACGTGATAGGGTGGCCTGCCTCTTGGCAGACTAAGAAATGAGATTATCCCCTAAAAACACAGTAGCCGGAGGTGGAGCATCGCGTGTCCGGATATCCTGCCTAATCAACATTCGTATATGATAACAACCTGGTCAGTGCTGAGGGGTATATGTGCAATCCATAATCAAGTGTGCCCTTAACATATCGAATGATACGCTTAAGGGCAGTAAAATGAGACTCCATGGGGGCATGCATAAATAAGCATACATGCTGAACAACGTAAGCAATATCAGTCCTGGTGAACGTGAGATACTGTAGTGCACCTGCAAGACTCCTGTAAAGTGTGGGATCGGACACATGATTACCATCAACAACACTAAGCTTTGATTTAGAGTCAACCGGAGTGGACATTATCTTGCAGTTTGCCATTTTAGCCCTATATTCTATCTCCTCTGCATACTTGCGCTGACACAGAAACATATGAGGGCTCATTTAATGGAATTTAATGACTAATTGGCCATATATTTAAAAGGGAGTAAATCGTGCCGCATCTACTAAAGCAATACATGTTAGTGTTGATTTGAGAAAACAAAAATGTACGAAGCAGTAGCAACTCCTTAATATGTCAATTGGTAAGCATTTCATTGTGATAAAAAAATGAGACCAAAAGGAAATGTGACCAGCGAAATCACTACGGGAGAAACAATTTGTTCTTAAATTGTTGATGTAGAGCAGAACGTCCAGCAAGTAAAAAGGACGGGTTCCGTAATTATTCGAGGTATGTTAAGGCAAATTATTCCTTTCTTTTGGCATGTTTCATGTAACGAAATATAATCGTGATATTGTTCCATAAATCATTCTACTCCTAGTAGTTAAGAATATTCATGTTATTGATTCATATGCTAAAAACATGTCTAAATATGTTCTTAAATTCTTATTGAGGTATATATGAAAGATGTTAATATTTCCAATGTTAGCCGAATGCTATGATAAAAACATGTCTAAATATGTTCCTAAGTCCTTGTTAAGGCACATGGAAAAGATGTTGATATTCACAGCGTTAACCGAAGGTACAAAGGTATTATGTCACTCATGATGTTTTATTGTCATTCATGCATTTTCATTTGCATTATATTCATATATTACCCTGAACCCACTTGTGCTATGCACACTACTATATGGTAAATATGATATGATATGTAGGGGATATGGGGAAAGGAAAAGGCGTTATATACGCACACCACTTGCAGCCAGTACAGACTATCACGAAAGAGCCCGAAGATGCCAATATTGATGCCCTTGTGTGGCCAATACGATATAACTTGATGCTCACAGAGGCGGTTATGGAAAGGAAGATGCCCTTGTGTGGCCAATATTTATATGTATATCGCATTTGCATTGTGCATAACATTTAGGCATATGTATTAGGGGCCTCAGAGGTATTTACTGCTAGTCAACTGTTTCTGTTTCTGTTGTTGTTATATCCCTGTTATGTTATTATTCATGCCCGACATACTCAGTACATCAGTCGTACTGACGTCTCTTTTGTCGGAGGACGCTGCGTTTCATGCCCGCAGGTTTTTGTAGACAGGACGACAACTCACGTTAGTATGTTGCTGACTCAGCGGATTTTTGAGCACTCCCCTTGTTTCGGAGTGTCAGTCTTATTTTGGTACGGTGTATTTTTGCATGTGTATATGGGTATGGCGGGGCCCTGCCCCGACATATTGATGTTGTGTACTCTTTAGAGGCTTGTAGACAGGTGTTATGTGTGTAGTAGTCTGGTGTGGCCTTGTCGACCTTGGTATGGGTATGTATGTATATATATAAGTTGGTTATCTGATTTTACATAATCTTTTTTCGGATTTGTCCATATTTATTTATGAATAGGTGTTAATTGTATGGTTAGTGGTACCCGGCGGGTAAGGTCCGGGTGTCCGTCGTGGCTCTCCGGTTTGGGTCGTGACACTCTTGTATAAAAAAAAAAGGACAGCTCGGTACACTAAGCTCCCGCTATGCGAGGGGTCCGGGGAAGGGCCGGACCACAAGGGTCTATTGTATGCAGCCTTACCTCACATTTCTGCAAGAGGTTGTTTCCACGGTTTGAACCCTTGACCTCCTGGTCACATGGCAACAACTTTATCAGTTACTCAAAGACTCCCCTTCTATATATACTCTTGTACAAGCTAAGGGAAATTGTTTGAGGAAGTGGACAAATTTGGTTGGTCTAGGGTGTAGACGATTTGAACTCCTCAACTTGTGATAAAACTTGTTGTGTGGTAAAACATCAAGGTTTGTGTATAAACTTAAACTTGAAATATCTTTACTTGCTGAAATATTTTGAAGTATCTTGAGTTGTTGTTTCTTTTCTCTTCACTTTATATCATAGTATTAGTATTATCTCAAGTATTGTCAGATATTCGCTAACTCGCTCACTTGTATGGATTGCTTGATCATTTTGCATTCTTGTTTGGACTTTTTCCTTCTTGTGGCAGTGAACTTGTCACCTATATCGGCATGCCTATTGATTCGGGTTTTTTGCCGTCTTGACTTTAAATTTGTATCTTGTATTAATTATGGAACTTGTCCATGCTACTATTAATTAATTTTTGTTAGTAAGTAGGTTTCCTTTTAGGCTTGGTTCTCCATAAGAACATGAGAGGAAGGGGTGAATTCTGAGCTATTAATATTCTTCGCCGACTTAGTCTGGAACTACAATGAGTAATTTTTCACTGGAAGAAACTTGGTAGTTTCTGATTCAAGCAAGTATGAGCAATAAAATATGATGCAGAAAGTAATAAGACAATTTTTTTTTCTGGTTCAGCAAACTTACTTTTAGTTTTCTTGGGTTACAATGGGTTATTTCTGAGCGATTTGAATGTTGATCTTTGAGTATGGGATTTTATGGTTTTCTCGCGCTAATCACTAACATTCTTTTTTCCGACTCCGCACATAGCAAAAGTTTAATGTATTGGGCTGCCCTTTAATCACTAACATTTGAGTGTTGTTTTCTCTCCCTTGCTCTCCAACAATGAATTAATTAGTTGGTTTTTACTCTGCGATGTTCTTCTTTGGCCTTGTGTCCAGGGATCACCATGGGTTTGAGAGCAGTGTGATGGGGGACTATTCCGCCAGATTCGAAGAGCGCTTTTAGTTTGCCTAACAAGGATTGATTTTCGCTCGTCACCAACAATGAATTACAATGATCTTCATTTGCTAACCAATAATGATCTCACACAACTAAACTCTGTTTGGATGGTTGTTACATATTGTTTTACTGTATTATATTGTGTTGGATAGATAATATCGTTTTCCGACGTTACATAATGCAACAAATCAGCAATTGAAAGGATAAATTTAAAAGAAAAATAGAGTATGAAATCGAGTTATTATAGAAGGTAGGGTAAAAGATACTATTAATTAAATCATAAGCAAAGATAAAATGAGGGAGAAAAAGGTAACAACGTGATCACATCAAATCGGTCGTTACATAACAATGGATTCAATGATACGAGACACAGTCCAATGCAATAGATAACAACCATCCTAATATTATTTGACCACAAATTCTTAAAACTCTCCCGATCAATAATTGAGGTTTTAGCCTTTAAAAATTGATCTAAAATAACTTATTTATCATGAAACCAAGAAAGTATTTAGTTCTCTTTTTCAAATTTACCCGTGACACATTATAATTATGTCAAAGCTTAAAGTCAAAATTCTTTTTAAGTTTTAGGAGTTAGTGTATTCCTTAATTTATATGCTCAAGCTTAAAACCTTAATTATTTTACATCTGAGTCCCCATTGTCCAATCAAACACCATGTAAATTGGAACCAAAGTATATTACTATGTTTTGTGGATTGAAAAAAAAGAGTGAAAGAGAAATTTTAATCGCACCTCAAATAGATATCACTAAATAAGAATTAAGCCTTAAATGGATCTTACCTGGACAAACTCAAATTAATACCCAAACACTGGGCGTGGGTGGAAAATCTGATTTTCATAGTCGGTAACAGTGGTCGTCATTAATTAGGTCGAAAATCAAGAACCGAAAATAAGAAGAAAAAAATTCCGATTGACCGGAGTCGATGGACAAAGCAAAATCCCCTCAAGTAAAAAGTTGTGTGCCGAAGCTCAACTCCAATTCTAATTCCGAAGCTAAGATTCACACCCCATCATCTGGTACGTTACCCCTTTTCAATAGACTTTAATAATCACTTTTCTACAGAAAGTATATACAAAAAGAATAAAATGAAATCATCTATTATTCTCTATGAATTAGCACACATTTTGTTAAGCAAACTTCAATAGTGTTTTTATTTTGGCAACCCAATGTAATTGTCTTAGTTTTGTTGTAGATAAATAATCGCAAATTAGTTGTCATGTTTCACTTTTTAATAGTCAATTTGACTGATTTTCAAAGCTAAATTGGATTAGATCAACTCATTATTTTACCATTAAAATTTAGATATTAAAAAAACTATACCAGAAGTAGTACAAGTTGCATCTTTTCTCATGTCAATTTGATGAAAAAAGTATATTCTAAAATGTTGGTCAAAGTTCGCGTAGTTTTACTCTCGAGAAGAGAATAATGAGAACTCATTTGGGACGGAGGGAGTATAGTTTTTTCGTGAGCAGACCTCCAGTTGTTTGTTATTTTGCTTTACTTTGTGCGTGTGTGGATTGTTGATGAGTTAAATGGAGTTTGGTTGTTTTGTTATAGTATTAGCTATCAAGAAGAGAAAGCCATCCAGCTTAGTGAGCTTATGTCTTGGAGTTATCGGCAGGCATTTTGAGGATATCATCGAAGACCTCACCGAGATTGCTGCTAATTTTCCGTCCACCATGAAGGTTGAATACTCTTATGACCGGTTTTATACATAATTTGGTTGTAATTATGATAAAGATGTAACCTTTGGCATACGAATACTCCATTTTTAAGTTGGCGATCCTTTAGCTCATGGATTCTTTCGTGTTTTAATTAACCATACAATCCGTAAAATGGAAAATTACAGAAGTCCTATATCCTAGTTGAGCAAGTTCAAATTTTGTCCCCACTTTAAGGGTGAACCAAATAGTGAAGGAATGCGCCCCCCCCGCCTGTTTTTCAACTTTTGACAAAAGACTGCTTCTTGGCTATCAAATCAAAGAAATCATTTTATTTTTTCTTCCTTCGTTTGTTTTCATTGGGGGAACGGTGAGGGGGGGGGGGCGTTGGCAGTGGAGGATGACTAAAAAAGGAAAGTGAAACCGTCAATCCGTGCTTTTCCACTCGACTCTAATTTTTCTTGTTTCTTGAACAATAATTGTTAGATGGCACTTGTGGCAATTGCAAGAAGGAGAAGGTTATTAAATGACGATGTCATTGTTGCATTAGCTGATAGCTCCTGGCAAATCCTGGACTTATCTGGTTCAGAGGTTTCTGATTTTGGCCTATCAAAAGTGGTTAAAACATGCAAACATCTGCAAGCAATTGACATAAGGTACTTCATTTTGATCATTTCATTTGTCTTTTGAAAAACAAATGCCAGTTGGATAAGGATTTTCTGGTTTAATTTCCTGATTGGATATGCATAGTGCACCAACTATGGCTTTGTAGATGACACCTCTCATTTCCACTGGGGCACACTAAATTTATTGTCCTATGTCGAAATTCTGCAATTAGCAAGGAGGCTGGAAAGTAGGAAAAGGGCCCTCAACTACTAGTAAATTAAATCAAGTAGTGTACTTAATGTATGGCTCAAAAATTAGGTTATGAGGCGTTAACTCTCACTCTTTTTTCCAGCTAGTTCTTGATCTCGTACTCATGTGAACAATTTATGCCAAGTACTTTTCTGGATTTCATTTTTCTTTAAAGTTGCATTAAACACTTTGTGCAGGCTACATTATCACCTACTCCCTCTGTCCCAAAAAGATTGGCCTACTTTCCTTATTAGTTTGTCCCAAAAAGATTGGCTCCTTTCTATATTTAGAAACAATTTAACTTTATGAGATCATTTATAACCACACAAATATCTAAGATTTGTTTTGTCCTTTTTCTGCTGCTCAACTTAAATTTGGTTTTGAAATGTAAACCTAAATGTGAACATCCATTGTCACAGTCGCTGCAGCAACCTCACGTCAGCCAGTGTATCAGAGCTCTTGCTGAGCTGCCAGTCTCTTGAAATACTGAGATGGGGGTAGGTTTCCTTTCTTAAATCAACTCACTTCTTTCAGTCATGAAGCTTAAAAATTCGCGTGTAACAATAACAAGATCCGGTCCTTGAATTTCTCCTAAGCTAACATTTCATAAATAAATTCTCGAATCACGTGTTTATCTGGGTTACCCTCTAGTCCACTGATGCAACCATTTGGTTTTCTTCATAACTTGCTTAGAACCTGTGGACCTTTCCATGTTAAATTATGGTTTGGTTACTAATGAGTACATTCAGTATTAAGATTCTTCTCAAATATGTGCATAATGTAAGCATTCATTTTTTAAAAAAAATATGCCTTGCTTAAGGATGCTCAAATTTGATGCATTTAGTTTCGTTGTGTTGTCCTCACTGTGTTCATGTTTGAAGCAATGCATGCATTGATAGAAGGCATAGAGGAGGCTAGACTAGACAATCCAATGGCAAAGAGTTGTGTTAGTTTTAGATCCTATGTATTGTCTCATTTCAATTCTGCATATTACTAGCTATGATTTTTTTTATAGTTTATGATCATGTTTCTTTGACAGGATGATTAGCGCATGCATATATTTACATGATTGTTATTTTTTTCTTAGTGATTTGCTGCACTTGAGCCGAAGGTCTTTCGGAAACAACTTCTCTACCTCCATGAGGTAGGGTACACTCTACCCTCCCAGACCCCACTTGCGGGACTACACTGGGTATGTTGTTATTTTTTACATAGGTTGTGCTAGGTTGTTTGTTATTGTCTATCCTTAGGAATAAAAGTGCAGCCCGGTGCACAAAACATCCTTTGGAATATAACGGTCAAACATTTGGGAGTTTAGCATTTTATTCCGTTCCTTTTGCTTGTCATTAGTTATGAGTTCTTTGTTTTCTAGTGTGGTTTTATTTTGGGGAGGGTGGGGTGTACGCGGACCTTATCTACCTTGTGTAAGGTAGAGTGGTTGTTTTCGATAGACCCTCGGCTCAAGATATGCATCATATACATAAATTATGTAATTTAACATTGACTTGAATAGTCACTAGCCATGCTATTTTTTATGTTTGCTTTAACTTCTCATTTTTTGTTTTGATTAAGGTAACAGTTAACTTCTCACTTTTAGGTGACCACATAATATAATGAGTGCATCCTACATGATAAACCTGGCATGCTTAAACCCAATTGGGGTATCCTGTTGTAAGGAAGACTCGGCTTATTGACTAGATCCATTATTTGAAGACAAGAAAAGAAGAAAGAATATTGCATGTTTCAACTATTTACACAATATCATTTAAAATGTTCAACGAAAGAAATCCCTTGTAAAGTTCATCATATATTTTGATTGATTGATATATTTCAAAGATCTCTCTCTCTCTCTCTCAATAATTAAAGGAAAATGTAGAAGTTAACCATATAACCGGAATAAATCAGAGTGAATGTTGCAGAGGCTGCCCTCGGAGTGAGAACACAGCTCGTAGATGCTTCGCTTCGTTGAAGCCAATATTAGAGCATGTGGAAGGAGATTCTTGGGAGGAACTCGATACCTCAGAAATAGCTCATGGTGCGACATCCTTGCGTTGGCTTTTATGGGTATGAATTGTATTTGCTGTTCAGGCTGGCAAGACTTCATCTTTCTTGTTAAGAATTACAACATGTGACGACTTTATCTAATCCTTTTGCAGCCAAAAATTGAAAAGGACCAGCTGGAGAGTTTGTCTGAAGAATGCCCACGAATCATAGTAAATCCAAAGCCGTCACCACTAGGTTACAGGGGGCTAGATGTACCTAGAGAAGCAAGACTAGATGTATCATTAGATGATCTCATTGTTGAAGATATCGACCCGAAAACCTGGGCAGTATCTGGATTTGTACCAAGAACATCAAGCATAGAAGATTTGCCCGTGGCGGAAAAGTTTAGACTTGCATTTCTTGAGAGAGATACTAGACTAGCACCAAAGCGAGCAAAGAATGCAAGACAACATCAGCGACGTGCAGAAAAGGAATGGGTAATGATGAATAGTAGGGCAAAAGCACTAGCACTTGCCTCACTGGCGAGCAAATCCTTGAACATTCGGAACTGAAACTTATGCGACCCAACTTTCGGAAATAGCCTCCCTACCTTGTGAGGTCTGCATACACTCTACCCTCCCCAGACCCCACAGGGTGAAATTATACTGGGTATGTTGTTGTAAGTCTTTATGGTCTTCCATGAAATCATTTCACAGTAGTCATTCCAACACGAGGGAAGAAGATGTTAACAATCATCAAATATTTACAGCACATATATTAATTGAACAAACACCAAACATTTACAACCCATATCATCTTTTATACATTGACAAGTTCAGGACATCCATCTTCTTGAGCAACGCCATTAGCATAGGGCAAAGATGTTGTACAGTAATTTGAGCCCCCGGGCATTAGTTCACTGTTTGCTCAAGCTCCCAATGACGTACTGAAGTATGCCACCATGCTCAAAATATGCTAGCTCAACCTATATTTCCAAAGCAACAATATATAAGCTATCACGATATGGTAGACTTATTGGCACTTGATATTTACACTAAATCAATGGATACAAAACATATGTTAGTACATAGACTTCTCTCGCTTAACCAGATGATAAACGAGTTATGTTCTGTGTCCTCTTTTGTATATTAATCCTCATTGGACCAAGTTCAAAAAAATTGTCAAGACTTGCGACGACCCGACTAATGCAGCTTTCACTAGTGTATGAAATAAGAAAATTAAGTGCAAAGGATCTATAAATGATGATTAGAACTAGAAGACTGTATCTTACTGAGTCTCCAGCATTAATTCTGTTATCCGAAAGAAAGAAAAAAGAGAACTAAAACCACTTAAATGCACTCCCCCATTCTATTATCTGCACAATTCAATGTAAGTCATTTTTTAGACTGGGAAAAAGGTTGTATAGTAGGAAAACAATACATACCTCTGTGTCAAATCTAAGAGTACACGTGAAAGATTTTGCACTATCACTTGTCACAGTAACATCTTCTCCGGGTCTTATATCAGAAATTCTCAGTGGAAAGTCAATAGTGTAACGCTCATGACCAGTCAAACCTAGTGTTTCTGCATCCTCACCAGGCTTAAAACAAAGTGGAATAATGCCCATTCCAACCAGGTTGCTGCGATGTATCCTCTCAAAGCTTTTAGCTATCACTACTTTTACTCCCTGTTTCAAGAACAATAATGTAACATCCATAGAGAAAAGGGAAAGAGAAGATAATCTGAACCACGGAAACTAGTCTAAAATACTTACTAGTAGCATTGGCCCCTTAGCAGCCCAATCACGGGAACTCCCACTCCCATATTCTGCTCCAGCAAGAACAATGGTATCGTGCCCCTCGGATTTGTATTTCTACAAGTAGTTCAATATAGCACAACAAAACATTAATCATTACATATGAGGGGTGGTGAATGTAACAGAATAGAGGAACACCCTGTGTCTATTGAATATGCACAACTGTTAGCCAAACGATAGTAAAACATTTCCTCAATAGAGCATGCAACTCACCATTGCTGCATCATACACGTACAGTTTCTCTCCAGTTGGTATGTGAATGGTCTTTGGACCGACTTCCCCATTCAAGAGCTTGTTGACTATGCGAATGTTTGCAAAAGTACCTCTAGACATTACCTCATCATTGCCACGACGACTGCCATAAGAATTGAAGTCCTTCCGCTGAACTCCAAGCTCCATAAGATACTTTGCAGCAGGACTATCTTTGTGAATGCTACCTGCTGGAGAGATATGGTCAGTGGTGATACTATCACCAAAGTTCAATAAGCAGTAGGCTTCCTTCACCCCATGAGGACCAGGAGGGTCCACACTCATGCCCTTGAAATATGGGGGTTGATGGATATAAGTTGAGTTTGGATCCCATGCATAAAGATTGGACGATGGGACGGATAGTTGATTCCAGAAAGGATTTCCTTGAGCAATAGCTTCATAAGTGCTCTTAAACATCTCAGGGAGCACACTTGATTGAACAACCTACAGAAAATCGCTTTTGAGTCATATTTAAAGGCCATGGAGATAATCATTGCTTATTGAGGACAGCAAAAGCATAATACCTCCGCTATTTCTTCATTGCTAGGCCATATGTCCTTTAAGTAAACATGTTTTCCATCTTTTCCAATTCCAATAGGCTCCTTCTCGAAATCAATGTCCACCTTAAAAATATAGTTGAAAGAATTTTAACTATACAAATATGCAAGCAAAGTAGGTAATCTAGTGGTTAGAAGCAAGACGCAGAAACAAACCCCTCCACCCACCCTAAAAAAGAAGAAGAAGATCATGGTTCGCCAAAACAAAAACAAAAAATAAATGAAAACACAAGAAGAGAGAGCAGCAAGTCATAAACTCATCAGAACAAACATGCTAAACACGGCTGTAAACGGCTCTAGTCCCCACATTTAGTGAAACGGAAGGCTACTGATTGAGAGTAGCTAATGGGAAATAAAGCACAGAAAGAAACTATTGTTGGGTATTACAAAGGATTTGCAGAAACGGAAATTACAAGTAACTGCTTACGTAAGAATTGAAATTACAATTCAACTAGAAAACTGGAAATTACAATATAACAATAAAACTGAAATTACAATATTTCTTGAACAAGACCGGAAACTGCTTTGATTTTTGCTGAGTCGAGTGTGGCACTCTGTCCTTAAGACAATATTGCCCCGTATGTATCCTTTATACGTTCCGGACAATTCGTCTCCCAAGATAAAACAGCAATGGAACAATTGAGCAAAGGAAACTCAAAAGCTACCGTGAAGAATATTGAATAAGAAATGATGCTTGGAAGATTAGGAAGAAACTGCTTTGCTATACTTTCTGCTTTGTGTATTTTCGAGTATATCAAGTGTGCCTCAACAATGGTGTAAGGGGTGTTTATATAGGAGGAAGAGGGGCTGTTGGACTGCCTCCATAACAGCCATTATTGGCCAAATAATGACCATTATGGAGGTAGTAAAGCCACCAAATAAATGGAGAAAATTGCCAACGGATTGGCCATTAGTGGAGGTGTAATTCAGCCAAAATAAATGGCTGAATTGAGTGCTGGAACGTTTCTGTTCTGGACCGTCGAAGTTCTGATTTTCTGAAAAACTTCAGGGACCAAACTGTACATCTTGGAACACGGGATCAAAGCGTACTTGACAAAGTTTTCGGCCCAAAAGATAATATCGAAGCCCCACAGACCGGACCGGCGGCGGCGTGGTGGTCTTTCCTTGAACCGGCACATCTAGGTCCTCCTCCTTTAAACACATGGGATACCCCTTGGGGTCCCAAACCCCAAACACATTTCGAGTCTTATATACACAACAATTCTTTCTTCCTCTACCGATGAGGGAGAATTGAACACAACACCACACTTTCCATGCTTCAAACACCTCACTTCGTGAACCAATATCTCTTTCATTTCTCAATGAAATTTGACGATTCTTGGCCCTACGGTTATCTACGTACTTGGTACATCATGCATGTGTGAAGAACCGGATTCTCCAACATACGTAACACTAGTGTTTAAGCCGTTAAAGTTGGTCGGTCGCAACTCCCGCCAAAGGCTAATTTCCAACAACTATCTCAGCACAAAAAGTTCACTCCTTCACTAAATCTATGCCTAGAACATTGTATTTCAATAAACTATCATGTGATATAGTAGAATTTGGATTCCCACGGTTAGCATTGGTATCAAAGAAAATGCGGGACAAGTCCCTCACTAATTCATCTTAGCATACCGTTCCTGCAAGTGCATATGCGACAACAAGCGGTGGCGAAGCAAGATAATTAGCTCTTGTTAGAGGGTGAACACGGCCTTCAAAGTTCCGATTTCCAGAAAGCACAGCCGCAGCTACAATGTCTGCAAAAAGAATCCCAAGAACATCATCAACATAGCCAATCATTTTTCTTGCTAAAGCATGAACTGCTCAGGCAGCCTGAATGCCACCGGAGCACCATGTGACAGTACTACAGTAAATGCACAAAATAGCGCACCATGTGAAAGTACTACAGATTGGACAGTACTCAAAAGGAAAAGTACCAAGGGTCGAGTGATAAATTGGACATTACCATTGTTGGTGATGGCAGAAGCAACTGATTCATCAAGATCTCCAGAATTACCAATACACGTTGTGCAACCATAACCAACGAGATTGAATCCCTGCTGGTTCAGGTACTTTTGCAGACCACTGCAATACAAGGTCACGAAATAACTCGGAGAGAACAAATAATAAAGTTTCAGGAAACGGGAATGGCGAAGATAAGTAACAATTGATCACAAATAGTACCTCTTATGGAGGTATTTTGTAACAGCCCCTGAACCTGGAGCTAGACTTGTTTTTATCCATGGTTTAACCTATTGAATAATCACACAAGTTAACTTTAGAAGCATGCTCATGCTCCATCTGTCAATAATTTAGCTCAGGAATCGCCACGTGTGACAAACTATAAAGCCTGCAGCATTAGTTTAGGCACTAAAACCAACCTCCAAACCTAATTCGCACGCCTTTTTTGCAACAAGACCAGCTCCAAGCATGACACTTGGATTAGATGTATTTGTGCAGCTCGTTATAGCAGCTATAACTACACTACCATGCTTAAGTTCAGCAGGCAATCCGTGGAATGTGAATTTTACAACTTTATTTTGCTCTTGCTTGGGCACAGCAAATCCCTGCATGGTTAAAAACAAAGGGATTATTTATTGTGCCGTTCAACACTTCATGGCATATTTTTAATACAAGTAAACACTTCTATGGCATGCTTGTGTCAACTCCTAAAATGAATTGATGTTTCATCAATCAGAATTTGCATGTTATATATAATAAAGAAAAGGGAAAATAATATCTCCAAAATTCAAACTGTTTGCCGAGGAAAGATTGACCTTGAATCCGTGTTTGTTATCGAGGCATGCATGCCAATCAGATTTCATATCTTTGAGAGGGACGCTATCATTTGGCCTATGAGAGACAAGAACCGTGAGAATGCTGGATGGAAATCTAACAATGAGCTACGCAAAAATTTGGTATGTGAAAACAGTTATAAAGTAACACCTTTTTGGTCCTGAGACACAGGGTTCAACATCAGCAAGTTCCAATTCCAAATAAGATGAGTAAACTCTCTCCTCTTGAGGCTGTATTGTAATATTATACTACTGAGTTACATCACAAAAGTTAAACATTAACATCTGAGTATAACATTGTAATAGAAATTTTACCTCGTTGTAGTCAAAAAACATTTTGTTTGCCCGCAAGTACTCTTCAATCATTGTTATCTAATCATATAAAGTAACGAGACTGTTAGAAATATCCGAGCATTTTACTTTTTAAGCAGACCACAATTAAAGGGAGAAAAAAAGGAGGGAACAACTAACTGTTTCCTCAGTCCGTCCAGTTAATCTAAGGTACTTTAATGTCATATGATCTACAGGGAAGAAACCCATGGTAGCTCCGTACTCGGGAGACATATTTGCAATCGTTGCCCTATCAGCCAATGATAGTGAGGCTAGTCCTGGACCTGTATATCAAAGAAACTAAATGAGCCACATGCAAAGAAGACATTGGTTTTGCCATTTTAAAAGAGCCAGAGCGATGGTTAAATACCGTAGAACTCCACGAACTTCCCGACAACACCGTGCTTTCTTAACATTTGAGTTACAGTTAAGACCAAATCAGTAGCTGTCACCCCATCACACAATTTTCCAGTCATTCTAAAGCCGACAACACCAGGCAAAACCATGCTCAATGACTGTCAGAATTTAAAAAAAAAAGAAAGAAAGGGGAAAATATCAAATTAATTGAGTGATAGTGTTTGTCAAGGGACTACATGCAATAACATATGCAGACACTGAGAGAAAATTATAAGGTACAACCAGGGCACTAAGGGAGTAAGCGACCACTAAATTATTAAGGAAATTAATGTTCTCTCATCCGTAGGATTAAAGCTGAGGACAGGAGCATCCAAATCATCAGTAAATGACAATCTAGGTTTTCAACCAACATATATTCTAGCAAAAGGGGACATTACCCAGTATAATAGTAAAATCTGTTATAAAGAAGAGAGAAAAGAAGTAATTCATCATTAACCGTAGTAACCTCATGATTGCACAGGGAAAAAGAACAATGACAAACAAAGGTAAATTGTTAAAAAATAATCATCACTCTTGAAAACTTTTGACTGCCAATAAATAGATATTAAAATTGTAATGTGATGACCAATCTAGCATCAATGAGTAGCAGTTGATAGGCCAAGATATCCTGAAAAGGAAAGTATGCTAAGGCTAATATTGTCATTTTGGCATTCAGACAATCGATGCAGTGGCGACAAAAGAAGGGGGAGTTGTGATGCATAGAAGGATTGGGAGATCTCATTTACTATATGTGTGGAGGTGGAAATAAATTAAATACCTGGCCAAGCATTGCTGCCTCTGCTTCAATTCCACCAACTCCCCATCCAGCAACTCCTAATCCATCAATCATCGTTGTGTGAGAGTCAGTCCCAACTAGACTATCAGGATAAAGAACACCATCTGAGTTGAAAACTACCCGTCCAAGGTACTCCAAATTAACCTATTGAATATTTGAGAGGAGAAATTGTGTCAAAAGAAAATCTCAAAGCAAACAAGAAGTCGTAAGCAGAATGTAAAACTAGAAACAACAATTTTAATGCAGGCTAACACCTTGGCAGCAGCATACATGAGCCTCTCTTCCTTTATTTTCTTAAAATTGAAAAAGAAAAAAGGAACGACAATACCTGGTGAACAATACCAGAACCAGGAGGAACAACAAGCATGTTGAGAAAGGCAGTAGAACCCCATCTGAGAAAAGCAAACCTCTCTTTGTTTCTCTGAAACTCAATGTCCATATTAGCTTGCAAAGCATTTTCTGATCTAGCCACATCAACTTGCACCGAGTGGTCAATTACAAGGTCAACTGGAACCTGGACAGATTACCAATGTCTCAATATACAGGAGGAGAAACAAAGAACCACTACAACCCTCCGTAGAGAAATAGACGTCTTGAGCAATCTAGGAACCAGCTGAACAAGAAATGTACCAAAGGATTGATCTTGTCAGGATCACTACCAAGCTCCTTCATAGCATCACGCATAGAGGCGAGATCAACCACAGATGGAACTCCAGTAAAATCCTAAGTACATCATTAAAAGCGTAATGAAAGTGATCAAGAATTCAAAATCATGAATCTGTTAATGCTACAATCATCACTCATTAGCATTTCATTCTTTTCACCTGTAGCAAAACACGGGCCAGCTTAAATGGAATTTCAACTTGCATTGGTGCAGTATTTTCCCAATCCAGGATCTTCTCAACATCATCCTTGGATACTTGGAGATTGTCACAATTCCGTATGGCAGATTCCAGTAATATCCTTATAGAGAAAGGTAGCTTGTCTGCATTATTAACGTGTACAAATATATTATACTCCATATATTGTGTAATATTTAGTGATGTATAATTATAGTAGTTATAGGATCCTTATTGGATTACTATTCCACATTGTACACTATATATATTTGTATTAATGAGAAAGACTCCCCAAGGGAGATTAATACAATCCAACATGGTATCAAAGCCCAAGACCTAAACCCTACTTTCTTTCCTCAGCCGCCGCAATACCTCGGTTTCTGCGTCTTATTTTCTTCCGAAAAGCAGAAAATTCTTGCGTTTATTTTCTTCCGAAAAGCAGGAATTTCTGGTCTGTTTGTTTTTATTTTTACCTGAAACCAAGAAAAGCTCAATGTTTGCGCAAGAATTTATGGAGGGGTTATAGGCTGGCCAAGTGTTGAAGCTGCCTACTTTGCAGAAAGCAGCTGCAGCACCTTTCTGCGTTTGCAGCAGAACAGCAGCCACCTAGTCCCCTAATTTTTTTTATCTTTTCCTTTTCGCCAACAACTCTTCGGAAATTTAATGGCAGTCACAAATTTACAAGGCCTTCCCCAATCCAATTTGGGCCAGACTTTCGTCACATTGACTCCTTGGCAGCCTGATAATGCATGGTATATGGATACGGACGCCACGTCTCACCTCACCAACAATTTTGGTAATCTTCCTCAACTGTGAAATTTAAATACTCCACAATCTATTATGGTTGGAAGTAGTCATCGCATTCCAATTCAAGGATTTGGCCACACACTAACCCCACCACCGCATCCTCAGTTCTCCCTAAATAACGTCCTATATGCCCCAAATATTATCAAAAACCTAATCTCCGTTAGAAAATTTGCTGTTGATAATTCCGTATCAATCAACTTTGACCCGTTTGGGTTTTCTGTAACGGACCTACGTACCGGAAAACTCCTTACGAGATGCAATAGTGAGGGGGACCTCTATCCTTTCCTATCCACGCCCGTTGCCAGTGTCACCCCTCCCACATCTCTAACTGCCCAAGTCTCTCCTCCCACCGCTTTAGCAACAATCTCTCCGTCAACCTGACACAATAGACTTGGACACCCCAGAGCTCCTGTTTTTACTTTTCTTCGGAACAATAATTAATTCGTTGTTCTAGTGGGACACCTACCCAACAGTGTTTTTCTTGCCCTTTAGGCAAACACATTCGCCTCCCTTTTCAGCCTTTTTAAGTGTTACGTTTTCCCCGTTTGATATTGTTCATGCAGATTTATGGACATCTCCTGTTATTAGTTCCCTAGGTCATAAATTCTATCTTGTGTTATTAGATGACTTTTCTCACTTTATCTGTATTTACCCTCTAAAATTCAAGTATGAAGTCTTTACCAAATTCATTGAGTTTCGTACCTATATCAAAACACAATTTGAAAAGTCCATAAAATCATTCCAATGTGACAACGGTCGTGAGTTTAATAATTCCGCATTTCATAACTTTTGCACCAAGAATGGCATGGTCTTCCGTTTCTCTTACCTCACCCCAAAACGGAAAAGCCGAATGAATCATCCGTACCATCAACAACATGGTTCGTACCATTCTTTTTCATGCCTCCCCCCCGCCGTTCTGGGTCTGTGCAGTCAAAATGGTAAAATACATCCTTAATATTTTACCTACGAGTACTCTTCACAACAAAACCCCCACCGAAATTCTCTACCGTCGGATTCCGTCATATGACCACCTTAGAATTTTCGGTTGTCTGTGCTACCCAAATCTTGCCTCAACTGCTCCTCATAAACTAGCGCCTCATACCACCCCATGTGTCTTCTTAGGATTCCCACCAAATCACAGGGGATATTTGTGTTATGACATGTCTTCCCGTAAGATCGTGTACCGTCATGTCACGTTTAACGAGGCAATCTTCCCATTCGCCAATCTCCAAAAATTCTGGACTACCGTTTACACGTTCCTCGAGGAGTCCGAACCCCCCCCGCCACCTGCTCAGTAATTCGGTTATGGTCGCCGCCACCTCCGGTAGCTACCCTACAGTCGTCGTAACTGCCACCTCCGGTGGCCTCCATGCCCAGTCACAGTCTCAACTACCTAATCCGGCTACTGTACTATCGCCCCCACCTCAGGCAGCTACCCCACAATCGGCTTCACTGCCACAAGTCGCTGCCTCCTCCGCAGCCTCCATACCCCAGTCACAGTCTCGACTACCCATCTGCATCTCCTCTGAAATTCGACCCTTTGTATCTCCGACTGTTCCCAATGGTAAAACCACTATTCCGGCATCACTGGACTTCACATCTGCCACCCCGACTTCGTTAGATCTTCCATTCCCGGTGTCACCCAGTCAGCTGCTACATCCCATATGCCCATGTCATCAATGTCGGTCGCACATCCATTCCAGGCCACCACATCCACCCATCTCTTATCTTTCACCTAACTCAGCCGACATAACTACCAACCGACAAAACCCCAACCCTCCACCACCATCTCCCCAACCTCACCACCAGTCACCAACAATGCCTCATCCCATAACAGTAACGACACCCATCCAAATATCTCCTGGCCCGACACAGTACCCCACTGCCCCAATCGTCACCACCCACACTGCCTCGCCTACCCCTACCCCGATCACTAACACAAATACCAAAACCGCCCCTGTCCTCACGCACCGAATGGAAACCCGTGCCCAACACGGGATTTTCAAACCCAAAGTCCAATTTAACCTCTCCACACAAACCATATCCCCAATTCTCAAAAACCCAAAATTAGCCAAACTTGACCCAAATTGGAATGCAACCATGCATGAGGAATTTAACATTTTAACAAAACAGCACACTTGGGATCTGGTTCCTAGGCCGGATGGGGTGAATGTGATCCGTTGCGTGTGGCTTTTTCGTCACAAATACAGAGACAGTGGTGACCTAGAGAGATATTAGGCGAGACTTGTGGCTAATGGTACTAATCAACATGAAGGTATTGATTGTGGTGAGACATTTAGTCCGATTGTTAAACCGGCTAAAATTCGCACAGTTCTGAGTATTGATATGGGCGGGCATTGGCCGATTCATCAACTTGATGTGATAAATGCATTTCTACATGGGGATTTGAAAGAAATTGTTTACATGTACCAGCCGCCTGGGTTTGTACATCCAGCAACCCCTCAGTATGTATGCCGTCTTCGTAAGTCACTTTATGGTTTGAAACAATCCCCTAGAGCATGGTATGATCGCTTTGCACAGTACATTATGCAAATTGGATTTGTATGCAGCAAGTGCGATAATTCTCTTTTTATTTTTTTCATCGAGGTAGTAGCACTTTTTACTTACTACTATATGTGGATGATATTGTTCTCACTGCCTCATCTGATGTGTTGAAAAATGAGGTTATTGCATTACTTAAGACAGAATTTGCTATGACTGACTTGGGAAAGAATTTGCTATGACTGACTTGGGAAAGTTGAGCTATTTTTTGGGATATCAGTGACTCGTTCTGCAGATACTATGTTTCTGTGTCAGCGCAAGTATGCAGAGGAGATAGTGTACAAAAATGGCGAACTGCAAGATCATGTCCACACCGGTTGATTCTAAATCATAGCTTAGTGTTGTTGATGGTAATCCAGTGTCCGATCCCACACTCTATAGGAGTCTTGCAGGTGCACTACAGTATCTTACTTTCACCAGGCATGATATTGCTTATGATGTTCAGCAGGTATGCTTATTCATGCATGCCCCAGGGAGCCTCATTTTACTGCCCTTAATCGTATTATTCGATATGTTAAGGGCACACTTGATTATGGATTGCATTTATACCCCTTAGCACCGACCATGTTGTTATCATATACGGATGTTGATTGGGCAGGCTGTCCGGACACGCGTCGCTCCACCTCCGGCTACCGTGTATTCTTAAGGGATAATCTCATCTCTTGGTCTGCCAAGAAGCAAGCCACGTTATCCCGTTCCAGTGCAGAAGCAGAGTATAGAGGCGTTGCAAATGTTGTGGCTAAGATCTGCTGGCTCCGAAACCTTCTCTTGGAACTTCAGTGTCCGTTGCGTAAGGCTTCTTTGGTTTACTATGATAACATATCCACCATATATTTATCTCATAATCCGTTTCAGCATCAGTGAACCAAGCATATTGAGATGAATATACACTTTGTTCGTGAGAAGGTTGCTCTCGGTCATGTTAAGGTGTTGCATGTGCCTTCTTCATATCAGTATGCGAATATATTCACGAAAGGTCTTCCTAGACAGCTATTCCTCGACTTCATATCCAGTCTTAGCGTCCGGCCTCCTCCCGCTCCGACTGAGGTATTAACGTGTACAAATATATTATACTCCATTTATTGTGTAATATTTAGTGATGTATAATTATAGTAGTTATATGATCCTTATTGGATTATGATTCCACATTGTACACTATATATATTTGTATTAATGAGAAAGACTACTCAAAGGAGATTAATACAATCCAACATGCATCACAAAAAATGAAATGCAGAAATTCTGAAATGTTGGCTTGACGACAAGAACAAACAATATTAAAATGTAAGAACTAGATAGTCATTAGAGGGGTTAAATGTAAGAGCTAGATAGTCATTAGAGGGGTTCATCTTAAATATAGCAAAATTATTTGAGTGCATACCAGTCCTTGGATCATTTAGAACAGGAAGACTGTAGAATTTTCCAAACTCGCCACCTCCAGGCTTGGGAAGACTAGTAAATATTCCTTTGAAAGGATGTTCCGAAGCTGGATAAAAATTTTAAAAAGATCATTTGATTTAGGATTACTCAAACAAAACCAAAGAATCATACATCATAAAATTCATGCAGAAGGGCTTGCAGCAGCAAAATTTGTATCAGATGACATGCCAATTCCAAATCCGGAAGGGAAGACATTGACATGGATACCCACAGCCTTGTTATGCAGGTAAACCATAAAGGGCCTAGTTTCAACCCCAATTATACCAACTCTTAATAAAAATCAAGTCAGAATACCGATTAAAACAATATTAGAAGAATTAAGGTGCAATTATATGATCAAATCTTTCATATCACTAAATGTATGCACACTTACATAGCAAAGCAGCTTAAGATAAATATATATTAGTAACAACTTCATAAGCGAAAGCATTTCGACCACCTTAAGCTATCAATAAAATCCTTTCCAAATATCTATGGTAATTTTTACTATTCATCTTCATTTCGTAGGAGACAATTCCCATGGTCTGTGAATTTTGCCGCTCACTTGTGGTTTGAGCATCACTAAAGACAGGGAAAAGGATGGAATAACTCCACGTTCCCACTTCTAATTTCTCAATCGAGCAAACTATGTAACAACTGAATTCACCTCCTCCTCCTTTTTTTTTTTTTTAGATTTGCTGAATTCCGTAGCACGTCTCCTATTTAAGTTTTTTAGTACGCAAGATAATAAATACTAGTAAATGTGTCAAACCAATTATGCATTTTCTTAAGGCCTGAAATTTGTTTCTTTTTCCTTCAGCTTTGTTGCAAGTGTTGGAATATTATCCTTTATCTTAGAGAACCATACAATCACTCTACTAACTACGCACAGGTATTAAAAGCATATTCAGTTTACATTGAATACTTGAAACCAAAAATGAAATAACAACGAAAACAGAGAACTATGGTCGTTTCAGAATTAACACGAAGCAACTAATCGGTCGCACAGTGCATTAAACGTGATTTTACTTAAACTTTTAGGAAGACTATAAACAGCAGCATGAGGAACTATATTGATCACAGATTTCACCAGTTACAATGGGAAGTACGAAGGGATATACCCATAGTTGCAACGTTGCGTTCAATAACGGAACTCGCGGTCCTAATCTGAGCCCTTAGATTGATCGGAGAACACCTATCAACGCCGTAACTCCAGCGAGGAACAGAGCACCTGAGTGATCGGAGAGCGGAAGAGAAGGAGAATGATCGGTAACTAACAGAAAACGGCGCGGGTTGAATTTGGCGGGAAAGTGAAGGTGAATAGAAGATTCTAGAAACAGCTGAAGTAGAAGTAGAAGTAGAAGTAGACGAAGGAATTGCAGAGAGAGTGGAAGCTCGAACAAGTATCCATGTGGAACGGCAGGTGGATAAATACATGATCACATTGTCCACGAGAATACGAAAACTGGAGTTAGTTATATATATATATAGCAAAATGTGGGGGTTGTGGAGCCTAATTCATCGCTAACACTGTAAAATCTTACGCAGAGTGTGGAATGTTGATCGACCCGACGAAGACCAGTAAGATTATTTAGTGAAGGGTATTTTGGAAATTTCGGGCTTATATTATTTTGTCCTAATTTTCGCTATATATTCTGGAGTGTGTTTTTTCTTTGTACGTGACCAAGAGAAAATTGTAAATATAAAATTCATACTTTGATTATAATAAAATCTACAACAGCAAAGTGGACGTAGCTCTCGGATTGAGTTTAAACTACTATAAATTTGTATATTATTTATTCTTCGCGTATTTACTGTTTTCTAATTAGGTAATGTTGGCACTGTGCAGGGGGAATGTGTAGAAGGAGCTGACGGGAGCTGGGAAGAAGAGAGGTTGAGTTTCTTTTGCTTAGTCGGATTAATTAATTAATTGCGGAGTCAGAAATTACAAATACAAAAATAGATGAAAAGTCGGAAAAAATCAATATTTATTTACTTGTTACATTAAAAAGACTAAATAAACATCTTAAAATCTTTTATAGGCTACACCACTCAAATTTGTAAGGAAAAGAATTTATTTGTTTGAACGCATCTTCTCAAATTAGCAAATAGATGCTGTGTTTGTGTATTATTTTATTCATTTGTCAGAAAATCTGGTTATTGAATTGCCTTTCATCAAATATATTTAATACTACATATTAACTTCAAATAAATATATACCATCTTTAATAACAGCTCTAAAAGGGTGATATTTGAGTGGACAGTCTATTTTGATTTCATGTTCTTTATAACCTCAATGAGTTTTGAAACAAGCTATTTCAGTATTCATTATTCTCGATCATCTCTAGAACTTTCTCTATTATATAAATAAATAATTTTAATTTTATTATACATATAATTTTTCAACTGGAGATGCTGTAGCTGATTGTGCAGAGTATAGATTGTGAAGTGATGAAGAGATGAGCATGGTGACACGTGATGCGCAGATGAGAGCTAAACTGCGGCCAAGACGTAATCGAGGGGTGTCAAATTTAAGATGGCAAAGTGTAATATATTCAACACGTCCATATTTGGATAATTCAAAGTAACGGATATATTAAAAAGAATTCATTAGGTCGGAGTCATCTTTGTTAGGGAGTGTTTTACTTCCCTATGTGGAATTTTCCATCACGAATTCGGATTTAGTTAAATCCAATGCGGATATCAGACCGTAAGTGGAAATAAAAAAAAGATATATTAAAAATCATTTTAGATTGAATTATCAAATATGAATTGGATTGATTAGGTATTTATATTATGTTGTTTTAAACCATTTAGATTCATGCAGGCTAAATCATGATCTTTTCGATGTCTCAACCTATTTAATCTTTCAAAATTTCACCTAATTACTACTTATGATTGTTAACCCATAGGGAGAGACAGACAAATGTACTCAAGGCCAGAAATGCGAAGGCTATTTGTATGGGATTAACATCCGATCCAACCTATGACATGACGAATTACAATTCACTTTTGGCCAACATCATTTTTCTTAACGATATTAAACATGGCAACCATAGTGAAACTTTTTAACCGAAGTAGAATAATTGAAATGAAATGATGGACAGACAAACATGAAAGTTACAACTATTTAATATCCAAATTTGAACATGCAAAAACCAAACAAGAAATGAAATTTGTATGCATTTCATTTGAATGGTAAGTATTCCTTCATCCTTAAACATAGGTCTCGGTTTGGTCCCCTAAGAATAAAGTCATCTTTGAAAGAGAGCGTCTCACCCAAAAATTGAATCTTTTCGGCACAGATCCAGATTGACCACCCCTCAAAACGACCACCCGCCAAATAAAAGAACTCGATCACTCCCCATGAATTCATCTCTAATGAACTGTGAAGGAGGACCACTTTAAGGAAAGAACTTGGTGAAAAATATCAACAAGGAACAAGAAAACAACACTCTTCAAGGAGCATTTCGGAGTGGTCCTGATCAGTAATAGAATATGAAACCGTACCAAATTCAATTTATAAGATTACATCGAAAACAATTATAAAAAGCACGAATAAGTCAGTTAACTGTTAGATGGACAAGCTGAAGGGTTAATTTTCACAAGATATAAGAAGGCTAAACAAGCTAGAGAGTCTCCGGAGTGTACAATATTCCCAATATATAGCACTCCATTCCTTTTTCTTCTGTCAAGAACTTATCATTATAGCAGAACTTTACAGTACATCTAAGGGTAAAGGATGAAGATTACTCATCCAAAAGTTGTTGTAGTTCTATCAAAAGCTGCAAGACCCTGAAACGGGTAACAGGAAGGACGGAAACTATAGTTCTGAGCAAACATCTGTGTGGAAGAAGAATGTGACTGCCACACTACGTGGCCTTAATTCACTGTATCCGACTTCTGCAGTCATCTGGTGACTATAAATGATGGAACGTCAAGAGGAAACTAACGGCTCCAATTGTATCTGAGTGATCTCAGGTAGGAGGTTGCCATGTTCCTGGTCTAAAGGATTCACCGGAACCAGTTGGCTCTGTCGACCTGAAAACAAACAAGATACATTTAAGTTGTTGCCAATGATCAATAGATTGTCTAATATCTACTCATCCTGTTATTATTCATTCTATGTAAGCTTATTTCCACTAGTCAGAATTTAAATCGTAAAAAGAACTATGGTTTCCAGCGTTTGTTAGGTGAATCAATAGAAGGTAGATTAAAACAACAAAGAGTACAAACAAGAGAACTTTTTGTATTTGTTGTCTGACACGATAGACACATTTCTGCTTCAGTTTCTTTTGATCTTGCATGTCTATATTACACAATATGCAAGTTTTATAAGCGGGAGAACCAATACATTAACACAGTTAAATTTGTTGGCCGCTAGAGAGATTCTCTGAGGAAGACTATTTCTCACTTACCCTCCACTTTCCTTTTCACTTCTTTACTTTTTTCTTTTTTTTTTCATTAATGATTACAGAAGTGAAAACCTAGTGAAAGCAGTCCACAATGGAAAAAATTATTGCTTTGACTCACCTTTTTTCCTTCTGTGTATCAGATGCTTCTGCGGTTTTATCACCTTCAGAAATGAAGATGCAATCAAAACAAAGTCCAGAAACAGTTGAGCATAAATTAGCTGAAGAGACTAATAAAAACAGGGAAAGGAGAACTGTTGCAGAACAAAAAGATGTATTTTTTTTTATGACAAGAGGTACCCGCAGCCGCTACTCATTGGGTGCGCATAGGGTAAACCCCGCTCCTGTGCAATAGCTCACAAACCACACAGGAGAAATAACCCGCACTACACAAAGCCCCATGCGGCGAGCTCGACCCAGAAGGCAAATCCCTGCTGTCGTAGGCAGGGGTTCGAACCTGAGACCTCCATTATGGAAACCCCATGCTCAACCAACAGAGCCACCCTTGCACGTCAGAACAAAAAGATGTATTGTGATATGGATTAACATCAGACCTAAATGTTATCAGAAAAAACAACTGCTGCTCAGTTCCAAGCAAAAAAGGGGGAAAGGCAAATCCCCATGCGGCGAGCTCGACCCAGAAGGCAGGCAGGGGTTCGAACCTGAGACCTCCATTATGGAAACCCCATGCTCAACCAACAGAGCCACCCTTGCAGGTCAGAACAAAAAGATGTATTGTGATATGGATTAACATCAGACCTAAATGTTATCAGAAAAAACAACTGCTGCTCCGTTCCAAGCAAAAAAGGGGGAAAGGGGGAAAACAATTCGGTTTGCTGGTAAAACACTGTATTTGAGTTCATGGTAATTATTAGGCATTGGTTGCACCATAAGACTCATTAAACCGCTTAACTGTACATGAGCGATTTTGCAAAAAGGGGGACACGTCAAATCTATATTACTTAAGACAGGTGACTAGTAATAACAAATGGACATTTACATCTATATCATTCAAGTTAGTTGCCCAGTTAAGTACCAAGTTGCTAATTACTTAAAGGTTATCATACGAATGGAGGATAAATAATACTACCATTTATGTGGAATAATAGGGTATTCAGTATAATGATATCCCTTTTAATAATTCAGGCCATACAATATTCCATATTATAATTTGAATGTATTATACTCCTATCTTCGTCCCCATATTACACAGGTGCATCTTGTTGGCAAACAAAAACACACTCCAATATGTTATGCAACAACTTTTTTTCCCTCTCCTTTAGCCCCATAAACTACTCTTAATTACCAAAAAACTGGCACACACCACTGATGTTTGCACAAATCCATACATGACATGATAGGCCCCCGTTTCAAATGCATGTAAAATAACCTTCAAGTCCTTTTCTCATGTAGAGATGACTAAATTTCCTATTAAAGGTTCATAAGGTTTTAACAAAGTGAAGATCATTGGAGGAACAGTTCAAGAAAAAAGGGGCTAACAAGGATAGACATAAAGAATAAATTGGGAGAACAAGAAGTTGATTTTTCAGGATAGGTGCCAAGTCAAATCTACTTGTTGTAGATTGAGTTTCACCATGGGGTTGCCTTCTGGAAATCTCATATCCTAAAACCTCTTTTGAGTCTTTCATATGGTGAACTTAATAGAATACAACTGATTAAATATCTGCAGATGCTACTAAACATATCAACTAAAGGAGCTTCATGAGGAAAATCAAAATGTTCCCTAAAAGGATAATGCAATTTGCCAAAAAGAAACTCATATGACCCACTGACTTTGTTATCTCACAATTGGCTGTTCTCTGAGAAGAAATAGTTTTGCAACCATTTGTTTTGGTTTCTAAAACGAAAAAGTTTTGATTGCAAAACCAGACAGGTCCTAGCTTAAAGAATGGACATGGGTACTTTTGTAGGAGAGGGGAATACCTTCTGAAGCATCTGGAAATTGTTGTACGAAACTCTTTAAATCTGGACCATCAGCTTTACCTAGGGATAAGGTGAAGAGAAATAAACGCCATGCAGTTCAAGCAGCAATTTGCTTCCCCTTTCAAAGGATAAGAGTAAAAGTGTAGTAAGCAACTTACCAATGTTTGTGGCTTTCCTCTTGCCTTCTTTGGCCATTCTTTCCTCCTCTTCCTTCTTGAGCCCTTAGAGAAACAAAAATATAATATATTATCAGAAAGGTGGTCGTCCTACTGACAGCCAATCCAATGATCACCGAAGTGTCTTAAGAAAGCATGTAAGTTTGGAAAATCTCAAACCGGTTTAGCAGCGAAATTAAACTCATAACTCATTAGCAACTACCAGAACAGAAGCCAACTTTTAAAAATATTAAGTAGGAAAGAAAAATAAATCTAGGCAAGCCTATAGTTTAAGCACCTAAACTTATTTCAACTCCAGCCCAGGGTCAAATATGGGCCAAAAGCAGAAAAGCATTTTAAAGCAACCATCTAGAAGTTGAATGAATAGCTTCTTTCCATCTTCTCTTATAAACTTAAACGTTTTAGGTGTAAGGAGCAAGTAAGTATATTAGAGTTGTTTTTTCAAGAGCAGTCAACAAATGCATGAACAAATAGGAAGGCATAAAATTAGAAAACTTACGAGCAATATTGAGCTTAACAAATTCCCTTCTGGCCTCCAACTCAGCCATTTCCTGGTAAAGGAAATATACCATCAAAATACAGTTCTTGAAGTGACTTAAGCTAAATAAAAATGCTTTTGATGGACAAGATCAAATCCGAAGACAGCCAAATACTATAAGCGCCTATCAACAGGATCCAACCCAGTCCGATAGCACATACTTACAAAGTTACACTTGATGCATGTCGGAATAATGGAAAAAATATGCTAAAAGTGACAATTTGTGACCTACTTTTAATTACTTAGTTGAAGATTTGACAAGCTTTGCAATATTTTATTTTTTTTGACAGCGAATGTAATGATAGAAGTACCTCAACTAGATTGCACCATATACACCGAGACCTAGTTCAATTAATTGGACATTACCACAAAGGCATAAGTGAAATGGCACAACAAACAAGAATCACGAGAAGGAAAAACTGCTTAGTGTTTCAAGTACCATAAGATGTTAAAATAAAAACACAGCCGCAACGAAAATTGAAATAGTATCCCGGAGCCGAAATTAATGGTAAAAGAAGCAACAGGGGTTAAATGCATATGGGTCCATTCCCCTCTGATGCTTTTCTAATGAGTTATTTACCTATCAAAATCAAAATTTTAAAAAATACCCAATGATTATATATGTAAGAATTCATTGGAGTAGCAGACAGGGCAAGAGATATGGATTGCAGCAAAAGCAATTAATTTTCCTATTCTCAGATATCGGCGTATCACCGCTGATTTTTTTTTTTTTTTGATGAAATAAGAAGGATATCATTAACAAAAAGCATCAAGAAGATGCAGATAGAGAAAGAAAGTATCAGCTCCCATGAAGGCAAAAAAAACTATCTAATAGCTATCAACATAGATCAATGGAACTGATAAATTCTAGGAAAGAATCATAAGTAATTACAGAGGAGAGGTTGACCCAACTAAAAAGAATAATCAAACATCTACCTTTAAGAATGGGGATGGGAGTTGGGATGCCATCAAAACACCTTTTGTTCCTCTCTAACCATAAGCACCACAAGATACAAGCAGGAACAACTACTGATGTTGCATATCTTTTATACAACAACATGATTTGCCTGTGTTAGAATGAATAGAAGAGCTAAACTATTCGGTCTATTAACACGTATTCTATAATTTTAAGCATGTTGATAAAGGGATGACAATGCTATTCTTGAACAAGACAATTCATACAAAGAAAAGACAATGCTGGTTAAGGATGGTCAATGAATTATGAGCACGAAATTGTAACATGAAAAGTCAAATTTTACCTCTGGAGTTGGAGCACTCTTCCGTTGTCCATTCAACCAACATATCCATTCAACTGCAATCAATCAATTGTAACTACTTAATGGAAACAAATGATGTGGTAGGTGTAACTTGAAAAGTTAATAATAGCAGCCTATTGTTTTTCTTCATGACATCTTAACATGATGGAGAAGGGGATGATACTTAGGGTGTGCTTGGTATCGAGGAAAATATTTCCTGGAAAATGTTTTCCAATTTTCCCATATTTGGTTGGTCAAAATGTTTGGAGAACATTTTCTCTAGGAAAACAAGTCTTTAAAAATGAGGAAAATGATCTCTCTATCAGAAGTAGGGAAAACAAGTTTCATAAGTGACATTCCAAGTTCATTATCTCCTCGCCACTCCCAAACGCCCCCAATCCCCACCCTTGACCATCCCACCCTGAACCCCCACCTTCCACCCCCACAGTGTTTTGCTATATTACATATAAATATTCTTGGGACAATACTCTTTTCTTACTTACCAAACACTAGAAATTAAGTAAGAAACCATTCCAAAAAAAAACATTTTCCTTCATTCTAAACACACCCTTAGACCAAAAACAAGATCTAGAGCTGGCTAGTGTTGCTCCCAATAGGGGATACCTGGAATGGAGGTTGGATCTTCCTCTCCTTTGAATGTCATCCATCTCTTTTCCTTCACTAATAAAACATAACAATATCGCATTAAGCTCTTTAGTAGATAACATAAACAAAAATAAGCCATCCTAGATACAACATTTTGAATGCCTGAATACTTGCAGAGAGTTATAGGTAACTAGGTAAGTAACTCTTTTCCCCAATTTCCAAATTTCCTCATGCAAAATCACCTCATTTCTTCTACTTGGTCAAATGCAAAATCGTCAAAAGTATTCCTATGGTATGAAATTGACAATTTAGTGGTCTAGTCTAGCAAAAAAGAGTATATTATCAAATTAAAAGGGGGTTTGTATACCTTTATATTGGACAAGAATGGGTTCCAACTTCCACCAACATACAAAAATCAAAAGTACCTTTATTCTTTTTCTTTTGTTTATTGTATAGCATTAAGGAGTCATTTGGTTTTTGGTTAAAGTTATGCAAGTATTAGTTATGCAGTAGTTATGCAGAGATTAGATATGCAATGTTTAGTTATTCATGTATTAGGTATTCTATCGCCCTAGGGAGGTTCTATCGAGATGTTTGGAGGTTAGAGGTGTACACGTGGCGTACACTAGGGCGATCAAGGATATGTATGCGGGAGCCAAGACTAGGGTACGGTCAGTAGGAGGAGACTCGGAGCACTTCCCAGTGACGATGGGGTTGCACCAGGGATCAACTCTTAGTCCATTCCTATTTGCCTTAGTGATGGACGGACTGACGCGACAAATCCAAGGGGAGGTACCATGGTGTATGTTATTTGCAGACAAGATAGTCCTGATTGATGAGACTCGCAGCGTAGTGAACGACAAGCTGAAGGTTTGGAGACAGACTCTGGAGTCTAAAGAGTTCAGGTTGAGTAGGACCAAGACATAACATTTGGAGTGCAAGTTCAGCAACGAGAGAGACCTTGAGACAGGTGTGAAGGTGAGGCTTGGTACTCAGGTCATTCCAAAGAAAGAAAGCTTCAAGTACCTAGGGTCTATTATCCAAGGGAATTGAGAGATTGATGACGATGTCACACATCGTATTGGGGGAGGATGGATGAAATGAAGGCTCGCATCTGGAGTCTTGTGCGACAAAAATGTGCAACCAAAACTTAAGGGCAAGTTTTATAGGGTGGTGGTTCGACCGACTATGTTGTATGGGGCGGAGTGTTGCCCAGTCAAGACTTTGCACATACAAAAAATGAGAGTTGCGGAGATGAGGATGATGAGATGGATGTGTGGGCATACAAGGAGAGATAGAATTAGAAACGATGATATCGAGGAGAAAGTGGGAGTAGCATCGGTGGAGGATAAGATGCGGGAAGCGAGGTTGAGATAGTTCGAGCATGTGCATAGGAGAGACATGGATGCCCCAGTGTGGAGGTGTGAGAGGTTGGCTATGGACGGGTTCAGGAGGGGTAGAGGTAGGCCGAAGAAGTATTGGGGAGAGGTGATTAGACGGGATATGGCGCAGGTGCAATTTACTGAGGACATGACCTTAGATAGAGGGTTGTGGAGGACACGGATTAGGGTAGAAGGGTAGTAGGTAGTCGAGCGTAGTCCTACTTACACTTATAAAATGATAGTGTAGTGTTATTACTGTAGGCTCGATTAGCCTATCACACTTATAGGCGCATTAGTGTTTTATAGTCCCCTGTAGTTTGATTCATGCTACTATGTGTTCTTTAGTGTAAGTAGTTTATCTTATTTAGTTGTGTTAACTACCGCTTCCTGCTTCCTGTTGTTAGAATGCACTACTATGGCGTATTCGATTTTATTAGTCTGACTGTTTCTCTTGCTTTGTATGTGATTATGCTTTGTCTTGAGCCGAGGGTCTCCCGGAAACAACCGCTCTACCTATCAAGGTGGAGGTAAGGTCTGTGTACACTCTACCCTCCTCAGACCCCACGTTGTGGAATTTCACTGGGTATGTTGTTGTTGTAGGTATTCCATCTCCTATTCTGCATAAATAATAGTTAAATTTCATCATAACTCATACATGTATTAGTTATGCGAGTCTCTAAATTGCAAATCAAACAACATATTAGGTGTTTTGAATATTATACATACCAAAAGATTGCTACCAAATATGGTATATTAGTTATGCAGTATTTAATACATGAATAAGTTAGCTCCTAACCAGCAACCAAATGACCCCTAAGTACTCAACTTGTTTGGGACTGAGACGTAGTTGTAATTGTATTGTATATCATTAAGTACTCAACTTTCAAACAGAGAAATGATCATAACTAGCAATATTAGCTGAAACCAAAGCTAAGAAAGTTAAAAAAATGTCACCGTTAAGACAAATACATATACTGAATCTCATTCTATTTCCTCGTTGAACAAAAAATGAATAAAACAACAAAGTTAATTAATTAATAATAAAAGTAAATGTTAAGAGTTTTACATCGGAAATAGAATGAGAATATGAACTACTTCCTCACTCTGCTAGCTTTTGAGGTTGAGTTAGGCGTGACATATCTTTACTATAAGTCCATGTTCCTATTCCGATGTGGGACTAACAGTAAAGAAGAAAATTAAATTAGAGAGGAATAAGGAAACCCACTTACTGATACCATCAAGCTCCTCTATTCTTTTAAAATAACGATTGCCTGCTTTGTCAATCCCCACAAAATTCTTGCTGCTAAATAAACCTGCAAATCTCGCCCACAATTTCGACATTATTTTTTTTTTTGGAAATCTCACTCAGTATTTTCTCCAATTTACTGCAAAATTAGCTTTGAAGAAAAATGCCGTTCGCTGACTTGGGCTGTTAACCCAAGTGGTGGGCCTATAGGGTGATGGCAACTTGGGCTCTTCACAAATTGAGCTATGGACACTCAGCCCGGTCTTAGACCAATAGATGCACAGTTGATTTAGGCAAATGTCCCATTTCTAGGCTACCATTTAAAGTTTGTTCTTATTTTTAAATATAGTGCAAATATTTCCCTTCAAATTATCCTTTAGGACGGGCGTCAAATATTTGCTCATAGCTCAAGACAAAATATCAGATTGCGATCTAATGTTTACAGTAACTCACAAAAGTTTAGATTATGATCTAACGTTTTCTCATAATATTTTCAGTTTGCTCAAAAATGGAAGCCGGAAAAAAATTATGTAATTTATGGTGCTTAACTCTTCGATGGTCGCCCGTATTATTTTTATTTTTTCTTTTGCCAAATTATGTGATAGTACAGTTTTCAATTACTAGGAGCTTGGACAATATTTGTCAGTAATGTTTTCTTACTTTTTACAAATGAATTTTTTCAGTATAACCAATTAGTGGTGTAGGTTACGTGGGATCCAAGAAGCTAATTAATGGAGATTATGGTTAAGCAAGTAAATGTGTTGTCTACGAAGTGTCACATTTGTCATCATGTAATACATAATACGAGGTGGTTCTTATTACCAAATCCAATTCACTTGATATTAGTTTAAAGAGAAGTGAAAGTGTTCATTCAATATGTTCTTTTAAAAGGTCCCTGGCATAGCTGGATGGTAAAGAAGGGAACTTAAAATTCAGTTGGGTCTGGAGTGTGGGTTCGAACCCTGGTGGGAGCAATTTACGTAGGACCTTATAGGTGATATCAATTGTTCTGTTCTCAAATCCTGATCATTCATGCACATCCCGCGATTTATTGATAGTAATGCTAAGAGATCGAAATTACTATCTCTAGGAAGAGTCTGACATAAGTCGAGAAGTTGGATATTAAAAAAATTTCTTTTAAAAGGATTTATTTATTTTGGAATCGTGATTGTCAAAGAAATGCGTGAAACCAGACATGTTGGCCAGAGTGGCGGCCGCAGTTTGTAGGACAAATTCTGCTTGACAGCCTCCAACTCAATTTTTTAATCCCCTAAAAGAAAGAAAAAAGGTACGCCAAGTAAATACTGTTAGAATAATTATGTTTATTCTCCTTAATTAAGATATTATAATTAGTTGTAAAATTAATTAGTCATTCTTAGAAAGATTGTAAGTAATTAACAACTTCGATTTTAGATAAATTTAGATTAGTACTAAAATTATGATTGTATATATTACCTATCATTGGAATAAGATGAACAAAGAATTAAATTCCAATATGGTATCAAGAGCCTAATATTATTTCCTTCCTCTTCCTTTCTCGGTTTCTCTTACAACCGAATTTTTTTTCCTTCATTCTAGTTTGTTACACGGCCAGTAGGGTGTTTGTAACATACAAACCCTACACTAAAAACAACTCCACAAAATCATACACTCCTCACAACCTCCTACACCATAGTTTGTTTCTTCTAACCTAGCCGAACCAAAAACCTCCCCTACACCTTGGCTACACTCTATTCTTCTCCACAAATTAGGGCCCCTTAATCTACTTCAATCAAACACAAAACACTTTCTCCCTTTTATTGTTTGTTCTAGTAGAAATTATGGCCGAAAAACAAATTTTTCATCATGCTCTTGCCGTTAATAACGTCAAGAACTTTAAACTCTTAAAATGGAGAAAGGACAATATACCTCTTGGGCGGAACTATTCAAAATTCATTATCGCGCCTATGAGGTGATTGACCATATTATACCCTCCGAATCGTCATCAGACACCACTTTGACGAACAAAAAGTTATGGTCCCGTTTGGATGCTATTGTCCTTCAATGGATTTATGGCACCATATCCAACGATCTTTTACACACCATTTTGGAGCCGAATTCTACGGCTCAACAGGCATGAGAACGTTTACAAAATATATTTCAGGATAACAAACTTTCTTGAGCCATTTATCTTGAACATCAATTTACTAATGTTAAATTGGATGATTTTTCCAACATCTCTGCTTATTGTCAGGAATTGAACATGCTTGCGGACTAACTATTCAACGTTGGTTCGCCTGTAACAAATCAAAGGTTGGTTCTTCAATTGATTGCAGGGTTGAATGAACAGTTTGATGGAGTGGCTACGCTCATTCAGCAAAGTAATCCATTGCCGCCCTTCTATGAAGCCCGTTCGAGGTTGATTCTCAAGGAAACTCGAAAAACAAAACAAACATCTTCTGGAGCAACCACTGTCGGAATCGCTCTTATCTCCACCAACTCATTTTCCACGGATTTGGAACCCCAAAATTTTGGTTCAGGGGGCAGTAATAATCGTCAAAATAATGGCTAAAAACTGGGTTCAAACCGTAACAACAACAAAGGAAAAAATAATTGTGGAAAAGGACGTGGACGGGGCAGCCAACCCGCCGGCGGAAGTGGCGGCTGGCGATGGCGGTGGCGATGGCAAAGCGATAGCGATGGCGTAACGGTGGGGGCGATACCTACTGTGGGCATGAGCCCCACAGTGGGCTGCCCCGTCATGCCCTTATCCGACTGCTTCGTGGGCCAGGCCTCTTTTCTCTTCAAATCGTTAACCTGGTATTCTAGGGTCTCGTCCACAATATGCGTTTGCGGCATAGGCACCCTTCGGTTGGCTATGCACCCACAGACATTGAACAAGCCATGAACAACATGAATTTAAGTGTTTAAGATGAGTCATGGTACATGAACACAGGGGCTACGTCACACATGACGACATCTCAAGGTAATCTCTAGTCTTATTTTAATATGAGCAATAATAAAAATATTGTTGTCGGCATTGGGCAGGAAATTTCAATTCGTGGTATTGGTCAAGTAACACTACCCTCTCCACACCCACCATTATACTTGGAAAACGTCTTATATGCACCAAAACCAATTAAAAGCTTGATCTATGTTAGACGTTTTACAATTAACAACAATGTTTCTGTGAATTTTGATTCGTTTGGTTTTTCTGTGAAGGATTTTCATACGGGGATGCCGCTTATGAGATATAATAGCACGGGGGACTTGTATCCCGTCACAACTGTTTCCAACAATAGCATGACCAAACCATCAACATTTGGTGTCATTTTCCCTACTATTTGGCACAATCGGTTGGGACACCCTGAAACACAAGTTTTTAATAATATTAGGAAGAATAATTTGTTGTCTTGTAATGAACTTTTGCACTCTTCTGTTTGTTAGACTTGTGTGCTTGGTAAACATGTTAAGCTTCCTTTTGCATCTTCTACTTCTCATATCATTATGTCATTTGATCTTGTGCATTGTGATTTGTGGACATCACCAGTTTTGAGTTCTGCATGTCATAAATAATATATGTTCATTCTAGACGATTATTCAAATTTTTTGTGAACTTTTCCTTTATGACATAAATCACAAACCTACACAATTTTTAAACAATTTAGTATTTTTATCAAAATTCAATTTGGCAAAAGCATTAAATATTTTCAATGTGACAATAGAGGGGAATTCATAAATGCCCCAATTTAATGAATTTTGTCACCAAATTGGGAAGTCTTTGCGTCTTTTGTGTCCACATACTTCATCACAAAATGGAAAAACTGAAAGAAAAATTCGAACGATTAACAATATGCTTCGCTCTCTTCTTGTGCATTCTTCCACACCACCAAAGTTTTGGCATCATGTACTTCAAATGACAACATATCTTTTAAATATTATGCATAGTAAATTACTCTTCAAAGTGTCTCCTACACAAATGTTGTATCATCGTCTCCCGTCTTTTACACATTTGCGGGTGTTTGGATATTTGTGTTATCCTTTGTTTCCATCCACTACCATTAACAAGTTGCAGGCTCGTTCAACTCCTTGTGTGTTTTTGGGATACCCACAAAATCATAGGGGATATAAATGTTATGATGTGACGAATGGGAAAATCATTATCTCTATGCATGTAGTTTTTGATGAGTCTACATTCCCGTTTGCTAAATCTCATGTGGCATCCTCACCTTCATATGATTTTTTAGACAATGGAATACATCTCATTCTACACCACCACCTTAATATCCAAACACACGTGGAACCAACCCACAAAACTACCCAACCTTTTCCGGCCGAACCACAAAATGGGACTGAACCAGAGACCACAACCTTATTGCCAATGGTCTCGTCCCAGTCCTATTTTCGTGACAGGCAGGCCCAAGTGGGGAGGCCCAATGCTACCTCAACCAATCCCTTCAGCCAGCCCAATACCAGATTAGCTACCCCGTCTCACTTGGGCCACAATACACCCTATCGGCCCAATACCATACCCGAGACTTTTTCTACCTAAATAATGACGGAACATGCTGGGACCATTGAAACCCGTGCCATGCACGGGATTTTTCGGCCCAAACGTCATTTTAACCTACTATCCACAGTTCAACCATCACCCCTACCAAAAAATCCCAAAGTTGTCTTATCCAACCCGAATTGGAAAACTGCCATGTTAGACGAATTTAATGCTCTTATTAAAAATAAGACTAGGTAATTAGTACCTCATCCGTCTAATGTGAACGTCATTTGGTCTATGTGGGTCTTTTGTCATAAAAAGAATTCTGATGGTTCTTTTGCGAGATACAAAGCTCGTCTTGTTGGTGATGACAAGTCTCAGCAGGTTGGAGTAGATTGTGGTGAAACATTCAGTCCGGTAGTTAAGCCAGCAATTATCAGGACTGTTCTCATCCTGGCTCTTTCCAAATCTTGGTCCATTCATCAGTTGGATGTTAAAAATGCATTCTTACATGGCCACTTACAGGAAATAGTGTACATGCATCAGCCGCTGGTTTTTCAAGATTATACCCGTCCAGATCATGTTTGTCTGTTGAAGAAATCCTTATATGGTTTGAAACAAGCTCTTCAGGAATGGTATAACAGGTTTGCAGGTTTCGTTTCCAAATTGGAATTCTCTCACAGCAAATCTGATCAGTCATTGTTCATTTATCGGAAGGAAGCTGACATGGCATATATACTTCTGTATGTTGATGATATTATTCTCACAGTATCATCTACCTCACTTCGCCAGTCTATTATGTCCCTTCTTGCAGCAGAATTTACAATAAAGGACTTGGGTCCGCTGAATTATTTTCTTGGCATTGTCGTCACTCAATATGCATGTGGTTTATTTCTCAGCCAAAAGAAATATGTCGAAAAAATAATTGACAAAGCAGGGATGTCTTCCTACAAACCCTTACATACTCCAGTTGACACAAAGGCGAAATTGAGTAGCGATGTCGGAACTCCATACAACGATCCTACTCATTACCGCAGCTTAGCAGAGGCCTTGCAGTATCTGACCTTTACATGATCAGATATTTCCTATGCGGTTCAGCAAATGTGTTTACATATGCATGATCCCAATAAAGAACATATGCAGGCTCTCAAAAGGATTTTGTGGTATGTTAAGGGTACTCTCCACTTCGGACTACATATGTATAAGTCCTCAATCTCGAGTCTTTCAGCCTACACAAATGCAGATTGGGGTGGTTGTTCGGACACACGTCGTTCCACTTCCGGTTATTGTGTGTTCTTGGGGGACAATCTCGTTTCATGGTCGTCCAAACGGCAATCCACACTGTCTCGGTCAAGTGCTGAGGCAGAATGTCAAGGGGTAGCCAATGTGGTTGTTGAATCATGTTGGCTCTGTAATCTACTGTTGGAGCTACATTGTCCTATTGAAAAGGAAACAGTGGTATACTGTGACAATGTGAGTGCGATATACTTATCAGGTAATCTTGTTCAGCATCAGCTCACAAAAGACATTAAAATGGATATCTTATTCATCCGAGAAAAGGTTGCCCGTGGACAAGTCTGCGTTCTACATGTTGTTGGAAATTAGCCTTTGGCGGGGAGATGCGTCCACCCATCTTTGATGAATTAAACACTAGTGTTCCGTATGTTGGAGACCTCGTCTCCTTACACATGCATGATCTACGAAGTGAGTAGATGACCGTAGGGCCAAGAATCGTCTAATTTCGTTGAGAAATGAAAGAGATATTGGTTCACGAAGTAAGGTGTTTAAGGCATGGAAATGTGGTGTGGGACAAATCTACCACATCGGTGGGAATAGGAAGAATTGCTCCGTATATAAGTCTCTAATTGGTAAAGGGTTTGGGCCCCCAAGGGTATCCCATGTGTTTAAAGGAGGGGAAGACCTAGATGTGCTTGAGTTCAAAGCTAAGCTCCACGCCTTGCTGCCGCCGCCTTCGTCCGGTCCTGGCCTCGGTCTGGTCACGTCACGGGTGTCGTGGGCATGGGCCTTTACGATATTATCTTTGGACCAGAGAACTCTGCCAGGATGTACGATTTGATCCCTGAAGTTTCGGGGATGTGCCAGTTTGGACCGTAATTCTTTCATATGTACAGTTTGGTCACTGGTTTCAATATTTACAGCTTTGGTCCCAGGAATTTCTGGAGACTTTTTCTCGCCTACCGTTGGACTCGCTTTTGGAGCATTAACTAGCCATTACTTGGCTGATTAACTCTCCATTAACAGCCACATTACTGGGGCATTTGGGCACTTCTTCAAGGCCTTAATACCATTACTTGGCTGTTTAATGGCCTCCTTTAAGGGCCATTACAGCCTTGTTTGTGGCTGTTGGACAGCCCCTCCTCTTGCTATATATTGAGCTTCACTTGGCTGAAAAAAGGAGCAAGAAACATGCAGAATACAGGCAGTAAATGCCACAAAGCAGGCGAAAAGACATCAAAAATCAGCAAAGCGTTGTCAAAATCAAAAAACAGTGACCAAACCTCACGTATACACAAGATATACACTACAGAGACACACTATATACACAGAGACAAAGAGAAAGTATTGAGAAACTCTTCCTTCCTATTCCATATCTTCAAAGAAGTCGAGTCATATTTGTTTTCTTCGCCAGGCTCAACCTATTGGGCTTTGTAGTGTTGAGATTAAAGTGTTGTTTTATCTTGGGAGACTATTGCCCCGCTAACGTAAAAGCATATATACGGGGCAATCTTGTCTTAAGGATAGAGGGCTATCCTCGACTCAACACACAACGTTGTAACCATCAGATTAGTTGTTTCTTTGATTTCAGTTATCAAGATTCAAGACACAACAAACTTAAGTGATTCTCAATATTGGCTTTCAAGTTGATCAAGATTCAAGACACAACACATGGCGGCAATTTTGAAGATTGACAATTTATTTATCCTTTCGAACATTTGTAATAGTTATTACTTCCGCATCGCTTTATAAAGTACCATAGAAACACCAACAACTTAAGACAAGATTGTATTGTAATACTATTAGTGTTCGAAAGATGTCGGTCCAAAAGTTGTGTGACCAAATCCGGATATGGCAATGGTTTTACGGTAGAAGAGAGTGATGATGGTTTAACGTGTTCATAGTGTCACCGCTTATCAAGATCAAGTGAATGTGAACAAGCGCTCACGAGCCTGAGGATGTCAACTGGGACAAGAGTGAGAAGATCAAGATGTACTTCTATCTTGCGTGAAGGCGTATCTATCCCAGGACAAAGATCCGAGATAATGGTAGAAGGAATCGACACTCGGTTTGATGATCGAGTGAGCAGAATCCGAAAATTGGGGATAAGTAGTTTTCTTACTTGTCAAGAATAAAGACTAAATGAGGCCTGATTAAAATTGATTAAAGTAAGGAGGAATATGAAAATAATTTATATTCCTTAGGCTTTAAAAATCAAAAGTTTAGCCTCATCTTCTTTTCCGCTTAAAGATTGGATTGTAAAGCAACTTAAAGATCCGTTCTTTTAAGTGTAATTATTAAAAAGTGAGTAAAGTATGTTCGCACATACTGAGGGAGTAAGATCCACTTGATTATGAAACTGTTACAACTCTTAAGTAGCGCCAAAGAATTATCCGGGCACCAATCATATGGAAGAAGTCTAAAAGTTAAAGACGCTGAGCCTGGCTATACTATTTGGCGTGAAGATCCTTCATAGGATGATATTGGACACTCAGTCATATAAAGCCTCAGGACACGAGTGAGCTAAAATTCCTTTGATATGATGATATTGGACACTCAGTCATAGAAAGCCTCCAAGGCTGAGTGGGGCAGAATTCATTTCATAGGAAAAGTAATGGACACTCCAGCTGGGCCAGAGTTTCCTGTGTCTTAATGATCCAAGGCCTAAAGAAAAGCGTAAGAAAGAGCTGGACACTGGGCTCTGCTAAAGCAACTAGAGTGGGCAGTATCGAGATCACATATGATCCCGTTGCCTAACCACGGGCAAGAGGTTGTTCATGTGAAGCAACGACACCTCTAAAATAGAAGGGGTTGGAGAGTTTGTCCTCAATAGACTTCAAGGAATGATATCACTCTAAAAAGAAGTGTTACATGTTCCTAACTTGGTTTAAGGGACGCTGTTGGTGGGTTTGATACTACTCCAACAGTCTATAATAACTAAGAATGGTACAATATGTCTATAGCCCAATGAATGATATATTTGTAATCCGTGCATTTATGCCATCATAGATTAAGACACGCTAAATAGTAAGTCATTCAAAAGCTAACGATGTTGAGATTATTGCATCCTTTCGACATAAACCCTCAAAATGAATGTGAGGTAGGCGAAGAGGCAAAATCACCTTTTCCAAATTCGGCCAAGGGAATAGCGAAGAAGCACCGCCCCTCTAGAACTTAGTCACACCTACTTGGGTGATTTGAAGTTTATACAAAATAGGGGGAGACAAGTGCGTTGTGATCTTCATTGATGATGGTACAACGTATGGAATCCTTTGTTTGATAAAAAGCAAAGATGAAGTTGTTGAAGCGGATAAAGCGCTACAGCGTAAGTTGAAAATCAACTAAGCCTATGGATTGCGAAATTCATAGCGATAGAGGGAGAATGTGAAGCAGCGTTCATTAAACGACTGTTCATGACTCACCTCAGATCTAACTGGTGTTAATAGCTGGCGCAAACCCGCACGCCTAAATTATGGGGGCGCGATCCTTACCGCTAATGTGATTCTCAATGAGAACTCCGCATAAGGATAAGGATAACTCCGTGTGAGACATGGAAAGGATCTCACATACAAAAGTTGTGATGTGGGGTGGCTTGGTAAAGTTGGACTATCAAGCAGGTCAAGTTCGACTCTAAGATCAGATTGCATATCCACTGGATCTCAGAATAACAAAGAGTACTTATCGCTTCCCCTGGCGTCAAAGAATGCTGAATTCTTATAAGATAACTTTCCTGAAAAAAGGAAAAAGGAGTAATTGCTCAAGGTTAACAAGAACCCGCGAGGGCCTCGATCTGTCTCTGAACTAGACGCTCCGTATCTATTGTGACTCGAAAGTTCTTGGCTATCCCGGAACTTAATATTCCAGATCTGCAGAACTCAGGGGATTCTAGATGTTGAACCGAGAGCGGAGCAAGGGGACAAAGACTTGTTCCACTCCTTCTAGCTTATATGGTTAAGAATGAACCATGGACAATTAACAAAGAATTGTCATCTCCAAAAAGCACTACTTTGGAAAGAAGCTAAAGAAAGAAATAGATTCTATCATATAGAACCATACTTGCGTAATGGTTGATCTTCCTCCAGGAAAAGAACCTCTGGGTTGTAAAATGTGCTCCCTGTGCAGTAGCTTCACATCCAGGCCATTGCGTCTTAGCGTACATGGATGTTGATTTTCCCAACCAAGAGTTGGAAGAAAGAGAATCGACTTGGTTTGCGGATTTGTTGGGCTTCTTCCTGAACTTTCATTTGGTCCCGAAAGTTTCAGATAAAACGAAACAATGAATCGGCGACGAAACATTGACTCGAAATTAGAAAGCCAGCTGGAGAATCAACAATTGAAAGTAAAAGTCATATTGAAACAAAGTCTCGATATGAAAGATATGGGTATCACGGATGACATCTTAGAATTGATTTCTAAGACATCTAACGGATCGGTCGATAGTTGTGATCTCAAGAAGCCACCAATGGATATGAATCATAGAATCGATTGGAATCATGGTGCACCCATAGACAAGGAGCTTATATGCTCAGGTCATGTGTAGTTCAATATATTGTACACTACAACCGACCCGGTATCGACTTATAGCGTATCGTTAAACTAAGGTTCACCGATGATTTTAATATGATCGGTAGAAAGGCGTTAAATCGGATATGACGATATCTCGAATTATTCGCTATCTACGGATTATAGTATTCTGGATGTCCAGCTTACTGGGAGAACACAAATGATGCAAACCTGGACATCGAGATTCGAAGAACACCAAAGCCACAAGCAAATGTGGTATGGTGGGTCTTGGAAAATCTCAAGCAAACTTGCATCGGCCGGAGGTCATGATGACGGAATCGAGTTTATCGCTTTATACAAAAGCATGAAAGAAGTTGAGTAACTGGCTAGCCTTAGAAGGACGCCTTATTGGGAGATACCGTGTCTTCGCAGCGATTATACATGTGGCTGGCTCTGGCGACCGGAAGGACACGATTGGCTCTGGACATATTTTTAGGATCAGTTGGAGACATAGGCCGTATGGCGCTTGATCATCACTGTGTCACATCCCTTGTTTACTAACTAAGGGACTACCAGGAGATCAAGTGTTCTCACTGTCATCTAGGGAATTGGCTTAAAACCCAAACAATACGAACCTGCGGTGGAAACCCAACCATACCGATTGGAGATCCCAAGAATTTGGTTCAATGGGAAAACTAAGCGGCAAAGGTTCGTTGAGCACTTCGATTGGAAGCAGAAGCACTTCGGATGATGATTTCATGCGGAAATACGAATCCAAAGCTTCCCGCGATAGACATTAAAGTACTGCATGGTGGGTAAAGGTTAAGCTTCCAAACCTTTTAAAAGATCCTCAAATGGTTGAGGTTAAGGTTGTGGAACTTTTAATGATTCCTAACACTTGTGAAGTGGGTATAGCGAGATACCTTGTAGAGATCACCTATTTAAGTGCGAGGATGCACCTCAAATGAACGCACTTAAGAATCCAAGTGTGTCCATGGCCACAACCGGAAAACGTAAAGGAAAATGAATAAGAAGAGTTATTGTGTTGATATCGTTGTCTTGGCTTACACTAAACACTGACGGTTCAAGACATCACGCTCACCGCGCAGTAAGTAAGTCCGATGGTATTCAACTAGGGAAGGTTCAAAGAGTAAGCTACCTCTCCTGATGCAATATCTTTTTGAAAGATTGCTGAAATGTAGGCACTCTTGTGTATGCGCCACAATCTCTTCATAGAGGGGACTGTTGGAAATTAGCCTTTGGCGGGAGATCCCACCCATCTTTGATGAATTAAACACTAGTGTTCCATTATGTTGGAGACCTCGTCTCCACACACGCATGATCTACAAGTGAGTAGATGACCGTAGGGCCAAGAATCGCCTAATTTCGTTTGAGAAATGAAAGAGATATTGGTTCCGCAAGTAAGGTGTTTAAGGCATGGAAATGTGGTGTGGGACAAATCTACCACATCGGTGGGAATAGGAAGAATTGCTCTCTATATAAGTCTCTAATGGTAAGGGTTTGGGACCCCCAGGGTATCCCATGTGTTTAAAGGAGGGAAGACCTAGATGCTGTTCAGTTTAAGCCCACACGCTGCTTGCCGCCGCTTGCCTCGGTCCGGTCTCGGGCTCGGGTCACGGTCACGGTCGTGGTGTGGGCCTTCTTCGATATTATCTTTTGGACAGAGAACTCGCCAGGATGTAGCTTTGATCCCTGAAGTTTCAGATGTACAGTTTGGGACCTAATTCTTTCATATGTGCTTTGGTCCCCAAGTTTCAATATTTACAGTTTGGTCCCAGAATTTCGGAGACTTTTTCTGCCCTACCGCTGATCGTTTGGAGCATTAACCAGTATTACTTGGCTGATTAACTCTCCATTAACAGCCATTACTTGGGGCATTTGGGCGCCTTCTTCAAGGCCTTAATAGCCATTACTTGCCGCTTTAATGGCCTCCTTTAAGGGCCATTACAGCCTTGTTTGTGGCTGTTGGACAGCCCACTCCTCTTGCTATATATTGAGCTTCACTTGGCTGAAAAAAGGAGCAAGAAACATGCAGTACAGGCGTAAAACAAAGGCCACAAACAGCATTTAAAAGACACTGAAAAATCAGCAAACGGTGGCTGAAAAATCGCAAACGGTGGCTGAAAAATCAGCAAAGCAAGGCTGAAAATCTGTCAAAAAGCAGTGACTAAACCCTCACGTATACACAAGATATACACTACTGAGACACACTATATACACAGAGACAAAAGAGAAGAGTATTGAGAAACTCTTCCTTCCTATTCCATATCTTCAAGAAGTCGAAATCATATTTGTTTTCTTCGCCAGGCTCAACCTATCGGGCTTTGTAGTGTTGAGATTAAAGTGTTGTTTTATCTTGGGAGACTATTGCCCGCTTCAACGTAAAAAGCATATATACGGGCAATCTTGTCTTAAGGATAGAGGGCTATCTCGACTCAACACACAACGCGTTGTAACCATCCGTATTTAGTTGTTTCTTGATTTCAGGTTATCAAGATTCAAGACACAACAAACTTGTAGCTTCTCAATATTGGCTTTGCAAGTTGATCAAGATTCAAGACACAACACACATGCGGCAATTTTGAAGATTGACAATTTATTTATCCTTTCGAACATTTGTAATAGTTATTACTTCCCGTACTGCTTTATAAAGTACCATAGAAACACCAATACATGTACCGTCCCGCTATCAAATTGCAGATATCTTCACGAAAGGTCTTCCGCGCGTACTATTTGATGATTTCAGTAACAGTCTGAGCATACGTGAACCTCCCGCTAAAACTGCGGGGGACTGTTAGAATAATTATGGGCAAATCCCATAATTATGTTTATTCTCCTTAATTAAGATACTGTAATTAGTTGTAAAATCAATTAGTCATCATTAGGAAGATTGTAAGTAATTAACATCTTCTAATTTAGGTAAACTTAGATTAGTACTAGAACTATGATTGTATATATTACCTATGATTGGAATAAGATGATCAAGGAATCAAATTCCAATAAATACTAAATTATTAATTATTAATACTAATGAAAACAGAGGAATCGTCGAGGAAATGAATCTAACTATATTTTCAATGTGCAGAATACTCCGAGCAACGACACCAAATACTACTAAGGTGCGTTTGGTACAGGGAAAATTAACTTTCAAAAAATTATTTTTTATAATAAAATTATGATTTTGGTATGTTGTATGACCAAAGTTATTTTTCATAGATAATATACTTCTTACCAAAACTTTTCATAAATAATATACTTCTTACCAAAAAAGGGAAAATAATGTCCTCGTTCATGAGCATAAGTCGTGTTTTATATATTTTTTAAATTTTACTTTAATATTACTTGTTTAAACTAACACTTAAACATTGTTATTAGGTTTTAATATTCAAAAGTTTCATCAAAATACACTCTAATCTATTAATATAATTTTTAATAGTAAATATTTTTTTCTGAAAGATATTTTTACTCGCTAATTAAATATAAAGAGAAATTATAAGAAAATAACTTCTAGCGTACCAACTATTTCCTCCGTTTACTTTTACTTGTCCGCTATTGACTTTGTACGCCCCCTTAAGAATTAATAAATGAAGTATATATTTTATCATAATTTCATATTTTTTGGTGTATAATCTTAATAGAATTGAGAAATGATTTGAAAATGAGTAATTAATGTAAGCATAAAACAAGAATAGAAATTTATCTTTCTCTTGATACGCTAAAGTAAAAATTTACTTTTAGTATAATGAATATATAAAAGTGAACGGAGGGAGTATATCGCATATACTCCTTCTTTTCCGTGAAGTAAACTGAGTATTGAAATGGTTATATATTGAACGTGGAAAGTGTTGAAATTTTGCCTTTGATGGGGGGTTGCGTCCACCCATCTTTAATGACTTAAACACTCGAGTTCCGCATGTTGGAGACATTGGTTCTTCACACGTGCATAATCTACTAAGTGAGTAAATGACCGTAGAGTCAAGGATCATCAAATTTCGTTAAGAAATGAAAGAGATATTGATCCACGAAGTAAGGTATTTGAGGCATGGAAATATGGTGTGGGAAAAATCTACCACATCGGTGGAAAAATGAAGAATTGTTCTTTTTATAAGCCTAAAAAATGGATAAGGGTTTGGGACCTCAAGGGGTAACCCATGTGTTTGAAGGGGTGAGGACCTAGATGTGTTTGGGTTCAAGGCTAGCCCCACACGCGCGCCGCCCATCCCGTCCAGGCTCGAGTCACGGGCTGCTTCTGATATTATCCTTTTGGACCCCAAACTGCTTAGTATTTACAGTTTGGTCCTTGGAGTTTCAGAAAATGTTGTCAGCAACAGGAAAGCCAACAGTTTTTATGGCATTAACCATCTGAAACTTTTTGCACTTATTACAAAACGTTTCTGGCCATGACTATACCTCTTAAAACAGCCTCTTAGCACCTCTCCTCCTCCTAAACACTATAAAGAGAAAACCTTACTCTAATTTTGAGTAGGGAGAAAGAGAGAGAGAAAAAAGAGTCTTGAACAAGAGCAGAAACTCTTCTTCCTTTTCCTCTAAATTTTTCATTCTTCAGCAAGTCGTTTCATGTTTGTTTTCTTTGTCAGAATCAACCTATTTGCTTTGTAGTGTTGATTAGTTATTGTTTTATCTTGAGAGACTATTGCTCGATTACGTAAAAATATATATACGGGGCAATCTTGTCTTAAAGACAGAGAGTCATCTCTTGACTCAACCGGTGGTGTTGTGATTATCTAATTGGTTGTTGAGTGTTTCAGGTGTGAACTTGAAACTCAAAGGACTCTAACCGTCGAATTCTCAGCGGTTCTACAAGCCACAAGTGTAGCAGTTCATGTTCTTGTATTTCTGAATACAAGATCCAGATTTAAAGTTCTAGTTTAAAATTAAAAGATTGACAACTTATTATAATCTTTATTATTTATCATTTTAAAGCACTTGTAATATTTATTTACTTTTCGTAATAATTTACCTCCGACAGAAATTGCAAAATTAATATTTGTTCTTCTTAATGGCTAGAAATGAGGCAGATACACTGAATGACGGCTGCTCTTTTTTCTCTCTTAATTCTTTCGCTCTCAAAGGTAAATTCATGTCTATCTTTTCAAGAAATTGCTGACAAGGTACTTCTTTAACTTTTTCCCTATTGGAAATTTTCAACATGTGTTGTCTAGAGAATTCTTCTTTGCTTTCTTTATTTACATATTAAGATCTATTGATTCTGTCGTCTTGTTGATGCTTTACAAAATGTTATGAGTCTCACATCGAATATGTAATGGAAATATGAATTTTTAAATGGATTTCGATAATCCTCATCCTACATGCTAATTTTTGGAATTGAATTAGGCCCAAGATCCATTCTTTACATGATATCAGAGTCAGACTCATTCAAATTCTTCGTTCACTGATGTTGAGCCCCTAAATTATATTATTTACGCTCCAGTTAATAAAGTCTGGACGTGCGGGGAGTGTTAAAAGTCCCACATCGGATATGAAATGGGAACATGGACTCCTTATATGGACTTGGACAATCTTCACCCTACAAACTAGCTTTTGAGGTTGGGTTAGACCCAAGATTCATTCTTTACGCAAAATATATTAGATCTTGTTTAACTATGTAAAATATTTGCAGCCCATGTTGACATTTTTATTTCTTACTTCTTGCTTGATGATAACTTGGCATCATATAGCTACCATGTTTATGGGATCTAATAATTTGGCATTTTACGATTGTTAAATCCCACTTAAAGGGTTCAATCTTTCTAGGATAGCAATATACACCGATATCTTAACATGCATGTTGCCGTAGGTCACTTGTTGTATGAAGTTACTAGTTTCACTTATATGGAAAAATTACTTGCGGTTACTTTTCCAGTTTCTTTTTTTTCTTTCAATTGTCAGTATTTATATAAAGCACATTTTGTATATGCTACCAATTTATATGATTGGCATTCAGATTTCAAGAGTAAAATGAATTATTCTTTAATCGTAACTTTTTATATTCTTTTTGAATATTCTAAATTATTACTAGTAATTATTAGCTAGTATAACTTACAATACTTTTTACGTAGTTTTCAAATATATAATTTTATTTTAAAAAATCAAAAAATCTATATTCAAATATATAACTAAACTAAAAGTTTGAATTTTGCTAAGCCAGAAGTTCACATAAATTAAAAGAAATATATTTGCAAAAGTCTATAGAGAACATGCCATTAGGAACCTTCATCAGATCTGACTTCATAGTTCATTCAGAGAGACATCAATCAGTGTGCCTCTTTTCCCTTTTCCTTAAAAAATCAAGGTGGTCGACACAGCCAAAATTAGATTATTTTGATTATCCCACTAGGCGACATCATTATCACCTCTACTCATTGAATTCGAACACGCGACCTCTCACTAGGGAAGAATTTTTGAAGAGAGCCCTTAACTGCTAGGCTACAACTCTCACTGATAAGATTGAAGTCATTTTTAATACATATCTTAATATTTGAAATTAATATAAGAAAAATAAAAATTCTGGGACGGAGGCCCCGCCGGCCGAGGGGCCTGTGCGGCGGCGCCACCTCGACCGCCCTTGAGACGGCTCTGACCTGAGCTTTCATGGAAGTCACCTTAATGAGCTTAATTAATACACCTAAGTGATTAACTTTTGTTAACTAGGGGAGATGTGTGAAAAAAATAAGGTTTAACTAAACATGATAATGTAAATTATGTTGTAAAATTACACGTGCAATGCACTAAGTAGAGCACTACTGCAGGTGCTTATAGGCTTTTTTCTATAAAAGAGCTTTCTCAAGGGTAAAACGTTTCTTGCAGAAGTAACTAATTTAAGGAAACAGTCAGGAAAGGGGAAAAAGAATAGAGTTTTATTATAAAACAAACAGGTACTAGCTCTCCCTGCTAATTTGTTTGCAATTTTACTGTATTCTAAAAGAGTTTAAGTTTTACGCACGGTAAGTATTGACCTACGCATTGAAAGTATGTATATCCTAGAGACAATCTACATTAGGGACAAAAATGTACTTAAACACATTCGTATTATTAATGAGATTAATATTTATGGCATTTGCAATTATTTAATTATTGTTTGATTATTTACAATTATTCATATATGTGCATCATTTGAGCTTACGTTGTCATTAATAGAGTGAGTTATTAATGATAGAACGTAACTCTCAAAATAGCCTCGACTAATGATAATCGAGAATAGGATATCGATGATATGCTATAAGTCGATATGTGGTCTGCATCACATTCTTGGAGAATGTAGCATGTCTCACAGCTACGAGTAATGGTTACTCGTGATGGACACATGGATACTTTGGAGAAGTATTGGTATACCCTGCCGATAAACTATTTATTATACATGTCTATAGTGTTATCGGCGTGTGAAATATAAAGGTCCTTTGATTTGAGGTCAATACACACATTGTTTACAAAATGATGTACTTTGACCAAGTTCTAAGCTTAAACTCCTTCTGAAAAAGATATGGCTTGTGTTGGATGCATCATGATGTAAATCAATGTGGTAGTTGAGCCAATAATAAGATTCATTCCTCGATTGAAAATTCGAGAGAGCACTCAACTTCTCAATATTATTAGGTTGACTAAAGTCACTAGCCAGTGCAAGAGACATATTTAGAATATAGTCTAGTTGTCAACTAATAAATGTGAGATAAAGTGATTAAGCCATTTGGATAGACACTTGACAAATCCTAAGCTTAATTGAGTGTGTTGCAAATGAAATGAATTTATAGTTCCGCATAAATGTTAAGTTTGCTGGATTCATGTAAACGTACTTCACATATTGAGTTCGTCATACGACGCAGTCTAGGAGTTTCGTATGGACCTTAATTAGATTAATGTCGATATGTGAAGACCTCACACTATATGTGATTGTTTCTTCGATCTAAGAGTGTATTGAGAAATTATTAAATATTCGATTAAGAATTGAGATGTTTAATTTATAATAATTATGGAATATTTCTATTTGATAGAAATTATTTAATTAAGTCGAATTGGATTTCAGATTTAATTAAATGTGTTGGATATATTATATGGGTACTCGGACAAATACATGGAAGCAATTGGATCAGAAATTATTGGCCCAAAATGGGAGCTTGGCGTCCACTTTGGGCGTGTGAAGTGGATTAGCTGGGCTGATCCACTGAACATTAACATGTGCCCAGATTTTCCTGTTTTATATCTGTTTAGGTTCTGTCCTTGACTCCTATATATACAACACATACTCCATAATTATGAGGTTACAGAAAATAACTTCTCAGTTCCTAAAGCAAGATTTCTAATTTTCTTGAATAGGAAATACACTGGAGTCAGATCTTGCAATCGAGGAAACAAATCGTGTGGATACCTTAGTGTTGAATCCCGCGTACGAAAACCTGTAAGTTTTCTTTTATCATGTTTTGAACATACAACATGATTATCGTATAAGTCATGCCAGAATTATTATTGGGTAAGAAATTTTAAACTTCCGTTGTGCTTACTATTTGATTTACGAACCCAACAAATACCTACACGCATATGCTATTAGGCATTTCAATTCTTTTCTGTGAACTATTTTCGTTGTTATTAGATGTGCAAACTAACCTATTTCCCTTTGCGACAATCCGGTGAGTGACCCGTTTAGCTGATCTGTCACCAAATGGACCGCACATCTAAGAACTCGATGTGAAGGCCCTACAAGTCGTCCTCTCGCAGAATCTCACCGATCGCAGAAAGTTTTTTTTCTTACATCAACAAATCATCTTTATTTGTTGTGCGGTAGAGATAGAGCCAATTTTTTTAGTTTATGAGTTTTGGATCACAATTCTTTTATTAAAGATTTACCTTCGTGGAAAAGATGATTCATTCGAATACATGAGTCCAATTACATTGCCGGAACTTACTGAGTTCTAAATAGAGTATTTGTAATTAAATAATTTAATTAACATAAAATAAAGTTTTGTGCCAAAGTTAGTTAATTACATCGATTAGCCCGTAACTATTACACTAGCTCCGACTGTGATAACATGTAACACATTTTATTTAGAAATTTCAAATCCCGTATTTACCTGTACAAATCTTTTAATATGATTTGATAGTGTAAAAAGTTATTTATACAGACACGTGTAAAACTTAAACTCATTTTAAAATCACTTTTATCTTGGTTCTGGATCCAAAAAATTCTAAAATGGATCTAACATTCACCAAATTGTCAGTTTTAAGTGAATTAGTTTTACATATTTCATATGGTCTCACTAACCTCTCCTTGTCAAAAAGTAAAGCATTTTGCTAAACATAGATAGGTCAATTATTTAGGAAATCTTTTTAGGTCCAAAACTTATAAGGTCTTTAACTCTCTCTTTGATTGCTCACTATTTTCCCTCTCCTCGACTCTTTTCTTCTGAGACTTTCACTCTTCAGCAAAGAGCTATTCATAGGATTTTAAGGTATAAAAATATAGTTTTTCTGATGTTGAAAGCAAGAGAAGAAACTCATCTGTTTTTCCCTTAAATGAGAATTTCTCCTTTCATTTTGCAGATAATAGGATTTTCAGGACTTCAAGAAAGCTATTTGTTGCAAGTTTCAGTCATAAAGATAGAGAGGTGCATTCTGCAAACTCAGTTCATATAGTGTTAGAGATAAATTCAGAATTTAAACTCTACTGGTTCAACCTTTAAAATATTTAGTTGTTGTATTCGTTGTATTTCTAAAATTATGGGTTCAGATCCACTATTTGCCATAGTTTTAGTGAATTTTTATTTATAAATTTATATTTCGCATCGAAAGTATTAGGTTCAGGTTCAGATGAACCCACCACTAAAGAGTTGCATCCGCCCCTACAGTTTGGTAAGGATATAACTGCATAATTTAGGACGATTATATATATAGAGATTATCAAAATCTAAACTTTCTCGAGATTAGATAAATCTTTGCTTGTATATGTTTTGCTAGACTCCTGTAACTCTAGAAATTTGATATTTTGACAGAAATTTAATCAACTTACTCATCGTTCACCATAATGGGTGGCTCTATTGAGGGATAAAATCGGAGAAAATGAGTGAACATAACCCTTTACATAAAATCGTGAACTTTGTATTTATAAAGTTTCGATTAAATTTCGGGTTTTGCAGAAGATGTCATCATCGAGGTATAATTTGTATAGTCAAGGTAGTAGTGGATGGACATTGAGGAATGAAGAATTTCAAGAAGAAGAAATTTGCGGTAATTTTATCAACGAAAGACGCGAATTTGGTTCAAATTTCAGCAGAAGCAAAGAGTCGTCTTCAAATTTCAGTCCAAGGAGGCTGCCCACCGCAGCCAAGATGATTCCAAGATCGAATAAGAGTTCAATTCAAGAATCTAAAATAACTCAGCATTCAGCTCCAGTAAACATACCTGATTGGTCAAAAATTTATGGGACAAGTTCGAAAAAAACCTCGTGGCGTGATGATGAAAATGAAGGTTCTGGTGGTGATGGATATAATTTTGTGAGAAATAGTACGGAATGTTACGAAGAAGAAGAAAACTACGACGATGATGAAGGAGAAATGATGCCTCCACATGAATGGATTGCTAAAAAACTTGAAAGGAGTAAAATATCTTCTTTTTCAGTGTGTGAAGGTGTTGGAAGAACTCTAAAAGGGAGAGATTTGAGCAGGGTGAGAAATGCTATTTTAAGCAAAACAGGGTTCCTTGAATAGCATTAAATGGAACAAATAGACATTGAAGATTCATATTGTCGATTCTAATTTGTTTAGAATTGAAGTGTAACTGTTGTTAGTGTTGTATTATAGTTGCGTAAATGATGCGGTGAATGTTGATGATTATAAGGCATCAGAAAAAGTTTGATTAGTAATTGAATTAATATTTTCATCTTAGGATTAGCAGCGTCTAAATTCTGAATTCGTTACCGTTTAAGCACCTAGTGGCTTGTGGCAATTGTGTTTTTTTTTATCTTTAATATTTTTAGAGAAAATTTAGTACAGTATGTAGACCTAATGGATGATGTCAACACTATATTCTTTTTAATTCTTTACTAAATTATAGTGTAGCTGTGAAAGAGCAGTGGCAGACTTTTCAAGATTTTTTTCTGTATTATGTTCACTTGGTGGGGGGCGACAATTGCTTAGTTAATTATTTAGGAAGCTCACAAAAACAAATCATTATGCATTATAAGCAAAACAAAACATAATGCTCAATTCACAATGCTTAGCGTAGTCTCTTTGTATGCAAGTATTGCAAGAGGGGGTAAAATGAGTTCGGCAGTGACTTGTCATGTCACGCAATGTTTACTTCGTCAAAATATTAGTGTCACTTGAGATTGGAAGTCTGCCTTGAACAGTCTTAACGGCCGTCAAAATATTAGTGTCACTTGGTGAGTTGGGGCAGTGACGTGTCATGTCACGCAATGTTTACTTCGTCAAAATATTAGTGTCACTTGGGATTGGAAGTCTGCCTTGAACAGTCTTAACGGCCGTCAAAATATTAGTGTCACTTGGGATAGGAAGTTTGTCTTGGACATCCTTAATGGCGTCGAACATGGGCGGATCTAGGAAGAGGTGAGGGTGTTCACCTGAACTCTCTTGGCAAAAAATTAAGATATTTTTTATGTAGATATATAGATTTTGAACCCCCTAAACACATGATCAAAGATTGACATAGTGGCTAAGGAGGTTCAAAATTCGCCCTTGAAGTTCCAAGTTCAAATTTCAAAGATTGTATTTTTATTTTTCGAACCCCTTTAATAAAAATTTTAGATCCGCCATTAACATCGAAGGAGTATATTTAAACCATTTGAGTAATGTAATGGACAATATATGATTTTCTGATGACCGGAGTTTTTTCTCTAAAAAGTCATCAATAATTAACATAAAGATGAAGACCGTTAATAGTGGAAATCGTATTAACAAAATGAAGTCGTGTGGATCTTGTATGGTACAAATTTTATTAGTCGAATTAATAGATTCGGAATACAAAATTATTATTAAAAAATTGGAGAAGCCAGAGATACACTTGATGTGCTGTGCATGTGGGATCACAGATATATAAAAACAATTAAAGGTGATGTTCCACAAGTTCATTTCTTATAAACTGAGAAAGCATGTTTCATATGGCTTTCTTTGGGCCCTTTGCATTAATACAGATACTGTTAGTACGTAGTATCAGATTAATTAATAAAAGTCATTTACTTTGCTTTCATAGTCATAATCAAATATGATTACGACATTAGAACCCCACCATATTAATTTTGATTTTTCCAGTGTAAAATTGGAGTATTGAATCAATGAATGATTCAATGACCCGATACATTCAAAGAAGAATTGAGTCGTCAAATATAATTTAAGTAGCAAATCATAATCCACTCGTCTAACTCAAAAACACTTTCAATTTGTTCTATTGTTTTACTTTGTAATTAAGTTGCTATGTAGAAAATGAATATTCTATTTCTATTTTTCTAAGTTCAGCTAATTATCTTTGAATGTATTGTTGAGTTGACCAAATTTTAACTTATTACAAATGAAAATATCACTCACTCATTGGACAAGTTACATGTTTTATAGTTCAAATCAAATATGAGTATAATATGACACAACTGAATAAAACAATAACGTTTGTTGCCACTTACCATTACACCTAATTAGTAATTCAACTAAAATCTAAATATGATCACAATTACCCTTTGAAACTTGTATTCAATTCCTTCATGCCCAATACTCTCAATTCTTCCACCCTTTTGTTGTATAATTCCAACATAAAGCCCATATTTCCTCAAGCTTTCTACTTCTTCATCACTTCCATCACATGCATGAATCTCTCCTTCTTTCTTCTCACACGCGTATTCCAACAATTTCTCGTTTTGGTTACTTCTGATAGAATTCATGAAAGTCTTTTATTCATAACATGAATTCTTACAAAGTAATAACAAGATAATAAAATAATACTATTCTTGAAAGCTAAAAGTGCAAGTAAAAGAAAAGCAAGTAAAGCCCTTTATATAGGGTCTATTACATGAGATACAAATGTGTTTTTCCAATGTGGGACAAAAGCAATGTGAGAAAGAGTTAATGTTAATATCTCCTCTCAAACTCGCGATGGTATAGACAGAAGCATCGAGAGTTTGCCAAGAAAGAACCGGTGACGCTTTAAGGTATGCGCCTTTGTGAAGAAATTTGCAAGTTGCATCGAAGATGAGACAAATGGCAAGGATAGAGTATGCTGCTGAAGATGATATCGAATAATATGACAATCAATCTCAATATGCTTGGTACGTTCATGAAAGACTGTGTTGTGCGCAATTTGAATAGAACTCTTATTATCACAATACATCGGTGTTGGTGAAGAAAGAGAGACATCTATATCAACCAATAACCGACGTAACCATACAATCTCACATATAGTAGAAGCCATAGCACGATACTCGAGCTCGTTTGGTTGCAAAGGGTTTTGCTCAAGAATATGGTATGGATTATAAAGAGATTTGGGATTATCTGTCAAGATTGTTTGTGCAGAATAATTTTGTTGTTAAATATCAGTTACAATATGAAATTCGTGCATTAGTACAAAATGACTTGGGCATTCAAGATTATTTCTGTGCAATGACCACTTTGTGGGATCAGTTAGCTATGACGGAATCTACTGAATTGCAAGCATGTGATGCTTATATTAAATGCAGAGATGAAGATCGTCTTGTTCAGCTATTAATGGGTCTTCGGTCAGAATTTGAGAATTGTCGTTCAGGCTTGTTGCACTGCAAACCCTTACCATCTGTTGAAGATGTGGTAAATGAACTTATGGCTGAAGAAACATGTTTGAAGACTCTAAACGGGGTACATAAGGCGTCTACTTTCGTACTGGCAGCTCCTTCGTCTGCACCAGTCCTTGCTGCCCCTACACACCAGTATAGAACATCTATCATGGATAATTGTAATTATTGTAAGAAACCAGGACACTGGAAGAATCAATGTCCTAAGCTACGGAAGACGTCAGGTTCTAAGCCTCCACATTCGGGACAAGGACAGAAGCCTTCTCAATAGAAGCCATATTCTGGGGGTCAATTCCAGAACTCGTATCCACCGACTCAGGCTGCCTTTGTGCCCTCTCTTGATCACTCAGCTTCAGGAGCCTCTGTGAGTCACAGTACTGATTCTGTAGCTGACCAATTTCAGAAGTTCCTCGCCTTCCAACAGTTTCAACAGAATTCTCAGTCTTATGCTCGTTCTGATCTTGGCTTCCACATCTGGGTTTCGTCTTCTTGGCTTCCGCATCTGATTGGTGAGATCTGCCATTTTTATTGTGTTGCTTGTTGTTTGAGATTGCTGCTTGTTATTTGGGATTGTTGCTTGTTATTTGGGATTTTTCTGTTTAAAATTCATAATGGCCGGAGGTGATGATTCTTTACAAACTATTGGTGTTCGGTTAGATGAAAAAAATTATTCCTATTGGAGCTATGTCATGGTAAATTTTCTGAAGGGAAAGGGGCTTTGGGATTATATGTGTGGAAAAATCAAATGCCCTAAAATTGGAGATGAAAATTTTGATGAATTATTTAGGACTTGGGAGACCAATAATTCAAAGATTATTACTTGGATTAATAACTCTGTTGAACAAAGAATTGGTGTTCAATTGGCTAAGTTCAAAACTGTTAAAGATGATATCGAATAATATGACAATCAATCTCAATATGCTTGGTACGTTCATGAAAGACTGTGTTGTGCGCCATCTGAATAGAACTCTTATTATCACAATACATCGGTGTTGGTGAAGAAAGAGAGGCACTCATATCAACCAATAACCGACGTAACCATACAATCTCACATGTAGTAGAAGCCATAGCACGATACTCTGTCTCAGTTGAAGAGCGAGAAACCACATCTTATTTCTTACTTTTCCATGAGATGAGTAAATCTCCTAAAAATACACAATAACCAGAAGTTGATTTCCGATCAGTTAGGTCACCAGCCCAATCTGCATCAAAAAATGCACGAAGGTCCAAGGTTGAGGTCGATGGAAATAAGAGACTCTGATAAATCGTTTCTCGAAGATAGCGAAGAATACGCATAACTGCAGCCCAATGTACAGATGTAGGAGAGCAAACAAACTGAATGACAATGTGAACAGCATATGCAATGTCAGGCCGAGTAATGGTGAGGTACACCAGACTCCCTACAACTGAACGATATAAAGTGGGATCAGGAAGAGGATCCCCGTCAATAGGTGTATATCGAACATTAACCTCAAAAGGAGAGTCAACTATACGAGTATATGTGAGACGAGCCCGCTCAAGAATATCTGCAGTGTACTTAGACTGAGAGAGAAGATATCCCTTCTCAGAATAAGTGTCACGACCCGACCCGACGGGCCGCGACTAACCGCCCTAATGACGTTATTATCCTGACCTGTCACACATAATCCAACTAACACCTAATGAGTCTGAAATCCGGCAGCATAACACTACAATAACGACATATGTCAGGGTAGGCAAGCCGACAAGGCTGCCACTAGATAATATCATATATACACGGGGACACCCCAACACATAGTACAATAGCATGACTGACCAAACACAGAGTTATAATCCTTACATAAGTACAACCCACAACTGTCTACAGACCTCTATAAGAAGGACAATGACATATGATGGGCCCCTAAATATACATAAATCAAAATAATAGGGTTCTGTACCAAAATGGTAAAGCTCTGGATCAAAGGAGCTTTCCAAACCGCTGCGCAGGAACCTAAACCGGAGGATCACCAAACTGAGCACTTGTACCTGCGGGCATGAACGCAGCCCCTCGAGGAAGGGGGTCAGTACGAAATAATGTACTGAGTATGTAAACATGAGATACTGCAAATGAGATCATAAGTAGCCAAAGTATAACAAGAGGTCAATATAAAAATCAGGATTCAAATCCAACTGTGCCATAAACAATAAAAGTCAGTTGTGCCTTATAAAAATGAGAGGAGAGTCAAGTCAAGAAAACATGAATGCCTGTCCATATACATATATATACATGTAACGTAACCCGGCCCACTAATGCGGGACTCGGTGGAATCATATCATAACCCGGCTCATATTGGGACTCGGTGGAATCATATCATAACCCGGCCCATACTGGAACTCGGTGAAGTCATATCATAACCCGGCCCATACTGGAACTCAATTGTGTGATGACAATCTTGAGGTAAAGTTTAATAACAATGCCTGTAAAGTTACGAATGAAACAAATATATGTGTCATGACATGTATAAGAACATGTGACAATTGTTATCTTGTTGTAAGACAAGAGACATGCAATAATGCTAAGATCGATGACACAACACTATGGCATTATAAGTTAGGGCATGTCAACTACCGCAATTTAGAAAAATTGGTCTCAAATGAAGCTGTTAGAGACATACCCAAACTTAGTCATAAAGGTAAAACTGTCTGTGAAGATTGTTTGAAAGGCAAGCAAACCCATGTCTCTCATAATGTTGTCCAACATGACGGACAACATTCAAGTGCGTCTCACTGTTTTCAATTACTACATATGGATTTAATGGGTCCAATTTAAGTAGACAGTCTAGGAGGATGATTTTTCTAGATATTCATGAATATATTTTTTGGAAGAAAAATCACAAACTTTTGACATGTTTAAAATTTTGCACTCTAGAATCAGGAATTTGTTCTATTCTCCTATTTTTCGGATTAGATCCGACCATGAAAAAGAATTTGAAAATAGTTCATTCACAATTTTTTGTGAGAAAAAGGGAATATTTCATGAGTTTTCTGCTCACAAAACTCCTCAACGGAATAGGGTAGCAGAAAGGAAGAATAGAACACTACAAGAAATGACTAGAGTTATGCTTAGTTCTAAAAGAATGTCAAAACGTTTTTGGGCCGAAGCCTTAAATATTGCTTGTCACATCTCTAATAGAGTCTACTTAAGGCCAGGAACAAAGATGACTCCCTATGAGCTTATAAATGGAAAGAAACCTAACTTGTGTTTCTTTCATATTTTTTTGGTGTATTTGTTACATTTTAAATGATAGAGATCATTTGACAAAGTTTGACTCTAAGAGTGACAAATGAATTTTTGTTGGCTATTCCCAAAATAGTCATGCTTATCAAGTATACAATCTGAGGATTTGAACTGTACAATAGTCTGTAAATATTATTTTTGATGATTTCTCTGATCTTACATGAAATACAGCTGAAAATAACACTATAGTTTCAGTGGAAAATACGCAGACTCTTGAAGAATCAGATGTTGCCCCAAATGTAAATATTATTTTTGATGATTTCTCTGATCTTACATGAAATACAGCTGAAAATAACTGTCGCGCCCTATTTTGACCTTGCTCGGGTCAAAGCGGAGTGCGGACGTATGGGGGTGATTCCTGGGTAAAAAGGGTTGAGGAGTCGCCACCTAATTATTTTTACGGTGAATTAGGACACCTAAATATTAAACTAAGTGCTGCAATGTAAACTCCAATTTTAAGGTCTGCGAAACTAGCGAGATTCTAGGTAAGGGTTCTTTTATTATCCTAAAGGGAAGGGGTTAGACATCCTTTAAGATCCGCTAACTTGCGGTTATCCGGTCAAACTCAGGTTTAATTATTGCTAGAAAAATGCATGTTTTACAAGTATAATAGATTAAAAGATGTTTTGCAAATAATTGGTAAATGATGCATTTTATACAAGTACGTATTCAGATGACATAAAAAGAAAGATACATGTAAAATTTTGAAAAATATGCATTTTGTGACAATAAATTATTTATACTATCAAAGAAGTAAAATTTTGGGAATCATTGAATTGTAAATTGACAAAAGATAAACTTATTCGGAATGATTAACAAAGCGAATAAAAGATGACAAAAGTTGTTTTTTAAAAAATCTTAAATACGCGTGACGAGCCTAAAATAAATAAACTAGCGAGGGATTTCTAAGTTTGAAACTAACCTATGAATTAATCCTAAGTTTGCCTATTCTAAGCATTTCAATAGTTGCATAAGTGCGATAAATAATACTACAATACAAAGCGGGATAAAAGCTGAATTAAAGAAAGAAATAAAATAAATAAAATCCGAAGAATAATTCGGCGTGATTGACTTTAATCACCGCAGTCATCAAAAACAAGCGGTTAGAAACGATTAAATACAAATAACTTCATATCGCATTCAAATGGTGAATGTTTTGATCACGGAGGGCTCGGACTTAAATTTTGAAAAGAACATTCCAATCACGTAGTGTCGCAAACATATGACCAATGTAGTTTATTTTTGATTGCCTCGCCTACTAAACGCGTCGGTCTCTCGGGTGAAATAGAAAAGATCACTATAATCACGTCGTGGCTGCGAATATATAACTTGTTGGTTATTTTAGTCACCTTGCCTACTAAACATGTTGATCTCGGATAAAAAGATTTAAGTCTTCATCATTGCCCCGAAGTTATATTTTTTATAGAAAAATACATATTTGTCAATTGAATAATAAAAGAAGCAATTTTTATGAAAAAATCTTTCAAGGTTGCAAATATGATAGAATGCAAACCTTATTTTTTGGGATTAAAGAAAATGAATAATAGATAGCCAAATTATTTTTGAAAGATATTAAAGCATGCATAACGAACCTAAAAAATAGAACAAAGTAACTAGAGGCTAAGTTTGGAACACAAGACGGTCCTAAACAAATAAAGCTAGCGGTTGGTTTCCAATTTCAAACGATCCTAAGAAATAAAGTAACGGCAGTTAGACTATCCTATTCATTCATCTATTCGCGGCCTAATTATTCTAAGCATTCTAACAATCACACAAGCATTAAAATAATTATTACATGCCCAAGAATAGAAATAACGAAATTAAAGAATAATAATAAAAGAGGAAACTAGGGAGGATGATGATGTCATCCCTGACCTATTTGTGAGAATTCAGGCCGGAGAATGCAAGGAATGTGAATGTGGTTCTTCATTTTGGACGAAGTCATGATGAGTCTCATAACGAGACTCTTCGTTACTCCGATGCATTTCATGTAAATAAAAGAAAAAGAAAAGGATTAGTAGACGGAACGTAAAATATCAACACATGAATATTCCTAATACATACATACCACGAAATATACAACATTAAATGTACATACGAATGTATATTCATGTCCTTCTATTCTACATATACTTAAGACATTATTTTTTCAGATTTTGGCACATTAAAGTAGCCGAAGAAAGACTATATGATAACACATCAAGTTCTAAATTTAAACAAAATAAAAGAGGCAAGGAAGACCAATGTATAAATTATGTATACATACATAATAAATTCCGTTGGACTAATCTTAATTCTTAAAGAAGCATAACATTCATAAACTTAAACTAAACGCATACATACTATTATATTAAACATGGATAATATATTCCTTTTAAAATTGCACATATTAATCTAGAATATAACATGTAAATATAGTCATTTGAATCAATTAAAGTATGCTCATTTGTTTGATTTAAAGGCAGCGACAAACTACAACATACAATAATTTTGAATATCAACAAATCGTTAAGTGTCCTAAGAATATTTAATCAAGCCATAGCTCTTCCAAACACATATTAATCTTACATTATCCGTATTGCATTTAACAATGAACCCAAGATACCTTACTAAAGCTAATGACAATAATTAGTTAACCAAAAAATCGAGGCAATATCATCTATCACGATCAACTCCAAATCAGAAATGTCCCAACAACATAAATACAATTATATAAGCAAAATCGTCCTCATTATCATATTAATTAATCAAGACTACATTACTTAGCAAAATATCATACTAAATCAAGCATAAACAACACAATCAAATAAGCTTTAAGAAATATAGAAGAATTGGAACGAGTCTAACCTTTTCCGGTAGCGAACCGAGGCGTGTTTTGAATCGCCGAATCCGCTTCTAAATGTTAGAATTCGATTTTGTTGTAGATTTTTATGAATTCTGATTTTCTGGGAATAGGACTCTGTTTCTGATTTCGGATGTTTGATCCGACCGAATGACCCGACCGACTCCTAGGGCAGACCCGGCGACCGTGACTGACCCTAACTGAAAAACAAAGTGAAAATAGCTAAAAATTAGATTCTTCAACACCAAAAACCAATAATTTTCGACCTATATTTTGAATCTTTAAGTTGAAGAACACATGCAAGAACAAAGAGGTGTTCTTAAGGAGATTTTGATTTTTTAGTGAAGAACAATACAAACAAATACAATACAACCAAAACTTAAACCTAAATTTCAAATTAAAATTGACCTTAAGCAAGAAACCTTTTTCAATCCGAAAAATCCTCCCAAACAAAGGCAAAAGGGGGTTTTATAGGTCTCAAACTTCGACCTCCAACCCCCTCATACCTTTAAAAGCAATTCAAATTTCAAAATAAAGGGAGACAAAATCGATTTTTGGGGCGTGTTGGTGAGGTGATAGGTTTAGCGGTGTCGGGGTAGGAAAGGACGTGAGGGGCAGGGGGTGTAGGGTGTAGGGTGGCGTGGGGGTAGGGTGGCGGCTTGGTTGGGAGCCTCTAGGGTTCGTTTTTTGTTTTTTTTTTTGGGTTTTGGGGTTTGGGAGTTGAATAAAATAGGAAGGGAAGGAATTGGGCTCGGGTACAGAGTGGGAGTCAAGGGTCCTAGGAATTGTTTGGGTTGGGGATGAATTTTTGGCTGGTTGGGCTTTTATTTTGTGGGTTATATTTTGGTTTTGGGGGTTGGTTTTAAGAAAGGGTGATGGGTCGCGGGATTGGGCTGTTTTAAGGGGTGTGGGGCTGGGATTGGGTTTAGAATTTAATTTGGGGATTGGGCTTGGGCCAGAAAAAATGGGTTTTAGTTTAGGTTGGGTAGGAATTGTTTGGGCTAGGAAATAAAATGGGTGATGGATTAAAAATATGTGTGGGCTTAATATTAAAACATATATGTTTTTTTTTTTGTAAAAGATGTGAATTATTTAAAATAACATAACAATGTGATAATAAAAATATAATATTTGCGAAATGTTTAATGCTTAATAAAAAATGAAAATGCAATGCAATTGAGAATAAAATAACCTAGAATTTTTGGATAAAACTTATGATTATGATAAAAAATGCAAATGATAGTAAAAAATGTGAATAATAATAATAATAAGAGAATAATAATATATATGTACGCATGTATGTATATAGATTAAAATTGTTTTTGAGGTGTTAAAAATATAAAAAATTACGAATAAAATCATAAAAGATGGGACAAAATTGGGTGTCAACAATAACACTATAGTTTCAGTGGAAAATACGCAGACTCTTGAAGAATCAGATGTTGCCCCAAATGTTGTCACACCCGAAGCAACATCTGAACATGGAATAGAGACCTCAGAGGCCATGGATGATGAGTCACATGCTGAATTGTCAGATCAAGTTCGAAGGGACCCCTCATCAATAATTAGAAAGAATCATCCCACAGGCCAGGTGATAGGGGGAGTTTTTGAAGGAATTAAAACAAGAGGGAAAGAACTACTCAATTATGTTAGTCTTTCTTGTTTTATATCTACTTTAGAAGCACTCAAAGATAATTTTTGGATTCAAGCAATGCAATAAGAGCTTGAACAATTCTCTCGAAATGAAGTTTGGGACTTAGTTCCACGTCCAAATTATACGAATGTAATTGGAACTAAGTGAATTTTTAAAAATAAATCAGACGAATCAGGAACAGTTATTAGAAACAAAGCTCGTCTGGTTACACAAGGCTATACTCAGGTTGAAGGAATTGATTATGACGAAACTTTAGTCAATTAGACTTTTACTTGCTATTGCTTGTTGTCTGAAAATTACTTTACACCTAATTGATGTAAAAAAGTGCATTCTTAAATAGTTAATGTTGAACAACCAAAGGGATTTGAAGATCCTTACCATCCACACTATGTGTACAAGCTCAAAAAGGCTCTGTATATGTTGAAACAAGCCCCTCGTGCATGGTATGGTCGTCTAACTAACTTTCTTCTTGAATTTGGTTTTAACCGTGGTGAAGCTGATCGTACTTTATTCATTAAACATCATAGTGTAGATATTATTATTGTTCAAATCTACGTAGATGACATAGTCTTTGGTCTGACCTCACAGTCTTGTCTATAGTCATTTGTTGAATCTATGTCATCGACATTTGAAATGAGCATGATTGAGGAACTAATTTTTTTCTCAGGTTTGCAGATTAAGCAAAGTGAAGATGGAATTTTCATCTCACAAAGTAAATATGTTAAGAATCTAGTTAAGAGATTTGGTTTGGAGAACGCTAAACAGATGAAAACGCCAATGGGTTCATCGCAGAAGGTATGTAAGGATGATGTTGGTGAAAATGTCGACCCAATATTATATCGATCTATGATAGGTAGTCTTCTTTATCTTACTGCTAGTCGCGCAGATATTATGTTTAGTGTTTGTGTTTGTGCACGTTTTCAAGCATGTCCCACTTAAATGTCGTGAAACATATTATTCGATATGTTGCTGGAACATGTGAGTTGAGAATTTGGTATTTCAAATACACTAATCCTAACTTAATAGGATTTAGTGACTCGAATTGGGCTGGAGATGTGGATGATAGAAAAAGAACAAGTGAATGATGTTTTTTATCTCAGCAATAACCTTGTTTCATGGTATAGTCGTAAACAAAATTGTGTTTCACTTTCAACTGTTGAATCTGAATATGTAGCAGCTATAAGTTGTTGCTCTCAATTAATTTGGCTAAGACACATGTTAGACGACTACGATTTGATTAGCAACACTTTACTTTTGTACTGTGATAATCTGAGTGCCAATAATATTTCCAAAAATCCAGTTCAGCACTTATGTACAAAACATATTGATATTAGACATCACTTTTTAAGAGATTTAGTCAAAAAACAGCTAATTTAAATTGAACATGTTGACACTCTTCATCAACTAGCTGATATTTTTACAAAGGTTTGATCATGAGACATTTTTTAGCTTGAAGAAATTTTTTGGTCCAGTAATCTCTAAAAAGACATTTTTGGTGAATGTCATTTGAAATGTTGTCTAACATTTCGGGTGACATTTACCTATGTAATATCACCGACTGATTATTGTTGTTGTATGGTGCATAACTTTTGGTCACACAAGCATGATCGTTCAATAAGAATGTAATTCTAACGTTATACCGTTCTCTGAGATGATAAATAAATACATGTATATAATAAAAAGGGAGTATCAAAATAAGACAAAGCCTTTACAAATATCTGGCAACTGTGAAAAATGGTCAAAGCCCTTGAAAAGATACTGTTCCTATTCTATAGGATATCGAGTGCTTCAAAAGAATTTTGAGAATACAAAATAAGTATTCTTATTTTTGACACGAAAAACTCTTTTGTATGTGTTTTATGATTAGATCAGGGACATGATGAGAAAATATTACATTGGTCCAGTGGTCAAACTCATGAAATATGTATAAAACGTGTCTCGATGTGTTGCCAAAACAAAAAAAATTTGTGGGATCAAAATACTTGTGTTGTCCAAAATATTGCCAACATTGCCGTTGACATTTTCAGAATGTGATATGTGTTGGGATGTTGTGCTTATCTGATCATTGAATTATCAGATTCTCCCTATTTTTATGTCATGTTTTAATAGGAATATCAAACTTTATAATGATAAGATTAAATTGAATTTCTACCGTGATGTTTATCCCAAAATTTTAGGTATAAGTTATTAGATAAATCAGAAACTCCTAAAACAAAGAAATTTTTGTTGCTTAGAAATGTTTGTCATGTATATAAATATTCCTCTCATTTGATATTTTTTTATCATTTCCGATTTTCCCTAAAAATTAAAAAAAGGAGGAAAAAAATCACATCGGGTATAACCCTACCTACCCGATGTAATCATCACAATTCCAAACTCCATTCTCAATCTCAAACCCTAAATTTCCAAAACTTTCTCCACAATATTCACCGATGGAAATATCTCCAATGTCAACACCAATGTCAGCAACACTCCGACCAACACCCCCAATGAGTACAAGCCCTCCTATGAACACTGAATCGTCTGAGCAAATTAAACCGCATCAAACCTGCCAGTTATCTTCTTCACCATCCACAGAGGACTTGTCCAAAGCTATAGTATTTAAAAGTTTAGATGAACCTTTAGACATTAGCTACCCAGGTGATGACAACAATCTAATAGATGTTGATGAAACGTATGATATTTCTGCATTGGGTAAAAGACCAAGATCCTCCACCTTCCATACTCGTCGATCGAGTAGAATGTTTGAGAGAATAGTTCGTGAAGAGTCGGGCAACAAAATGTCCAGAGTTGATATATCTCTACATGCTTGCTCGAGCAGTGACGGTGACGACACGGACAAGTACGCGTTTTACATGTGCCCTCCAGATACCAAATTGCTGACATATTTACGTAAGGGCCTACCTTCAGTTCTATTTGAAGATTTTAGGGACAGTCTCAGCGTACGACAATCGTCCGCTAGAATATAACACGGTACCGTGCTCAAATAGGATTAGGATTGTAATTAAACTAGTGTATAAACTTACCATAGTTGTAGAATACAAGTATGATTAGGATTTAGAAGTATAGTATGAATAAGATTTTTTTATATTTAGAGATTGTAACTTGTATATATACTTCATTCATTAGTAAAAATAATCAAGAGATTATTTCTTTCAAATCATCACTTATATGAAAATCATGTATAACCTAATTTATCCCCTCTTGTGTTATTAGATCGTGCAAAATATCTCTTTTTATTATGTTTTCCTAACTTCAACCACTTGACTTACATGATTTTTATCTCTGACCACACAATACAATCATGGTAAAAACAAAGAGCAAAACACATTTGAGGTTGACCCCATTTCCAGCAAAATTGTAGCGTGCCAAGTTCTAACATTACACAAGTGCACTTTGTTGGAAATTTACTAAATGTGAAATTAAGTATATCCCATTAATTTATGACTCGAACAATTGAGCCCGCACGTCGGAAACGTCGTTTCCACACACATGCACACGTAATGCCAAATATCGCAAATTTCATTAGTGAAAGAGATATTGGTACGTATGTAATACGTTTGAGACATAGAATTATGGACGGTTATTAGCCAAATGACAAAGTATTCCACGTTGGTAAAGGAAGGAAGAAGTGTACGAAGTGTAAGATGAAACGAGTCAGAAATTGCCGCGGAGCCGTGAAGGGCCGTGGCGCCACAACCGTCGGAGCCGCGGCGCCTCCCAGGCTGCGTCGCGGTGCAAAATGGCTGGTCAGCTACTGGAGCCGCGACGATGTGAAGGCAGATTGCTGCGACGGAAAGTTGGAAAAATCTGACGTTTGGGCTGGTTTTGAAGCATTGATTCTCCATTACTTGCCACATGCATGCTGAATGTAATCATTCAAGTGCAATTACATTGCTATTGAAGACCATTAGTTGGCTAAGTGAGGGATCTTCTACTTACACTATAAATTGATGCATTTGGCTCAATTGAACACAACACTCAACACTTAGAAAATTCTCCAGATTTTCAGAGCTCATATTCTTCCTCGCAAAGTCACTATACTCAAAGTTCTTCAAGAGTAACACTTGAGTTTCATTTGTTCGCTTGTTAAAGTTGTTGTTGTATCTTGAGAGAATATTGCTCAACACCGTAAAAGGAGACATAGGGAGCAATCTTGTCTTAAAAAAAGAGTGTCATCACTCGACTCAGCGAATCACACAAAACAGTTTGTTAAGGTTTTGATTTTCAGTTTTATTATAATAGTTTGTTTATGCTTTCTATTATTGTAATAGTTGCTTACTTCTCATAATCTATAACAATTGTATCACAATAATTTTAAGACAAAATTTATTGTAAGTAACTAAGTTAGAAAGATGACTGATATAAATCAAACTGCTTCTCATTCTGATGGTGAGCATCCCTCTTCCATTATTTTTATCTGTACTAGATCCACCACCTACCACCTGGTAATAATAACACAAAGTGAGAAACCACTTCTGTGGTGAGGCAACTTCCAAATTTTTTCTCTTCATTTTTTTACAGTTACAAAAATTTACCAGTTACCTCACCGACAATGTCATCTCTAATGACAGAAAGAGAAATAGGTGTCCTCTATTAAAAGAATAATAAGAAAATACTTACAAGATGGAGTCTTGAACAAAGTGTTGTATTGTGGGTCATTGTATTCCTCAAATTCCAATACTTTCTTCTTTAACTTCACCGACCTTCAGCTTCTCCCATGTGAAAATAGTAACCCCTTTTACAGAAAAAGTAGAAAAAAAAGAAGCCTTTTTAGTGATCTTGAAATCTTGAGATTGGTTACTGCTTTGGGGGTTCTTGTTTTTTGGGGTTGTTGACTTGGGAACTGAAAGTCTGGAATGGGTATTGTTTGAATTAGCCATTATAATTGGTTTAAAGCAATGAAGAACACAATGAATTTGAAAAGTAGAGTAGCTGAATCAGCTAGAAAAGGTGTTTTTTCTAGGAAATTGACAATTCTTCTATGTATTGGATGCTTCTGTGCTGGGATGCTCTTCACTGACAGGTTCATTCATTTGATCTTTGTTCTTTTTGAGGTTTTCTGTTTTTTTTTATTGGATTATGAAAGTTTGGATCTTTATTTAAGGATTTGTGTTTCCATCTAAGCTTTTACAGAGATTGTTATTGTATGTTTGTATATGGAATTTTTGGTCTTTTGACTTTCGTTTATGCAATTTAGGAAATTAATGATGCCATAGCCATAAATTAGGATGGTGTGTTGTTGAAATAGCCTGTTTTTTAGTCATGAAAAAGATAAGCATTTCTAAGCATAGTATTATACTCTCCATCCCAAGATACTTGTCACTTTTCGGTTCTCGAGATTCAAACTACATGACCTGTTCTAAAATACCGTCACATTTCAGTTCTCGAGATTCAAAGTTCAAACTACATTAACTTTGACTAACATATTCCAATTATATAGTTTTTGAATATCTATTTTAAAATATTGAATTAATCTAATCCAATTTAGCTCCAAATATTACTCAATTATTAGTCAAATTGACTCTCAAGAAGTGTAACATGACAAGTATTTTCGGACGGAGAGAGTAGCTTAAAATGCTCCTTTTACTGTTATCTTCTCACTTGCCCAACTGGTAAAGTTGGTGCCATGTGACTAGGAGGTCACGTGTTCAAGCCGTGGAAACAGCCTCTTGCAGAAATGCAGGGTAAGGCTGCGTACAGTAGACCCTTGTGGTTCGGCCCCTCCCCGGACCCGCACATAGTGGGAGCTTAGTGCACCGGGCTGCCCTTTTTGTCCCCTCACTTGCCCAACTATTGAGCCTTCTGCAACTCTTGTTCTATTTTTTCATCAATGAAGATATTTGGTTACAGGATGTGGACAGTGCCAGAAGCTAAAGGCATATCAAGGACAACACAGATTGATGATCGAGTAGTTTCTGGGGACTGTGATCCTACAAATGTGTGTACTCCCTCCGTTTCAATTTGTTTGTCTTAGTTTGACCAGATATGGAGTTTAAGAAAGGAAAAAACACTTTTGAATCTCGTGATCGTAATCTATAGATATATAATGTATCAAAATGCCCTTTAATCTTGTGGTCTTAAACATGACATGTGGGATGTTGAAATTAAAGAGTTGTGAAATTAGGAGAGAGGCATTCTTTTTTAAACAATGTAAAAAGGAAAGTAAAAAAAAAGCAGCCCGGTGCACTAAGCTCCCGCTATGTGCGGGGCCCTTAAAACCCTGATACGCTTCCTCCGTCACCTCTATCTCCAAATCAACGGTTTGATATAATGGAAGGGCCGAACCACAAGGGTCTATTGTACGCAGTCTTACCTCACATTTCTGCAAGAGGCTGTTTCCACGTCTTGAACCCATGACCTCCTGGTCACATGACGGCAACTTTACCAGTTACTCCCAGGCTCCCCTTCAATGTAAAAAGTAAAGTAAGACAAACAAATTGAAATAGAGGGAGTATTAAATAAGAGTGTAGAAGCAATTTGAGGAATGATTTTTGAGTCATTAAAGAATAATGTCTTTGGTGTTCTTGTTTTCTACAGAAGGATGTGAAAAGTGAATCGAATGATACGAAAACTCATCATGCTATACAGTATGTATCTCATGCTTTTAACTTGTAGATTCGATGAATGTGGTACTTCAATTTTCCTTTTCTCAAGTATTTGGAAACGACGAATTCATTGCTTGTTGTCCTTGTAACGAAATACAGAACTCTGGATAAAACAATTTCAAACCTAGAGATGGAACTAGCTGCAGCAAGGTCTCTGCAAGATTCTATACTGAGCGGTTCTCCAATAACCGAAGGCGTAAAGATCCCTGAGTTGACCAAGAAGAGAAAATATCTCATGGTCGTAGGGATAAACACTGCCTTCAACAGCCGGAAAAGAAGAGACTCGATTCGTGCTACCTGGATGCCACAAGGTTTTTGAGCTTCACTATTTGTGTTTTTCTGAGTTACTTATAGGGATTTCTGAATGCTGGATGCATACTAAGCATTTTGGTTATTGACTTATGGAAAACAGGTGATAAACTAAAGAAGCTAGAGGAAGAGAAGGGTATTGTAATTCGTTTTGTGATAGGCCACAAGTGGGTAATACAACTGATAGTTGGTATTCTTAGAGTGTTGTGTATTCTCTCTCTTGATTAGTCCCTCCATCTCAAATTATTTTTCGTGTTTTCTTTACACGCCCCTTAAGAAAACATTAATTAGGAGGAGTTTTTGACTTTTTACCCTTATTTATGTCTTAAGATATAATCTTTCTTTGTTGAATATTTACTCTATTTATGTGTCATCTCCCATTAATTGAGGTGTTTGTAGTCTTCAAGAACAATTACTACTAAGGGGAAAATGGAAAAAATAATTAATTTTATCTTGAACTTCTAATATGACAAATATTTGAGACCGAGGGAGTATTTTCCAGTAGTGACCCATTTTCCCTCATTCATAACTTCTTGGTGTTTTGTGTAAAGGGAGGGCTACTGTTTCGGATATGTCTTTAAAAGTTTACCTCAAAAGTTTCTTAAAGCATGTATTGGAGATGACGAAAACAAAAATATTTAGTTTGCATTTTCACAAATTTGTCTAGTATAGTTGAAGACTCGGTACTTGATAAGATATTTATAGGGGCAGCTGATATTTCATCTCCTATTAACGGGAAGGTGTTAGTTCGCATATTTATTTTACTTTTAATTTGATGTTCTTTTATTCTTACTCGTCTAATTATCCAATTACCAGTGCAACATCAGGTGGCATTCTTGATAGAGCAATTGAAGCAGAAGACAAGAAGCACGGAGATTTCTTGAGGCTGGTAATAATATTATGCTTTTCTTGGTCTAGTCTTGTATCAGATCCCACCCCTCTAAAACGAATCTAACTGTCGGACATGTCGCTGTGACTTCCGTAGGAACATGTTGAGGGATATCTTGAATTATCTGCCAAGACAAAGTCCTATTTTACTACTGCTGTTGCTCTGTGGGATGCAGATTTCTATATTAAAGTTGACGATGATGTACATGTAAATATAGGTAAGACCTTTAACCAACAACATACCCAGTGAAACCCCACCAACGTGTGGTCTGGGAGGGTAGAATGTACGCAGACCTTACCTCTACCTTGGAAGGTAGAGCGGATGTTTCCGAAAGATCCTCGGCTCAAGACATAGCATAGGCACAAGCAAAGCAAAAGACACGGTCAGACTCGGACAAGAAATTTAAAGCAGTATGAAAATGATGGTAACAAAAGCGAATAAGCCATGATAGCGTATTCTGACAAAGAAGTTGTAACTAACACAGGTAAATAAGATAAACAAAGTACACTAAAAAAACACATAGCATGAACGGCTTCATAGATGGTTCTTAAAGATCATGCTCGTATTGCTACAACAAGTGCACTACTATAGTTGTGCTTAGAGGTGGCAAAATTAACCCATGAAAACATGAACTGCTCAATTATTAGCCCACTCCATTTTAGCCCAACCCATTTCAGCCCATCGAAAAATTGGGCTGATATGTTAACCAAATTGGGTTGATATGTAGCCCAAAATTGACCCATGAAAACCTTGTAAAATATTGTCAAAGACATTTTTTGTTTGATATGTTATATATAGCCATCATAAAGAAAAAAATAGTTTTATTTGGTACTTAAAGAATTATAAAAGAACAAAAAAAAGGAAACTAGAACTTGGTAGAATTGGGTGGGTTGGGTTATGACCCGCTTTTTTGCCCATTTTAACCCAACCCATTTCTGCCCAAGTAATTGATTTGCCCATTTATTGACTCAACACATTTTGTCCTGTCCAAATTCAATCGAACCTACCCATTTGACACCCCTAGTTGTGCTATCGCTCATGTGAGAACATGCATGTTGAAAATTCCAGGTGCACTGGGAGCAACTTTGGCTAGGCGTCATTCAAAACCTCGTGTATATATTGGTTGCATGAAATCTGGTCCCGCCCTTGCCCAGAAGTAAGCAAAGTACTTTACTTTTGATAGTAAATGAGTCGTAGATATATTTCCTCGACTCACCTCTATTTTGCTCTTCTTCACTTTGCAGGGGAGTGAGATATCATGAGCCTGAGCATTGGAAATTTGGTGAGGATGGAAACAGATATTTTAGACACGCAACAGGGCAGCTATATGCCATTTCAAAAGATTTAGCCACTTATATATCTATTAATCAGTAAGTGCTTGCTTTTTCTGATGTACTTGGAATGTATTTTGTTCTTCTGCGTGGATATCATTATTTCTAATCATCCTAGGCACGTTCTACACAAGTATGTTAATGAGGATGTCTCATTGGGGTCATGGCTCATTGGATTGGTGTGGAACATATAGACGATAGAAGATTGTGTTGTGGAACTCCACCTGGTAACAATCCCTCGAACTATTTCTCAGAACTAGAGCTTTTTTCTTCAGAACTATCGGTCTTAAGATTCCCTGAAGTTCTAATGTTTGTATCTGCATTGAACATTTTTAAATTTGGCAGTACCGTTTTCCATTTATCCATCTTTTACTTTTAATATTTTTCCGACCAAGTAAGGCAGAAATGATAGGATTAATGATTATTGCTAATTTAAAAAGGTGATTAAGATCTGCCTACAGGATCTAACAATTGATGTAATATGATTTTCTAACTGAAAAGGCTTAATTTTTTCTTTTAGACTCTTTATTTATTTTACCCTTCTGTTTATGTGGAATTAGAACAACCACGGGATCGAGACGCAGTGGTTTACCCTGTGGCAGTTAATATACTATCAAAAAAACAGCACATGGCACTTGCCTTTTTCCTCATGACTGCCTTGGACTTTTATGCAACCGGTCCGCTAGTTCTTTCTTCCTCATTGTTGCCTCATGACAGGAAATTTTTTGAATCGATACTATTTTCATGGCTCATTTGTTTGTGAGAAGTTCTGAGGAATTTCTTGTATTACCTTTCCAATCCTTTTTCCACCTTCTTTACACACTTTAGTTATCATCTCGAGTCTGAGAAATTCAAGTCCTCTCCTCGAATGTTGGAAATCAAGTATCATATTTTTTGGGCCTTGAAGAAGGATGTCTAATTACAGCTACAACTATTCATACTGCCAATCTTATCCTACTCAAGAAGAAGTCTATTTGATTGATATCTAAATATTCCGAGATGATTAATTTGATTTTGCTTATCTTAATTTCACCAGATTGTGAATGGAAAGCTCAAGCAGGCAACATTTGTGTTGCTTCCTTTGATTGGAGCTGCAGCGGGATATGCAGTTCTGTAGATAGGATTAAGGAGGTTCATCGACGTTGTGGAGAAGGCGAGAATGCTTTGTGGAATGCAGTCTTTTGACAAATGCATCATTTCTCCAATCTCTGGAGGCTCCAAAAAAGATTACACGAACACTCGAGAAAACAAGATGTATCCAAGAATTTGCGGAAACATCAGGCTATAAAATACAAAAATGTATGTGAGGGGGGAGAGAGGTTGCAACTGTATCTGCTCCAAATATTATTAGCTGAGGGGATAGTATTGTAGCAACCAGTTTCATCTTTCATGTGAAGCAAAAGCAAGTAAACAACCATTCTTTTTAGATGCTTAGAATACAATTTGTTAGTCTTGTGAGAGGAAACTAATAAGCAAATACTTGCTGCTTTTATATGAAGTATTGAAATTTTCTTTAGTTACTTTTTTTCATTCTTATTCATATTGTTAAAGGAGTCATTGTGACAATTGTTGGAAATTTGCCTTTGGCGGGAGTTGCGTCCAACCATCTTTAATGACTTAAACGCTAGTGTTCCGCATGTTGGAAACTTCGTTTCTTCACACGTGCATAATCTATTAAGTAAGTAGATGACCGTAGGGCCAATGATCGTCAAATTTCGTTGAGAATGAAAGAGATATTGGTCTACGAAGTGAAGTGTTTGAAGCATGGGAAAAGGTGGTAAAGACCAATCCTTCCTTATCGGTGGGGGAAGAAAGATTTGTTTAGTTTATAAGTCTCAAAGTTGGCTTGGGGTTTGGGACCCCAAGGGGTGTTCCATGTGCTTAAAGGAGGGAGGACCTAGATGTGCTTCGGTTCGAGGATAAGCCCACACGCGCGCCGCCCATCCCGTCCGGTCCGGACAGTCACGGGCTGTGGGTTGTGGGCTTCTTCTGATATTATCTTTTTGGACCAAATTGTTTCATATTTACAGTTTGATCCCTGAAGTTTCTGGTAAAGTTAAATTGGGCAGAGAACTTGTGCTTTTGCTAGCTGTTGGTTTCTGGAACGTTAAGCAGCCTTAATATGCACTCAATTCAGTCATTTATTTTGGCTGAATAACTCTCCCTAAAGGCTAATCCGTTGCACATCAATTCACCATTTATTTTGGTGAATTACTACCTCTATAATTGTCATTACTTGGCCAGTAACATTAATTATGTGGGTAGTTGGTAAGTCCTCTCCTTCAACTATATAATGGAGCCTTTGCCAATTGTTGAGGACACACAGAACACACAAACGAAATCAGTTTCTTCCTACTACTTTCCAGCATCATTTCATTACTCAAAATTCTTCAAGGTAACACTTGAGTTTCCTTTGCTCATTTGTTCAGTTGCTGTTTTATCTTGGGAGACTGTTGTCCAGAACATAGAAATGATATATACGGGGCAATCTTGTCTTAAAGACAGAGTGTCATCACTCGACTCAGCATATCAAAACTGTTCCAGTTTTGTTGTAATTTCATTGTGTTGTAATACTTAGCAGTTACTTATTTTCGTTTCCTGCAACATTGTAACCAACAACAATATCTGCAAAAGCATATGAACTTGTAGGCAAAATTTGCCTTGTCAAGTTGTACTAACAAAGGTAAATACTTACCGACATCCTGTATATACATGAACTTTTGCAGTGCATCTAATGAGTTCGAGCTTAAACGTTACTTAAAAGATTGTCCTTATTAATTTGAAAAGCAACACAATTTACCTGTAACAACATGGAAAAGTTGTGTAATACTGTTCTTGATAGAAATTAAATCTTTTGATAAGCAATGAAAAAGATCTATACAGTATCATTTACTTCTACTCAACTTTTAAAGACGTGTTAAAACCATTTTCTCTCTTTTTAGTATCCTAGAGCAGAAATTAGATGAGGAAAATGCAAAAGATTAGTCAAACACAAACGATAAAAAAGAATATAAAAGTAGAAAGAAAAGAAAAGTAAGAGTACGAAGGTGGAACGACACCGTTCAAGGAAAATGAGTCATGTCTGCCTCATCATGAAGCAGAGTGTACTACTAGTAAGCATGGAAAAAGTCGTGGTCATTGGTGCTGGGGCAAAATTATGAAAAAAGGAGTGTTAAAAAGAGAGAATAACAAATATGATCCCTTAAGTTGAGCGAGAGGTTTATAGTAGTCCTTAAAATATGATCTGAGTAATTTTGGTCCTGATGTTTAATAAAAGTAATTTTTTTCATATGGAAAATATTTAACGAATCTTATTTGTTACATTTGACGGGAGCTATGACTAAGAAAAGATTAGCAACAACTACATTTGGAGGTACCATTTTTTTTTATAATTTTCACTATTTTTCATCTATTTCTAGACTTTGATGCAGTTTTGAGATATTATTTTGTTATTTTTCATCTATTTTTGTGTTGTAATTTTATAAAGTTTCATGAGACTTTCTTGATATATCCTATTAAATCCTTTTTTCCATAGTTTTTATCAAATTTAACTTGCATAATTATTAATTAAATATTTGATAAAGACAAAACATATTCACTTGTGATAAATTTAAAGGATCAGAATTGCACAAAACATATTTAAGGGACTACTTCAAATATACCCTTAAATAGAAGGGACCATTTTTGTCATTTTCTCGAGCGAAAAAAGGGATAAAATAGGGAAAATGTACTTTGAAGAGGCGTGCAATGATGTTTCATTATCCAATTATATAGTTTTAACTTTAATATACAAGAGAAATATTATCCAGTCTTTCACTCTCTTTTTGATTTCCTTGTGTAAGGTCTCTTTCCCTATATTTTTCCGGATCTTTCTCTCTACTTAGATCTTTTTGCCTTTATGTGTAAAAGCCCTAATTTTATTTTCATCTTTCAGTTTGCAGATTAGTCCAATTTTTTGTTATCATCATTCTCTGATCACCATGGCCAAAAGCTCCTTCAAATTGGAACACCCTCTTGGTAATTTTTCGTGTTTTTTTTTTTGTATTTTGGTTCCAAGATCTGATCTTTGACTTGTTCAATTCTTGAATTTCCTTAATCAGAGTGATAAAAGAGAAAAAAAAAGATTTTTTTTGGGGGGGGGTGGAGACAGGGTGGGGTTGTGAGGTGGGTGGGGATTATATTTTCAAAACCTTTTGTGTATATGCTTGATTCTTGCTATTGGAGTTCTATTTTTACTGTTTTTTTTTGTTTTAAATTTCTTGGCTTTTTTTTGTTATATTTACTTGTGAATTTCACTGTCTATTTGATACAATTGGAGGTTTTGGAGTTCTTTTTTTCAGTTATTATCTGTGTTGCTCGAACTCTTCAAAAATGTTGACATGTTGTGTCTGGGAGGATGCGACACGAGTGCTACAACAGTATTGGAGAGTTCCGAGCAACATAGGTTACAATTATGTGTGTCTATTGGTTCTATAATACTAGTAGGCCTAGTACTAGTAGATCCTTTTTGCGTGTACTCTTTGGAAGCATGATTGCTGACTGCACTTTCGAAACTCTTGTGAGCGATTCGCCAAAATGTGGTAATATAAAATTAAGTATAAGAATATCTTGCTTGTAGTCAGCAAAAGAATCCTTTATTTTGTAGAAGTTTTTTGTTCTTAATGTCAATGGTTTGATGCTCCCCGATAACCTTTCGGAGAGTTATTGTCTATCTTTTGATGGTTGGTCATGGGCTTGTTGTGGATACCTTGCATATGTTTTTTCCTCTACTTTAAATTCTTTTGGTTTTCTCTTTTAAATTTTCTTTCACTTGTAACTTTTTCCTCTGCTATTATTGAATTCCATGTTATTGTCTTGTTAATTCGGTCTTGCATTTATCTAGAGAGGCGACAGGCAGAAGCTGCTCGTATCAGGGAGAAGTACCCTGATAGAATTCCGGTACAAATTCCGTTCTCTTCTCTTGCAATGCTCTTCTGGATGTGCTACAAAAAATTTGTGCTTTTTCTCCAACCTAATCCCTTGTTTCTTCCTGCTATTCAGGTGATTGTGGAGAAGGCTGAAAGAAGTGACATCCCTGACATTGACAAGAAAAAGTTAGTATTATGGTTACTTTTGTTTATATCTTCTGTTTGAGCTACGATTTGGCTGATGTAAATTGTTGAAATGTCTTTGTAAAGAATACTAACATATTAGAGTGGTGTCAGATCATTTAAGGTGGACTTAGTATAACTATTAATCAGGCTGAAAGAGCACTAGTTTGCTCTAGTAAGGTAGATAAATGCAAGACTGGTGTGAGGTGGATAGTGTTACCATTAATCAGGCTGAAAGAGCACTAATTACCTTTACTCTCTTTCTGTGGTATGCAACTCGAACGATGATTTCGTACTGCCTGTGAGGTGGAAACTGTTCTACTCTTTCGTTCGCTTTAGAACTTGCTTCTTCTTCGAACAGATTTGACTTAACTTTTTCCCTGTACTCATGCTCTTTCTAAGATTTTCTGATGTTCCAACTGTAAATTGTTTGTTAATTGAAATACCTGCAGGTATTTGGTTCCTGCAGATCTGACCGTTGGACAATTTGTGTATGTTGTTCGCAAGAGGATTAAGCTCGGTGCTGAGAAGGCCATTTTTATCTTTGTGAAGAATATCCTCCCCCCTACTGGTGAGAAAAACTCTTATAGTATCTGTTACTATGCTTCGAACAATTCCTAGTTATTAATTGTTCTTCCACATTGTTACAGCTGCCATGATGGCTGCCATTTATGAGGAACACAGGGATGAGGACGGCTTTCTGTACATGACCTACAGTGGCGAGAATACCTTTGGATCCTTGTGAAAATGCAAGACAATCCGTACTGTGTAAATACGTCTAAGCAAAACCATAATACTTTATATTAGCTACTCTTTGGAATTATCTTTCTACCAAGATGCTATCTTGGGTTGACATTGACTCGTTTATGTATCTACCTTTATGAAGATGCTCATTTTCCGTTTTGCTAAGTTGGCGTCGCATTCACGTTTCCTTTTATAAAAATAGTTTGATGGTCAAGCCCCGACCCCGACTTTTTTAAAAAAAATAAAAAATTGCGGTATCGGTACTCGAATTCGTACTGTGTAAACTGTTTCCTTAAGATCAGCGTGTAAGAAAGCATTCTTCACATCGAGCTGATGAATGAGTCATGCTTTCGAAAGAGCCAAGCTGAGAACAGTGCGAATGGTAACTGGTTTGACCACCGTACTAAATGTCTCACCACAATCCACACCAACATGCTGAGTCTTACCATCACCTACAATACAAGCCTTATGTCGCACAAAAGAACCATCAGAATTATCTTTATGATTAAAAAATCGTATAGACCGAATAATATTAACATTAGAAGGACGGGGCACCAACTCCAACGTCTTATTTGCAATAAGAGCATCATATTCATCGTGCATCGCCAATTTTCAATTCGGGTCATGTAAGGCAGACACTGGGTTACGAGGTAGAGGGGATTTAGAGACATTAGAATTTAAATTAAAATATTTTTTTTGATTTAAAATACCTCGTTGACTACGAGCGACCGGTCTATGACTTATGGAAAATTAGGTGGATGTTGGGAAGAACTCAAAGGGGGGGGGGGGCTGGCCAGCAGGCAGTGGATTTGGTGGCCCAATACGGGAAGCAAAAACTGAATCTGGACCAAGAGCAGGGGCATAACTGGGCTGGATACTCGGCCCAGTTGTTGGACCCGTGACTGGAGACGGTACTGGAGGTCCAGCGGGCAGTGGGCTCACTGATGGATTTTGGGTGCGGGACAAGTTCGATAAATGGTGGATAATATACAGGAAGACATCGTCATTTAAAAAATTATACGAACTAGGCCTGGAACTACTTACATTTGCAAACGGAAATTGGGTTTCATAAAAAATAACATGACGACTAATGATGATTTTATTAGACGATAAATCAAAACACTTGTAATCACGATGATTAGATTGATAACCCAAAAACACACAAGGGGTAGAACGAGCTTGAAGTTTGTTAATTGTAGTTGACGAAAATAGTGAATAACTTAAACACCCAAAGACCCTAAGATGTGAATACAAAGGAGTCTTATTATATAAGATTTGAAGAGGGGAGAAATATGCCAAACCTTTGGTAGGAAGTATGTTAAGAAGATAAGTAGCCATTTGTAGAGCATGATGCCAAAAGGAATGGGAAGCATGGACCAATAAAGTTCGGACAATATTATTAATGGTACGAATTTTTCGTTCGACTTTCCCAATTTGTGAGTTAGTAGGAGGGCAAGAGAAATGAAAAAATATGGCATTAGTGTCACAAAAATCCCAAAACAACCCATTATCATATTCTTTGTCATTATCACATTGAATATATTTTATTTTCCGGTCGAATTGGGTACGGATGAATGCTCTAAACTTTAAGAGTGTGGAAAAAACTTGAAATTTTTTCACTAACGGAAAAGACCATAAAAATTAGAATAATCATCTAAAAATTGAACATAATAATGATGGCCCGCAAAACTTAAAACGGGAGATGTCCATAAATCGGGAGATGTCCATAAATCGTTATGAATAATATCAAATGACATTAAAGTACGAGAAATAGATGTTACAAATGGTAATCTAACATGTTTTCCTAAAGGACAAGATTGACAAATCGGAGTACTATGCGTACCCTTACAGAAAATAAATATATTTTTATGCAAGGAAGAAATAATGGATGACCCAAACGTACATGCCACAAGGAAAGAGCTAGAGCTGCAAAAGTAGATAAAGAGCTAGAGCTGCAAAAGTAGATGGCAAGGCTTGATGCGAGAGACTGGATGCAAGCGTGATAAGATAAAGATCTCCCCTACTATCACATCTCATGAGAGGTATCCCCGTCTTGAAATCCTTCACAGAAAACCCAAAAGGATCAAAATCAACAGAAATCCAATTCTCAGTGGTGAATTTACGGAGACACCAAAATTTTAATTAAGTTAGGGGCATGAAGGGCATTTTTTAAGACAAGAAGTGGATGGGGAGAGAAAGTTTTATGATTGTAACCACGAATTGGAATTGAGTTGCTATTACCAACAATTATGCCACGATTATTGTTCAAATTGGAATAAGACGAGAGTACCTTGGTCGGATGTCATGTGAGAAGTGGCGTCGGTGTCCATGTACCAATTTGCGTATGGAGGATTCAATCCAATTGTATGTGGCTTCAATGTCGGTCGGAGTGGGGCTCGCAACATGATGGGCCTGTGGAGACCGAGGCCCAAGCACACCGGCTTGCTGGCCCGGCCCGGCGTTGTTGTGAAAGCCACTGGACCATGTCGAATTAGGCCGAAAATATTGCTGGGCAGCCCACTGTCCAGGGGCTGATGAAGATGGAAAATAGAGGCCATTGGCCACCGACCCAAGCCCACTGTCAGGGGACTCATGGATGGGACCAATTGGCCTGCGTCCATTGCCACCTCTCTAGCCGCCCCCATCACCTCCGGAACCACCACGATTGCCACCGCAATTTTTACCATTATTTTTCCAATTTTTCTTTCCTCCACCGTGAACATGGTTTTGGCCCGAATTATCAACACAACCCTCAAAATTAGCTGAAGATGTTATCATGACCACAGGACTAGTTCAACCATTATTCAAAGCTCCAATGTCCAAAAAGAACAGTTCCTCAAAAATAAAGGAGATTTACAAAAATAATTCGATTAGTTCTACACTGAATTTAAAATGTGAATCTGATATATACACACCAATTACCAAAATAGTAGTTTAACAATAAGTTGTATGAATGGTTTAATGAACTTGAATTTCGTAAAAATTGTAACAACACAAATAGTACTAAACATTTTGGGGTGTTTCGAAATGGAAAAGTCTAAGTAGGCATTTGGACACCAAAAATGAGATATTTGAAGAAAAAAAAGTAAATATTTAAAGTTAAGTTGAAGAAGATATTTAAAAATTAAAAGTTGTGGTTACATGCATTTAACTTCAAAAAGAAGTTTGGAAATATTGCAAGTAGAAAAGATTTTCAACCAGTTAAAAAGAGATTCAAAAAATCGTATAAACAAACAATATATCCAGTGTAATTTCACAAGTGAATCTTGGGAGAATAGGATTTAGGCGGACGTTACCCTCCGTGGGGTAGTGTCAAACATCATAGAGGAGTTAGTAGCTTACCAATCTCATCAACCTTGACGTTGACTCTGACGCTGAAGACAAAGCTCATTATCGAGGTCAACGAGATCACTGGAAATATCATTATCCATCGCACCAAACCAACTCCGGAGACTACCATCGTTCATCTTCATCTATGATTTTTTTTATTAACCAACGAGTAATATACACTATTTGAATTTTAGGCTCACCCAACAGCCCACTATTTGAATTTTAGGCTCACCCAACAGCCCACGCTTCCTCTACTGCTTCACGCAGTCCACTCTGACATGCTTTGGCATCATGTTCCTTTAAATCCTCAAAATATGCAAGATACGTTTTTATATTTTCTAAATCGTTGTCATTTCCTTCAACAACTGCACGGAAGATGAGCCTAGTGATAACCTCACTTCCAATATCTCCTATTGAAGCAAAATATTGATTTGTTATTTAGTTGGAGATGTGCCTCTACAGCTTTATACCACAACCGTTCATCATGTCGACGCTCCTTAATTTCTCGCAACTTTAATTCTTGCTTTACAGACTTTAACACATTCTTCAGGTATTGCAAGTCTGTTTTCTTTAAAATTCCAAATTTTCGGCATACTATCCGTGAGTTTTACAGCTATTAGCTCTTGTGGTTTGTCTTTCAGAACGTGCAAAGACAAAATTACTTCGATAAGAACAAGACAAAGATAATAACTCATAGAGGTTTGATTCTGTTACCAAAGAATTCTCTGATCTTAGGTCAATAACCTCGTGTAATTTTTCAAGTGAGATTATTTCTAAGCTTGTTCTTTTATGACTGATTTTTCAAAGAAGAATAATCTTTTCTAAGCTTTAGGGGGGAAATTATCAGCTAATTATTTTTTATATAATCAATAGTTTTCTCTTGTGGTGCTAAATGTCCAAAGAATTAGAATGCTTACTCCTACGAAATATTTTTCATACTCGTTAGTCTTTTCGACATTTTCACTTTATGAACCTCTTCATAGTTTTTCAACATTGCTTGGTTTGCCTCTATACCCTCCTTAAGCTCCTTTATCTCCTCTTCTTGTCGGATAATTTAGCTTTTCTGTTCTTCCATTTTTATCGAAAAGTGTAAAAGAAGAAATGAAGATGAAAACCTGGCAGCGAGTGAGAAAGAGAGTGTTACTGTATTGAATTGAATAAAATAAATCTGGATCCCTCAATTTGGGCCGGCTACCGGGTCTGTGCAAGTCTAAAGGCTTACTATCTGGGCCTTTTAATTCATTCTTTTTTGTGCCGATTGGCCTTCAAAAGCACTGATCCTTAATTTATATCCCTTAAATTGTTGGTCTTCAAATTTTATCCTTCACTTAAACATATCCCGAGGTTTTGAGTTCGAACTCGCTCAATTAAATAATAAATAAAAAATGCAAAATAGAGTTTGGATTCGCAAGACAGAATTTGTCTTATGTCTTAAAGACATAAGGCAAACTCTATCTTGCAAATTCAAACTCTGTCTTGCAATTTGAAGACAATTTATTTTTAATTTTTGACTGAGCTGGGGTTCGAACCCAGAACCCATGGGGTTTTAAGACGGAGGAGAAAAATTAAAAAATTTCAATTTGATTGGCAAAAATTAAAAACCACCCCGAAATAAGGGCATTATTATGAATTGCCCCTTTTAATTAAAAGGGAAAAGAACCTAAGTAGCCATCCGGCCCAAACTATTGACAACCGAATGACCCAAAAGCTTAAAAGATATTGTTTAACCTTTTTAAAAAAAAATCATTTCGTAGTCTTTTTTCAACTAATTACTGCATATGTATAGAAATTGTATCATTGTTGTATATAGTATGTATCACTATTGTATAAAAAATGTAGCATTGTTGTATAATTTTTGTTTAATAAATGTATAATCAATGTATATTACTAATTATGCACATATTATACAATTATTACACGCGTATTATACATATTTTGGGATATTCCTTGAAGACTCCATCAACGTAGACTTAGAGCCTGTTTGGACTGCTGAAAGAAAGTAGCTTTTGAGCACCGAGTATCGAAAAGCACTTTTTAAGTGTTTGAGTTGATTTTATAAATAAGTAGTTACTTGTTTGGACAGAAGTGTTTGATGAACACTTTTCTATTGAAATGACCTTAAAGCTGCTAACACAAAACTGAATTAATTATTGCAAAATTTTAATTTACATCTCAATTCAATTTAAATTCTAAAATTGGTTATAGTTATTTTTAGCTAACAAATATTATTAACAAACTATAATTAATTTATTTGTAATTTTAGTGTAATCATCATCATATCATATCATACTAAAATTGGGAAGCTCCTATCTTCAAAGTTAGTTTAGCATTTCGTCCCTACACTAAATCAAAATCTAATTAAATTAAATAGTATATATAACCTTCAAAAAATAAACAAATAAATCCTTCATAGAGTAGCACATTAACGAAAGTTACGTTTTCGAAAAATGACTTCTATTAATAATAGTAATTAATAAATATAAAATAAGTTACATTAAAACAGGTAACAACAACATACCCAGTGAAATCCCATAATGTGGGGTCTGTGGAGGGTAGAGTGTACGCAGAAATTACCTCTACCTTGGTAGGTAGAGCGGTTATTTCCGAAAGATCCTCAGCTCAAGACAAAGCATAGCAAAAGAAATGGTACAAGAAATTTAGAGCAGTATAAAAATAATGGTACCAAAAGCGAACAAGTCATGATAACACATTCTGAAAAAGAAGCAGTAAGTAACGGAACATCAAATGGTGCACCAACTAAATCGCACAGAGGGAGTTATCTTGAACCACATGAGAATCACATTTTTTATCAATCATCCCTTAAGTTCAAGCTTGCTCTTCCTTTATACTAATTTAGACTAGCCAAGGCTGTCAACAATATTCATTAACAACTAAACAATATTCATATCAAACATAAGGCATTGCTAATTCTCAAATTAAACCTTTTCAACACAAATATAGGACTGGGAATGATTACTTAAATAGCTAGGCTCCGACATGTGAATACTTTGAATTTAAAGCATCTAATTCATAAATGAGTTCTCACCACGATATTGCCCAGAACTGGGCTAAGTCACACTTAAAGCTAACCAATTCTAAACTGAATATCATGGGCTAAATAGCCATACAAAGCTAAAGCTGATCAAAGAATGGATATAGTGACTAATAAAAGGATCAACTATTGATATCCAACAATAGCTTCATGCTATTCCTGAAAGAGAAGGCTAATCCTAACTATTTGCAGGCTGGTGATGGAAAAAAGCATGATTATCAACTAATCTCGCAAAGTTTAAACCCACAGCTATACTAAATTATGAGACCGAGGTATGAACCATCAATTACCGGAAACCAGAACAACATTAAAACTCAGCTAAACACAAAACACAAACATAGAACAGAAGACTTAAGAATCATAAGAGTAAAGTTTTGGGGACTTACAAAATGCAGATACAAAAGGAAAACAGCAAGAGAACACCATATAGACTACGTAGAACTCTAACAAACATGTAGGAAAAACAAAATCGAGATAAGGATGAATATTACCTTTCTTTCGAGCAGCGTCAGAGGCGACGAGAGTCGATCGAACATCCTTTCACCCGAATCAGTCTCCGACGTATGGAAAAAAGACCCAAAAATTTAACTATGGAGCAGGAACTTCATCGAAACCCAAGACTCAGTTGAGTTTCTGAGTGTTCTTGCTCATGGAGGTATAAAAACCATTGTCGTTGTGAAAAATCATTCTTTGAAGGGAGAAAATGAGCCTCTATTTGTAGAGGGCTGATTTTAGGGTTTTCAGCATTTGAAATCGATGTGGGATAAAGTAAATATCTAAAATTTGTTGATAAATCTTTAAAATTTGAAATCTTTCATCGACTTGCTGGAGAAGAAGACAAAGGCGTTTAATGGTTTGTCCGAAATGGGCGAGCAAGCTTCTGTAAAAGCTTAAAGGTTGTTGAACCTTGGCCCAAAAAATGGATACTGTAACTGATTTGCGCGTGGGAGGAGCAAAAGAGGGCCTTTATAGTTTATACTAAGCTTCTGCCGGTTATGCCATTTATGCATAACTTTGATTCATATTTTAGTAGAGTAATAAAAGTAGACACGAGTGTCAAATTACTTAGTCCATTTTCTTTTCTGTTCTCATGAGCTACGTTTTTATCTTCTTTGTGGTGGGTGTATTTCTCAGCTACAACTAGGATGCCACATGGTACAATTTTGTGGACGCATCGCACCTGTCTTAGTTGGGGCGAGTATGAGTATAATTTTGTCGGATAGTAGACGGATATGGATATAATTTTGGCAGGTAGTAGATGGATATGGGTAGGTGGTGGATTTGCAGTTATAACTAAGGGTGGCCAGTGGGCCGGGACGGCCCGACCCCGACCCGATCCCGTCCCGACTCCGCTCAAAAAAAAAATGGTGGCGGGATTCGAATTCGGGATGGGACAATGTCTCGTCCCGCCAGACCTGAGTCCGCCCCAGGCCCGCCCGACCCCGTCCCGAGCCCAACCCCGACCCCACCCTTTGTCCCCCCTTTGCAAATATGACCGTTGCACCAACGACCACTTTAGATTTTGGCCGTTGGCCAACGGCCATGTTAGGCCTCTCCCAACCCCCCTACACCTTAATATTTATTTTTAACCCATAAGTTATTATATTTACACTTTAACCCAAATTTCCAACTATAAATAACTCATTTTCTCTTCATCTTTCTCACAAATCTTCCTACAAGCTCTCTAATCTCTCAATATATCTCTCTACAAGTCTACATTGTTTACTAAATATTCAATTTTATTTATTCATTTGGGAATTGGGAGTGAAGTTGGCATTAGCTTGAGGATCTTCCACCGAGCAAAGTTTCAATTTTCAACCTCTCGATTACACGTCGACGTTACGTCGGCGTTTGGTATATTCATTCCTTCATTAAATTATTATTGTCTGTTTATTTTATTTAGCGCACTTAATTTTATTGTCTTTAATTATTTATTATCATAATTAAAATGAAAGGATTAAGAGGTATGTTTAAGGGTAAGGGTGCTTCTTCTAGTAGGGGCGATAACCAGGGCAATGGTACTTCTTCTAGTCATCTTATTCCTACACAGGGTGATTTTGTTGATACTCAACATTTTCCTACAATACCATTAGATTTAGACGATGAACTATTTTTTGGAACTCAAGAAGACTTTAATTTAGACGATGATCTAGATGATACACCCACTAATGTTGATGACAACACACCCACTAGTGCACCTTCAACTGAAATACCTCATATTTCCCCTAGTATGAGACGAGGTCCAGCAAAACGACCATTAAAATCAGATGCATGGACATTTTTTATTAGGACGTAGAGAATCAAGTAGCTATATGTAAAATTTGTAAAAATGTTTTAAAATTTAAAACTGGAAAAGGTCACGGTGGGACGGGGGGTTTAATTAGACACGTAGTAAGTGTTCATCCAGCTAGGTATGCCCAATACAAGGTTTCAAAATCGGGTGCGCAAACGCCCGCTCCATCGGGACAAGGTTCACATACTGATACTGTTCCGGACCAAGTACATGGTCAAATTAACCCTATGACGGGGGGAATTGTAGGCCCTAAATACAATAAACATAGAGATAGGGAAGCAATATCAAAATTAGTTGCTGTGGAGGGTTTGCCTTTTTCATTTCCTTAATCTCTCGATTTTATTCATTACATTAGAGATATATATAATCCTGCTTTTAACGGTTTTTCTAGATCAACTGTTAAGAGAGATGTATTTAAATTCACGCATGAATATCAGCAATATTTACGTTTTTCATTATATCATTTTAATAGCAAAGTATATATCACGTCTGATATAGGTCGTAGTACTAACGACCATGATTATTTAACTGTAACTTGTCATTAGATAGATTATAAATGGTCTATGCAAAAACGTATTTTAGCGTATAGATATATAGATGATAGTCACACTGGTACTTTTATTGCAGATAATATTTATCAAGTGTGCCATTATTACGGAATAACCGATAAAATTATGACTATTACATTAGATAACGCTTCTTCTAACAATTACGCAATTACAATTTTAAAAAATAATTTAACTCCATCTTTTCCAGATCATTTTCATATAAAATGCGTGTGTCATATATATAACTTAATTGTAAAGGATGGTCTATCACTTTTTGAAGACATTCTTAGTAAAATACAATTTGCTATAAACTTTATTTTTAAAGTAATAAAGTACAACGTAGAAAAGAATATAAAAAAATTTGTCACGATTGTGGACTATCTTATAGAAAAATTCCACAAGAAGTATCCACTAGGTGGAATTCTTTATACGAGCAACTACTTGTTGCTTATGACTATAGAATACCTATAACTTTATTTTTTTAACTCTCATAATAAAAATCCAGCTTATATGATTTTAGATAGTGATTGGGTAAAAATTTCCGAACTTATTGTATTTTTAGAGAAATTTTTTCAAGCAACAAAAGAATTTTCCGGTATATATTATCCTACTATTTCAACTATGTTGTTTTATATAACTCTAATATTTTTATTACTTAGTGAATATATGGAAAAACCAGCTTATAAGGCAGCTATTAAAAAAATATTTGTCAAAATAAAAAAATATTTTATTCCTATTCCCACTATTTATATTATTGGTTCTGTATTAAATCCTACTATTAAAATAGACGGTACTAAATCACTAATTGAAACTATTTACGATTGTATAGAAGTACTACCACCTCCAAGTCCCAAAAATCTAAATCACCCACCACCTATTGAACAAACTAAAGAAGAAGTGTTGTCTAGTATAGAACACCAATGCAAAAAAATATATAGATTTTATCAACAAGAAAATGCTAGCAACTTACCGGCTTCCATACCACTTTCTTCATCTCCAACACAACCTCACAAAAGACATGATGTTTCTGCGGCTAGTATAAAGCCTCAGAAATAGAATGTGCGGCCGTACCTCTACTACTAACCAAATTAGCGAGTTGGATATTTTTGTTTTGCAGGGTTCTGTACCGTATCAAGACGTTATCAATAAAGATGGACATGAAGACTTCTTTGAAATCTTTGGAGGGAATGAGAAGACCTTTCCGACACTTTCATTGATGGCCCGAGATGTTTTGAACATTCAAGCGTCATCAAGCTGCGTCTGAAGCGCTTTTTCACGGCAGATATCAAATAGGAGACCACAGACACTCATTAGCGGAGACACTTGGAAATTGCGGTATTATTTAGAGATTGGATACGAGCGGAGCGGAGAAGGTGCGGTCAACCGGAGATCAACGAAGAAGAAGACGAAAACTACAACGAAATCTTAACCGAAGGTAGTGGAAGCGACGTGGATCAATTTGACCAACAAATACCAATTCCAACCGAAGAACCACAGGAAATCATCAAGCAATTAGAACAGGTTTTTTTGAGAATGTAATTTTTTTAATTGTAATTTTATTATGTAATTTGCAACTTTTGGACAACACCACAAAGTTGCAAATTAGATTTTAGACAATTGTATTTGTATTACAAAAAAATCATGTCTATTAAATAATGTAAGAGGCACAAAAACAGTCTTGGGATGTTTTTATTACACTATCTTATCTTGTTTATTGAGTTTTTTTTATACATATGTTATTTAAAAAAAAAAAAAGGAAAACCATGGGACCCGACCCGACCCGGCCCGACCCGATCTGAAGCGGGATCGGGATCGGACGGATCTGAGCAAGTCCCGCTGCAGACCCGACCCGACCCCCGACCCCGCTGGACGAGCCCTTTAATCGCCACCTTTAGTTATAACTGTCTCATACCCGCCCGCCCCAAATTCATCTGCCCGCTTTATATCCGCCAATTATAATTTTATTTATACAACTTTATATTTATCTAAAGCCCAAATAATTTGGCACACATAATTTTAGCAGCTCATAAGCTCAATAATAATGAATTGACAGGTTGACAAAATGACAAATGAATTTATTACAAAATATGATTGGCGGGTACATGGTGGGTGGTGGATATACTCTTGGGTGGTGGAGCAAAATATGATTGGCGGGTACATGCGGGTATTGGTGGGTGGCGGATATACTCTTGGGTGGTGGAGCAAAATATGATTGGCGGGTACATGCGGGTATTGGTGGGTGGCGGATATACTCTTGGGTGGTGGAGCGGATGTGGATTTAAAGAAAATACATGCCTAAACGGATATGGATGTTGAAAATGTACCCGTCACGGGTGGCGGGTAGTTGACGGATATAAAAAGTTTTGACGGGTACGGATGCAGGGAGGGGGTACCCGCCCCGCTCAATTTCCATCCCTAGCTACAACGGCTAAATTTCTTTTTTTTTTTAATGTTTGAAAATTTATTTTTCTGATCATGATTTCCTATCATCTAGAGGCTTGTATTTATGGGATATCGTCTAATACTATGATTTTACTTTTCTGTCACAGCATTTCAGTGGTTTTAACCGGTGTTTGAACATAAAAATTGTGAAGCTTGAAAAAAAAGGCTTCGAAAGAAAATTTAAAAAGAGTACTTGAAAGTTAAAGTTGAAGTTGTGTTTGGAACTCATATTAACTTGAAAACAAATATTTCATCCATCTCAATTTAAGTGACATCATTTGACTTGACACAAAGTTTAATAAAAAAAAGAAATACTTTTGATGGTCTAAAACAAAATATTTGTATAGATGCAAATCATTTCATTGAGGATAAAATGTGAATTTTAAAGTTAAATTATTTCTAATTATAGAAAAATACATTTTTTGTAGATAAACTAAAAAGAAAAATGTGTTACATAAATTAGAACGGAAGAAGTAGAAGTTTTGTATGTGCAAAAAGTTTTCACTTGAAAAAATGGCCATAACGTATTTTTCAAATTTGAAACTTATCTTCAAATCGAATAATATAACCAAATGTTATTTTAAAATTCTTCTTTGAAAAAAAAACACAAAAAAAAAAAATTATGGCCAGACGGGCAGTTTACTTATAGGTGGTGGACTGCTTTATTGCTTCCCAATTGATTTATTTCTACTTTGTTGTTAATCAGTTGGCATAATAACATTTTCATCATTTATATGGTTAGAGGATGTTTTTATAGTATGTCTTAATGTCTTTTCGTGATTTTTGATATTACAATTCTTCTTCTTTTTTTTTTGAAGTTTTTACAACATAGAAATTTATGACTTCGTAAATAAATCAAATATAAGATTGTTCAAGAAAGACTAAAAACATTTTAAGAGAAAATCAAACTAAAAGCATAACTTAACATGTTCTTTGGTTTGAGTATGATTGTAAGAAAATAATTTTTAACAAAATATACCATACTCCATCCTTTCCCATATCTAGAATTTGTTTTTTTCTCTAAATTAATTGTTTATTAATCATCTAAATTTAAGATAACTGTTAATGCCATGTTAAAATTAATATCAAGAACATTTCAAATGCAGTCATAATTAAAAATATTAGAGTAATATTCATAATAAGAGTCTTGATCATGATTGAGCAACCAAAACTGTTTGAATAGCTAACATACACGATGACCAATATATTATCTATAAGAAAGCATTATGTTAAATATAATCATATCATAGGTTGTCATCTAATTATGTCAAAATTTATCTCATTACACATTGCACCTGCCTAACTAAACTTAATTGCCCAATTTTGAAGGTTTAGACATGCAATACATTATAATTTTGCGTTGAACAATCAAGTCATTTAGACTAATTGTTTATCAAATTCAGCTTGTATTTTTTTCCCTCAACAACAACAATAATATATTCAGTGAAATCCTACAAAACGGGGAGGGTAGAATGTATGCAGACCTTACCCCTATCTAGGGAGGTAAAGAGGTTTTTTCCGGTAGACCCTCGGCACAAGAACAGACAATTCAAAGTAGTATAAAAAATTTGAAAGCATGAAACATGAAACAATACTATAAAAGCATGATAAAGATGTATGAAAGAAAGGGATCATAACTGCCACAAATTAATACAAGAAACAACAAAAGTATCAGAAATTGAATGGTTACTCATTACGCATATTATTTAAAACTATCATTTTTCAAAAGTTACATTAATTGAATTGGGACACACGTGCAACCAAAAACTAGTATGTTAAATGACTTCAGTGAAATTTAGTGCTTCATAATTTATGCATTAGATACAGGAAAAGTTGTGACCCTATAAAATTATTGTCTTGAGTTTTGGTGTAGCTTTAAAGTTCTTGTTGACATGAATCAGTGTATGACTTGTTTATGTTTAACTTGTAAAAGTTGCTATTCACTAGGGTTTAGGCAGAAGATTTAGTGCAAAAACATAATCATTGTATGACTTGCTCTTAATTTGAGAAGATTGCTTTATCCCTCATGCTGAAAACTATATTTCCTTGTCTTGGAGTTTTGTGCTGGAGGGGATCTGGCTTCTTATATTCGGAATCATGGCAGAGTTCAAGAATGTGTAGCTAGAAAATTTATGAAACAGATTGGTAAATCTTTGTTTAGAGGTCTTTTTCACTAATTCTTCTTCTTATCATGATGACGTTGCTCAATTTTTTTTTCTGTTGTGCTTGTCTTGAGTTGAGGGTCTCACGGAAACAGTCACTCTACCTACCAAGGTAGAGGTAAGGTCTGTGTACACTCTACCCTCCCCAGACCACAACCTACGTTGTGGGACTACACTGGATATGTTGTTGTTGTTGATGTCGTTGCTCAATTCTTGTACAACTGATGACATTCTGATTGCAATATCATAGGAGCTGGTCTAGAGATACTAAGCATGCACCAAATCATCCACCGTGACTTGAATCCAGAGGTATAAGTTTTGTTTCTTATAATCATAGATTGAATACGTTTCAATACACACGTTCTGGATCTTTTTCACTGGGTTTAGCTTCTTCCAGCACAGAGGACTTTTTAGGTTTGATCTAGCAAGCATGGGTAATACTTGTGAATATGCATAAAATAAACAAACTGAAAGAAATAATCCCCTCCCTTATTTTCATTAATTGAAAAGTATTTATACAAGTTACAAAATAGGAGAATCCTATTTCTATTCTATTCCTAAAACCTTATTCTACCATAATTCTAACTATACAATTATGGTAAGTGTATAACACTAATTAAGGTAACATTTACACTACATTATACTACAAATATATATACCATATATACAAGATTGCATTTTATACAATCTGTCCGAGAATGGGCTTGTTGGTGATCTGCTGGGCCACTGCCGAGAGCCCACTGCCAGTTCAGTCCACTGTATTCTTGTGATATACACTTCTGTATATTTAGTGTATATCACAAGAATATTTCCTTGTTTAACACACCCCCGCAGTCATAGCGGGCGGTCTTCGAACGTTGAGACTGTCCCTAAAATCTTCAAAAAGGACCGCTGGTAGACCCTTTGTAAAAATGTCTGCAATTTGATAATGAGACGGGACATGGCATACGCGAACTTGACCCTTAGCAACCTTTTCACGGACAAAGTGAATGTCCATTTCGATATGCTTAGTGCGTTGGTGCTGAACCGGGTTACCTGAAAGGTAGATGGCACTAATGTTATCACAATATACCAAGGTTGCCTTCTGAATTGGACAATGAAGCTCCAAAAGCAAATTACGTAGCCAACATGATTCGGAGACCACATTCGCTACCCCTCGATATTCTACCTCTGCACTTGAGCGGGATAGAGTCGCCTGACGCTTTGCAGACCAGGAGACCAAGTTGTTGCCAAGGAACATACAATATCCTGACGTATACCGTCTGGTGTCCGGACAACCACCCCAATCCGCATCTGTGTACGAAACAAGTATGGATGTAGAAGAAGGATACAAGTGCAACCCATAGTCCAGTGTCCCCTGAATATATCGAATGATGCGTTTGATTGCATTCATGTGCTCAACTCTGGGATCATGCATGAATAAACACACCTGCTGAACAGCATACGTAATATCCGGTTTGGTAAAGGTAAGTTACTGGAGGGCCCCTACAAGACTGTGATAGCGGGTCGGGTCCTCGTATGGTGCAACTGCCGTGGCACTAAGCTTGGGTTTTGCATCAACTGGAGTAGAAGTGGACTTACAGGATGACATCCCAGCCCTCTCGATGATCTCAGCAGCATACTTCTGTTGAGACAAAAACAAACCACATGAATGACGTTTGACAGCAATCCCCAAAAAATAACTCAAGGGCCCTAAGTCTTTCATAGCAAACTCAGAACTGAGCATGGCCATGATAGATTGGCGCAAGGCATCGGAAGAGGCAGTCAAGATGATATCATCCACATACAACAAAATGTAGGCCAATGACGAACCACGGTGGTAGATGAACAAGGAATTATCTGATCTGCTGTGAGTGAACCCAATAGTCGGAAAAAAGTCAACAAATCTCGTATACCAGGCCCGTGGAGACTGCTTAAGCCCATATAATGACTTCTTCAACAAACAGACATGATGAGGACGGTTGGGATCCCTGAAACCCAACGGCTGATGCATATAGACTGTTTCCTTGAGATCACCATGTAGGAAAGCATGCTTGACATCCAACTGATGAATAGGCCAAGTCTTTGAAAGAGCCAAGCTAAGCATAGTGTGAATAGTAACCGGCTTGACTACCGGGCTAAACGTCTCCCCACAATCTATCCCAACCTGCTGAGTCTTACCATCACCCACAAGCCGCGCCTTATGTCGAGCAAATGAACCATCTGAATTCTCCTTATGAGCAAAAATCCACATAGACCTGATAACATTAATACCATATGGACAGGGCACCAACTCTCCGTCTTATTATCAATAAGAGCATTATATTCATCAGTCATAGCAATTTTCCAATTAGGGTCATTTAAGGCGGACACAGGATCACGGGATAAGGGGGATTTAGAGACATCAGAATGTAAATTAAAATGTCTTTTAGGTGTAAAAATACCCTGTTGACTACGAGTGACCGGTCTATGACTCGACGAAGAATTGAGTGAATTTTGAGAATTTGCTGGGCTCGGGACGGGCCAGACCCATGAGCGATGGGCTCTTGGCCCAAATCGAGAAGCCAGGCGTCTTACGGACCGGTTCGAATGGCTGGGTAGCCCAATGCTGGGGCCGATCCAACTGGAATAGGGGATGGCACGATGGGTCAGTGGCGATGGGTCTGTGAGCGATGGGCATTGGAGGATTTTAAAGTGCGGAGATGTCCGAAAAATGCCTAATAATATACGGGGATATTTATTCATCCAAAAAATTATACGACCGAGGCTCGGGAGTATGAACTTTCGCAAATGGAAATTGGGTTTCATCAAAAATGATGTGGCGATTAATTATGATTTTATTGGAGGATAAATCAAAGCATTTATAACCACGATGATTAGACGGATAACCCAAAAATACAAAAGGGGTAGAACGAGCCTGAAGTTTGTTAATTGTGGTGGATGGGAATAATGAAAAACACAAGCACCCAAAAACCCGAAGATGAGAATAAGGAGGGTTCTTATTATACAGTATTTGGAGGGGGGAAGAATATGTCAGACCTTTAGAAGGAATTATGTTAAGAAGATATGTGGCCATTTGTAGAGCATGATGCCAAAAATATGGAGGTATGAAGGCATGAATTAAGAGAGTTCGGACAATGTTATTTATGGAACGAATTTGCGTTCGGCCTTTCCATTTTGTGAAGATGTATGAGGACACGAAAACTGAAAATTGATCTCATTATTAGCACAGAATTCCCTAAACTCCCTATTGTCATACTCTTTCCAATTATCACATTGAATATTTTTTATTTCTCTTTCGAATTGAGTACGAATGAACGCTCTAAATTTGATGAAGACGAAAAACACTTGTGATTTATTCGCAATTGAAAACGTCCACAAAAATCTAGAATAATCATCTAAAAAGAGAACATAATATCGATGACCCAATGAACTAAGAACATGAGACGTCCATAGGTCGCTATGAATAATATCAAATGGCATTGAAGTATGAGAATTGGAGTCTACAAATGGCAACTTAACAATTTTTCCTAATGAACAAGACTGACAAAGTGGAGTACGACTCGTACCCTTACAAGAAATAAAGTTATTTTTATCTAAAACTGATAAAATAGAATATCCCGGATGACCCAGGCGAGCATGCCACACGGAAGGAGAGATGGCTGTAAAAACCGATGGCAAGGCTGGACTCGATGGACTGAAACCGGGCATGATAGGATACAGATCCCCCCTACTATCACACCTCATGAGATGGCTCCCCGTCTTGAAATCCTTCACAGAGAAACCAAAATGATCAAATTCAACGGAAACCGAATTGTCAGTTGTGAACTTTCGGACAGACACTAAATTTTTAATCAATTTAGGAGCATGTAAAGTATTTTTCAAGAGAAAGGGTGGATTGGGGGGAGACAACGTTTTCATACCATACCCTAGGATTGGAATAGAACTGCCATTACCAACAATTATCCCCCGAGGGGTGCTCAAATTGGAATAAGATGAGAGAGTACCTGATTCGGAAGTCATGTGAGTCGTGGCACCGGTGTCCATATACCAATTTGGGTCCGGTTGAGTTAACCCCAACGTGTGCATCACGGCCTTGATATCGGTTTGAGTTTGAGTGGGGCCTGCTGCATGATGAGCTTGCGGAGGTCGGGGCCCAAGAATTCCTGTGCGGTGGGCCGTAGGCTGCTGGGCTCTTCTTCTTTGGGCCAGCGGCGATGGCCGCCATTCTTGGTTGTTGGGCTGAAGCGTTGGCGACCCACTAGCCATGGAATTTCTCTTTGGATTATAAGGGTTGTTGGCCCACTGCCCTAGCCCCACTGCCATGGGCCCCACTGCTGGGACCAGGAGGTGGTGGGCCACTATTCCCTGGATGGGGCCCGCCGCCTGCTTGCTGACCACCGGAACCGCCACCAGAACCGCCGTGTTTGCCCCCGCGGTTTTTGTTATTATTCTTACGATTATTTTTGCCGCCGCCATGATTATGGTTTTGGCCCGAATTATTAACAAAACCCGAAGAACTTGGAGAGGACGCCACTATGACGACGGGGCTTGCTCCGGTAGCCGCCTTTTTAGCCAAACCGGTTTCTTCCAAAGTAAGCATGGAACGGGCTTGATGAAAAGCGGGAAGAGGGTTGCTTTGACGTAGGAGAGTTCCAACGCCATTATATGCCTCCGAAAGGCCGACAACCAATTGTAGAACCAGACGATTATTGGTGACAGGTGCGCCCACATTACGGAGTTGATCTGCCAACTCCTTAAGTTTCTTGCAATAGGCAAATACGTCAGGAAATTCTTCCATGCGAACGAGGGAGAATTCCTGCTCAAGTGTGACGGCACGTGAATGTTGGTTATCTTGGAATATGTCACGCAATCTATTCCAAGTAGTCATAGCCGTGGTATCCGGCTCAATAATCGTTTGTAGAAGGTCAACTGAAATAGTGGAATAGATCCACTGGAGAACGGTAGCATCAAGCGTAATCCATAATTGAGGATCCTCCTCGAGACGAGGTGTAGTGGGAGGAATGATATGATGGATAACTTGATGGGAGATAGCGTGCATTTTAAACAACTCCGCCTACGTCGCATATTGGACGTTTTCCATCTCAAGCACAATCGGGATACAGTTCTTGATGTTGGAAACCATGAGGGCAGGATGATAATTGTTCTTAGACATATTGAAAGAACAAAGAAGGAGGGGAAATTTAAGAAAGGTTTTTGAGAGCGGAAGACGAAATTTGGGAGAGAAACCCGAGGGGGGAGGGGTTCTCGGCCGAGATTGGTCAAAAAAACTTTGGGAGAGAAATTTTTTTTTGTAAAACCTAGTCTCTTGATACCATGAAAGAAATAATCCCCTCCCTTATTTTCATTAATTGAAAGGTATTTATACAAGTTACAAAATAGGAGAATCCTATTCCTATTCTATTCCTAAAACCTTATTCTACCATAATTCTAACTATACAATTATGGTAAGTGTATAACACTAATTAAGGTAACCTTTACACTACAATATACTACAAATATATATACCATATATACAAGATTGCATTTTATACAATCTGTCCGAGAACGGGCTTGTTGGTGATCTATTTGGGCCTTTGAGAGCCCACTTGCCAGTTGATCCATCATATTCTGTGATATACATACATATATTTAGTGTATATCATTTAGTGTATATCACAGGAATATTTCCTTGTTTAACACAAACTTTAAACTGCTAAAACTTAAGTGTTATCAACAAATCTGAAGAATACTTGGAATATAAGTATACTCACTATTTTTCTCCCAAGACATATCTATACATCTTTGATTTAATTTGCTATTGCACTATATCATTTTGCAATCTTGTATTGTTTATTTCTTAGAAGTTAGCTAGTTTCATGTGAAGGTAGATAAAACCTGTTCCATCATCAATATTTCCAAATGAACCAAGCCTGTTTTGCGTTGTTGAAATCTCTAGTATTAGCTTTTATTTGTCCTTTGTTTTGCATAAGTCAATTGTTAAATTGTTGTTTCTTCAATTAACATTTCACACTCCTTGTCTTGAGCTTATATTCAAACCTCTTTCGTTGAGCTGAATGTGTATGATGCACATGTAATTCAGAAATGCTAGGTGTACTTCAGTTTTAGAATTAAAAGAAAAAAATGTAACTTAGGAAAAGGTTTTGAAGTGTCGATCACAAGCATGTTTTTCATGGACCGAGTGAATTTCAGGCCAATCAGAGACCGGCGACAGGATTCAAGAAAATTAGTGTGCTAATAATACCCACCGAAAGTGCAAAACAATCATGGATTTTGAGTTTTTGGGCTTACATATCCAATAATAAGCAACGTCGTCCATGACGAAGTAATGGATGTTGATCACCAGCATATTTGTGATGAACCGAGTGAATTTCAGGCCAATCAGAGACCGGCGACAGGATTCTAGAAAATTCGTGTGCTAATACCCACCGGAAGTGCAAAAAATTACGAATTTGAGTTTCTGGGCTTAAAATTCAATAATAAGCAATGTCGGTCGTAACGAAGTAATGGGTGTCGATCACCAACCTATTTGTGATGGACCGAGTGAATTTTAGGCCAATTAGAGACCGGCGACAGGATTCTAGAAAATTTGTGTGCATTAACCCACCGAAAGTGCAAAAAATCACAAATTTGAATTTCTAGGCTTAGAAATCCAATAATTATCAACGTTGGCCAAGACGAGTTAATGGGTGTCGATCACCTGCATGTTTGTGATGGACCCTGTCATTATTTACAGTTTCATATCGAATATATTATTTATTTTATATATATGTGAATATTGGCTCTGCTTCTGTTCTTATACAAAGAGTGGCTTAGCACAGCAGCACAAGGATTCAGAATTTCTGAATTCAGATGTGAATCCGGAATTTAAGTTCTATGAGTTCAACTTTTAAGATCAATCTTTAAGGTTCTTAATTAGTGTTATTAGTATTGAACTCGTTGTATTTAGTTCAGACCTACTATTTGTTGTAATTTTAGTGAATTTTTAAATATAAATTTATGCTCCACATTGAAAGTAATGGATTCATATGAACTGGATACCACAATGGTGCATCTGCCTCTGTATCTGATACAGTGTTTTTCTATAGAGAACTTTTACTACTAATTACAGTAATTAGTATTTGTATAATATTGTCGTGAGATAAGTTTAAATAGAATTATATTGGCAAGTGAAAATTCATGTAGCCGAGACTTCCAGCTGGCAAAACTAATAGTAATACATAGTCTTCTTTGATTTCGTCCTCTCTCCGATTTTTGTCTTTGAAATTTTGCGTCTTCAATCACGGAATAATTTGTAATTTTCTTTGGAGAAGTTTCGATAGAAGAACTCTCTCAAGTTGAATAAGATAGTCATATACTATGGACCTGTTTGATATATATTCAATAGAAGAAATCATTTTATCCGGTGTAAAGAAGATCATATATTATACGATTGACGTATTCAGTATTCACAAAATACCAAAACCATGATATGCTAATGCAATGCAGAAACTTAATAACACTACCATTCCACGTAAGAACTCTTTTCTTTTGGAAATTAAATATTGAGGATGGATTACTTTAACTCAATGGAAATGGTAGAAAATGAAAGAATGATTAAGACGGATTCAGAATTCGAACTTTATAGATTCAGAACTAAAAAAATTCTATCATATCTCGTAAAATTAATAAGTTCGAAATCTATTATTTATACTTATTTAGTGGATCTTTAAACACATGTACAAGGTCTAAGCCAAAACAAATGAATTCTCAATAGCTCACTCTATATCCGCCCCTTGCGGATAGTTAATGGGTACAATCATATCATTAATGGAGACATAAGCAAATTTCAATATTTAAAGCTCTTAGCACTTGAGTCAATTACACTAAAGTTAGGAGACCAGAATAAATATTTGTTGCAATTTTAGTTATTTTCACCTATATTAATACTGAGTTCAGTTAGCTTCATCTGCCCTGCATGAGTGCGTGACTTGTCGCCATCAAATCTGTATTATTGGGAGCAGGTGCATGTGCACGTTGTAGTCTACAAAATGTGGATCCCTGAAATTCATTGATACAACTCCGCGAGCACTAACCAAAATATATTGACATATGACACATAAAAGAATATCAATTCTTTTGCATTTCTCTGAATATTACGCCATTACATGTAGACAAGAACCCGCAGATCTAAGGAGGAAAATGAGGTAGAACTACAATGATTGAAGTAAAAAGGACAAAAACTCCAAAGACTAGTCCCACCTTGCTCCAATGTACAATGAATTATAGCGTTTCAATCAGTAAATCACCATATAGCAAACCCTGGACCAAACTATTATTAACGTAATATGCTTCGAATCTTCCACTAATTAGATCGCAGTTTCCAAGTCAGTGATTGACTGGAAACCAAGCGACCCATCGACTTGTGACCTGGACAGTGATCCTCCTGTTGTGCCTGCTGCCTATCCTAAACCTGAACTAGATCTATTGCCTTTTCCATCACTGAACACGTAAATGATACCTTGGAACATCCAAAATAATTAAGCAGCTAACTCCAATTGTTGAGTTGCTAGCTTAAACGCCCCATGAAATGAGACCAGATTTCAAAGCCTTCAGCAATTACAGGCAGATGCTAGTGGTTTGCTGAAGCAACGGTGCCCAAAAAACAAGATTCAGACATGCCAGCCAGAAAATCCAAAGGCCGCTCTTGTGTGGCAATGAGCCATTTGTAGGTTCAGACGTATTCGAATATTTTATCAGAAATTGCCTAGTCTCATAATTGCAAGGCCAGGTCTGGCTGCTGAGAATCAACCAAAACAGTCGAAGATGGCCGGCCAGGAGACCCAGATGATTGAAAACTAATGTTTAAGTCAGGGGGGAGGGAATCCTGCTTCTGCCTTAGCTGTGCTGGTTGATTAAAATTCTGCCAAGGAGATAGTACCTGGAACCTAGACAAGTCAGCGGGTATTGATTGACGGAAAATCATTGGTGGATTCTGGAATTGAGCTTCACTGCCCATTCTCGCAGGATGAGGCACGAAAGCATGAAGTGGAGTACCGTTCTTCTCAGCCTGAAAGTGCATTGCTGATGCAGGAAGTTCACTCCGAACTCGTGAAGTTTGTTGTTGGACATGGCGAGAAGAGTTATACAATGAATCAGCAGAAATATGAGTATTCTGCAAGCTTGCTGTTTCCACACCTTGTCTGAAACCTCCTGCCCCAACTGACATCCATGATCGGGCAGCAGTGGCAGCGGCATTTCCTGAATCATCTTTCCTCGAAGATGGAGTCACGGGGGAAATTGGAGAAGCATCAGTTAAGGACTGGCTCAAAGAGTTCTGTTGATTTTGGGCCTTCTCAGCCAACATTCTCATCAACTGAACAGGGTCACTGAGGCCACCCTGCTCCTGTTCTTGGTGAAAGAAACCAGCATTTTTTCTCACAGTTGGAACGCTATCAGCAGTTAAATGCGCCATTGGTGTAGTATCTGAGTTGTTATTCACAGCTCTTTCATTGGGCAGTCCTTCAACAGCATTTCCATTCATGGACGGTTGCTTGAAAGACCCAGACGAGAATGGGTTCCTCGGACTTGCCCCAGTAGACCTCGATCCAGGTATTTCAGAAGTACCGGTAACATGACTCTTTCTGGTAATTTCAGAATTCCTTTGATTGGCTGAGGGTGGGCAATTTAATTCAACATGCTTTTGCAGCTTTTTATCAGGTTCAGTTTTGAAATTGATCTTTTTATCAGGTTCAGTGAAATTCCTGGATTGCAAATCTGGATGCTGGTATCTGGGGCTAGCACAAACAGGAGGTTTCTTTCCAGAAGAAGAAAGAAAAGATGGTCTTCCTTCTCGATTGACCTCCCTAGGAGATTGCTCCTTTGTGGGAATTAGGATATTCAAACTGCCCTCCATGGGCTTACCGCTAGTTGAACAAAGATATGGTGATTTTCCTTCCAACATATGCCTTGAAAGAGGTTTATCTTTTGGAGCAATTGCATTCTCATATGTTTTCTCATTCTTTTGAGCTCCGAACTTGTGTACAGACTTGGAGAAAAATGGTGGTTCGTTCAAGGTATAGTTCTCAAGCACCAAAACTGGGGTTGGGAGTGGCTCATATTCCCCAACCCACCCACGACCAAACTTGAACCCAGGAGATAATGCCTGTTCAATTTTCTGGGATGCAACTCGCCATGCAACAGGCCCGAGAGTTGCAGCAAATCGGGCAAGGCTCCTAGCATATGCATGATCAGAATAAAGCCCAACCTAAAAACACATAGGAAAATTACGAAAGATGAAGACAATAACCAAATGGAAATAAAAACTAGTTTATGTGGTACGCACGGTGACCAAGTGCTTGCTTTCATCTTCAAACGTTGAAAATATGGACTCAGTGCTGCAAGCTAGTTGTGTGGATATGTTGTAACTTGCACGACGGTTCTCATCAGGCACAGTTGATTTCCTTCCAAATCTGGATAGAGGACCCTTCCCTGCATCAAGTTAAGCAGAGAAATTTAAAGAGTAACACATGCAAAAAAGAACAAAAAGGAGGGAAAACATGAAAGAGGAATATAAGCTCTTAAAACTTGATTAACCCAAGCTCAAAATGTCAACAGCTAAAAGAGAAATGCAGGACATAGAACGGGAGCGGCCATGTTCCTAAGCAAATATGAACATCCTGATTATCGTTGAAGACCAATAAATAATGTATGGTACCTGATAGTGATTCTTCTGCCTTGTCTACATTTTGATCAATCAGTGAAGAATTTCCTTCAGCAAGCCCATCAACACCATAAGGTTTCTCTGCTACTCCAGCAAGGGAATTGTTGTTAAGATAATGGTTATCTCCAGCTGCGGCAAGAGTGGCACCCGACGAGAAATCAGAACCAACAGTTTCTTGGAACATCTGGACAATCGGCTTCTTTATTTGATTCCTGACAACAGACCCGTATTTTGTCTTCTGTTCTACCTTGACGTCCTTTTCAGAGCGGTCATAGTTGATTCTTAGCTTCTCAAATTTCTTTGTAGCCAACTCTTGGATGTTACGTGCCTTGCCAAAATAGTTGCAAGATAAGCTTCATAGGTTCAAAAAAGAAAGGGTGACTAAGATGAGATTGCAAGAACTACCTGTTTATGGTAGATAGTATCTGATGCATTGTACTGCATTGCGTTTGAGCAAATGAGGAAAATATCGCACTGAAATGGAACAATTAAAGTTTGATTATTCAGGGATATCAAGCTAAGATGAGTACATACTGGAAACTTTGCTTGTTAGTAACAACAACAACAACATACCCAGTGTAGTCCCACAAAGTGGGGCCTGGGGAGGGTAGGATGTACGCAGACCTTACCTCGACCTTTATGGGGTAGAGAGGATGTTTCCGACAGACCCTCGGCTCAAAAGGAAAGTAGTAGATGCAGGATTGCAAGGAAAATAAGACGGACAAAATATCCAGATATAAAGCAAATGGAGCAACACATAGTAATACACACATAAAGAGTGAGAATCTACGCGATACCTAAACAATACGACTAAGAAAAGGAGAAGAGGAGAAGAAGAGGCTAACCCTTGGCTCTTTATGGGGTAGAGAGGTTGTTTCCGATAGACCCTCAGCTCAAAAGGAAAGTAGTAGATGCAAGATTGCAAGAAAACTTTGCTTGTTAGTAACATAGTTTAAAACCACATTTTTTTTTAAAATGGTGACAACTGACAATTGCACTTACAAAAAAAAATTAAAAAAAGGTTAAATTGTTCAACAGCCTCATGGGTACAGTCACACACAGAAGACTAGCTTTATGACTTCTCATTTCATCAAAAAAAGAAAGAGAAAAGAATGACCACAAATTGAAGAAGTCCCATGAACTCATGTCTCTTAAACTTAAAGTGACACATGGTATCTCCCTGACAGGCTTATATCCTACAAAGAGACATTATATATTCCTCATAGGAAATTAAAAAGGTTTTTGACTTACCTATAAAAGCAAACAACCTTAAGATGGGCTAGTTACTACACCATTAAAATACTGCTTGAAGCATCCGAAACGAATGATAAGCAGTGTGACTAAGACTACATGGAGGACACCATGATGATGTCAGCAACTCCTGCTTCCCTTTTGCAATATAATTATTCTATTTACCAAGTCACCAGAGTTGAAGTACTCAATAAATTTTCCTCAACTTGCTGAGAATACCAACTGATTTTTTACTCTTTTTTTTTTTGGAAAAGGAAAAAAGAGATGAAACTGAATTAGGCATCAGACAACCTAAAGGCTAAAACAGGCTCATGGGATACCACCAGACGCCTTCCTGATAATCTTCACCCCAAAAATCAGAAAACCACAGGCTTCCATTACGCAAAACTCATAAGAGAATAGATGTTATTTATCAGTAAAATAAAATATGCCTCCTCAATTAATAGAGTAGAAGACTCTGGCTGTAGCCAAAACGAGTTCTCAGTATGCAACAACTTGCGAAATAAACAATCTAAATTTGCTTGTCATTAATATTCTTTTGATGTTGCTTAGTTTTCCTCTTTAGTTCCTTTTTCCCAATTGAATAGTTCCATAATAGAGGCACAAGGACGAACTTCTCCACCCACCACGGTATTCGATCCATCTCGATTAAAAGCAACTGCACACCTCTCCCGTTTCCTTGCACCAAATAGTATGTGCTTTTTGATTGAACAAGGAGATATTGCAATGTGGTGACTAAGCTAAAAACAGTTCAAATTTCAGTTATCGAGGGTATCGATAGCAGCCAAAGCTACACAGATTCTCAAAACCACTAGTGATGAAAAGTCACAGCACCATAAAAACGCAAAACCTCTTGCTCTTCACAACCACATAAATTGAGCTGTAAGCAGAATCAACATCTTTCTCCTCAATCAGAAAACTATAACCCCTACTTACAACTGTGCAAGCTAACACTGGAAACAGAAAAGAACCAGACGAAGTCAAGTGTGAGTCATGATTTCTTGAAACAGAAGGAAACTTATTTTGGTGATCTAGATGCAAACACCCAAGCATAACAATATATCCAAAAGACAAGCATACAATGCCCAGTTCACAGACGATGGAATTCCAAAATACGCAACAAAAAACAGAAGAGTGATGCATTTTCCTTTGCTCCACGCACAAAAATAAGTAGAATGAAGAGTCCTAGTTGAAGAGATTCACCTCAAATTGCTCCAAAGTAGCATATGATCCATTTCCCAACTTGTTCCTGACGGTGACAAAGTCCATGGGATTATCAATCACCTCATGGTAATCAGGAAGCTGCCCGATAATCAAGAAACAACTAAGCATCTTTTCTTTAATCTTATTACTGTCATTCTCCCAAATAAGACTTCTGAAACAAAAAAACTAGCCCTCCAAAAACATACCTCTTCAGGATCAACAGGTTCCGCAAAAACACCATATATGTCTTTCCTGTCACAAGGAAATTAAAGAAACTAAACATTACAAGGACCACTAGATGAACAACCAAAATTTCCATTTTTCTAACAATTCAACACCTACTTCTGCAACTTGTCGAGAATCAACTCCAATGTCTTCTTGTCTGGCAACGGGATTCCAGAATGTGGTTCCGATGGTGTCCCTGCTCAACCACATCATAACTTTAATAATGTGGATAAGAATCAAAGATGAAATATTTCCATTTCTGAAAAAATTACAAACTATACCTGGAGCAGAGTCGACACCTTTTGCTTCTTCATTCCTTCCTTTAGCCTGTCAAAAATCCAACAGTAGCCTTAAACCTCCATAAACATGATCACCAAATACAAAAGCACATAACTATACTACAATCAAACAACAGTCCCTCTATCCTAATAGGGTCAGTCAGCTACATAACATCCTCTATATTTATTCTGCTTCTACAAAGGTCCAATTTTTTCTCAAGAATACCATCTTTAGAAAAATAAGTTATTACAGTTCTCCAAGGACCCGTTTGGCAATGGATAGTTCACTTTTTTTCCGGAACATTATTCCAAAAAACTGTTTGGACATAGAATTGTTACAATTTTCTGAAATTCGGAAAACTCCAAAATGTTGTTTTCACAATTTTCACTCCAAATCACTCACAAAAATCCCAAAACAACTCCAAATTGTATTCATGTCCAAACACAACTCCAATTTCCAAATACCATTTTGAACTTGAAAACAAATACTACTTTTTTCCAAATTTCACAATTCTTATGTCCAAACGCCCACTAAGACTGCAGAGAACTCAGAGCAAATTAAAAAGACTCGGAATGAACACACGAAGAAAAATGGTGTCTGCTAGACAGAGACAGAAACAAGGGAGACAGAGAGAGACTATGGCTGTTTATAGAGAGAGAAAGAGAGGAGAGAGAGAAAGGTGGGAGCGTGAGCAGATTCTGTGGGGGTTAGTTTTTGACAGTTGACCTGACAGTTATATATCATTCCCCCGACACAGATTTACACACACATATATACATATACCATACATACACATTTGAGTGCCTATATGGAAAGAGAGAGAAAGAAACAAGTTGTGAGTGATTTAGAAAGTCTGGTCCAATTAGAAAAAATCTCAGTTAACTCAGCTGAGCTGGAATTTAATTTCTTCCCCATTTTTGCTCTCTCAATTTTTACACATCACATTTTGTGCTGATAAATCGAAGCAACAAAGGGCTGAATCTCATTGGATCGTATCAGCAAGCCACTCTAACCCTTACAATAACCGTCGCCTATTTAAGTTCACACACTTGCTTGGAAAATTTTTAACTGAGATCCACACATACCTCATCGTCATTTTCAATTTCAATTTCAATTTCATTTTGAATTTCATCTTCATTTTCCTCTTCTTCTTCACCGTCGTTAATTTTTCTCTTCTTAGTAGGCTTCTTTCCTTCGTCTTCGTCGGAAGATGATGCCGACGTGGCAGGTCCTCGCTGACGTGGTGTTGACTCAGCGCCGCCATCATCGCTCTGCAACTTGAGTAAGTGTTTCCGCTTCTTCTCTCTTCCTCTTTCGTCTTCATCGATGTCTTCCATAAAATACTCGTCATCGTCGAGGTAATCATCGATGTCGAAGGCGTACCTGACATTCCGACGCCGTCCGCTCCGGCGAAGCTCCCGTTCCTGCTTTGCCGACGCCGATTCCGACTGCTCAACGGCGGCGTTGCGGCGAGCTAGATCTGCTTTAGATGGACGTCCTTTCTTCTTCGTCTTCACGATCTGCCCCATCTTTTTCGGGTTTCTCTCTCTAGAATCTCCCCTCTCTCTCTAGATTCTCGCCCTTTCTCTCTCTTCTTTTACTCCATTACATTATTTCTTCTCTGAGGGTGTGTGCTTTGGCTTTTTTCGAGTCGCTTTTGTGGTCCGAACCTGAATCCAAACCTGAGGCTTGGTGTGGGGTCTTTACCCGAGGGTTTAAAATTAACGTTGAATTGTCCTTCTTTGCTCTCTGCGTATGAAACGCCATTAGTGCATGGGAATAACGGCGTTAGTTTCTGGCCGCTTAGTTTGCGTGTTTAAAGGCCTGCCCGTGGTTACGTCAAATCATGCCTACTTCTACGTAAGAGCGTGAACTTCACCCATTGAATTATTTTCTTGTCTTCCACTTTTATGGCTTATATATGAGCACGATTAAATTTTGAGTATAAGGTATTCCTTAATAAAAGTGATTTCATAGTTAAGGTTCAATTGTGAAATCTCTAATTAACGTTGAAACAGTACTTAATATTCCCCACAAGGTACTTATAGTTTGATTCAGGGTTTATTTTTTTAATATTTTTAGTATTAAATTCGTTATATTTTTAAAATTATAAGTTCATATCAATTATTTATTATATTTTCAATATATTTTTTATGTATACATTTATACTACACGTTAAAAATAATGAATTCAAAGAAAGTACGTGCATGTTGCATTCGTCATTTTAGGATTATAAGAAGTTATGGAGAATAAAAAGACAGTTCAGTACATTAAGCTTCCGTTATGCACATGATTCGGAGAAGAGCTAGACTACAAAGGTCTATTATACGCCTTGTATTTCTGCAAGAGATTATTTTCACGTCTTGAATTTACCTTTTGGTCACATGACATCAACTTTAATAATTATTTTAAAGCTTCCCTTCATAAGAAGTTAGGGAGAATAAATGAGCAAATATTCACTCGAATCTAATATTTATATTAAATTAAATAATAAATAGATGCATAATATATATTTTATATTTTATTTTTATTAATTTGATATAAATATTAATTGCGATTAAATTTTTTGATGATATATTATGCCAATCTTGTCATTTCGTGGGCGCGCGTGATTCTCTTTAAAGTGAACAAATGCTTTTTGATTTTCTTGTTTTTTTTATGTTTCGAAATCCAGTTGTCCGGAACTAAAATCCAGAATAATGGAGCAATTATTTCCCCTTCATTCATTGCACTTCGTTTATGTCGTGAACTTAAATACAGTAGTAAAATTTAATTAGACTATCTTGCTTAACACATAGGAGTAATTAATAAAAGATGAGAGAAGATTATAATTAGATATCATTCAATCTGAAAGAAGAGAAAAATTGAATTCATGATATTGCAATATGAGAAGAGGAGATGCAATTGATAAAGTTATTATCGTGTACGAAGAGATCACCATTTGGAGATGTGAAAACAGTCTCTTATAAAAATATCTAGTAGACCCTTATGATCCTATCTTTTATTAAATCTCCACGTAGTTAAAATTTAGTGCACCAAACTCCCTTGATGTTGCAATATGAGTTGTGAATTGTAATCTGTTTAAAACTACCCCATAGAGACTATAAAATTTAGATTGACTAGCAAAAATTACTAGTATACTAATTAAATATTTTCCTTTCCACACACTTTGCCCAATTCAGTTGTACTGATCAAGGAATGTCAGTGTGCTAATTTGTCAACGAAGAAAAGTTGCAAATCGGATGCGTCAGATATACGAAAGATAATAATAGTCAATTGAAAGAGATTAAATACTAAACAGCCCCTTAAGTGTCTTAATTAATACACTAAACTGTTAGTAGTATTTATGTTTGAAGTTAGTGATTGATCAGTGCTGAAATCACATTAGGTGCAAGTGCTGTGAGTAGTTATTTTGGAGCTTAGTAGACTAACGAAAGCGACAATCGAATTATTTATATTTATTTCAGCTAATTAAGGCTTCCGAAATACGGATCGTCATCTCCATAAATTAGAGAACAAGTTGCACGATAATTAGGAATAGAAAATTAGCTCAAAACATGATTGGTTCAGCTCATTTTAGTTTGTTTGCTCACTATATTTTGAGTTGTCCAGTTCAGTTCATTTAAAATTGGATCGATATTTCAAATTAATCCACGATAAATCTTGTCAAAAATTTTCAAAAGACAATTTTTTCATTTGGTACTTAAATAATTCGGGGTCATTTGCACTTTTTCCCTCAAGGCAAACAACTCTACTGGCCATAAATTTAATTTTAAAGGACAAAATTAAAGACCAACCTATTTGACGGTTAAACCGTGCAATTTCTTCTAAGAATTGGGCGGGATGACTTGCTTCTTGGCCCAAATTCAATAAACCCGATCATTTCACAATTTAACTGTAACCAACCAAATGAATAAGAATTAAAAAGTAAAATAATTTCACATTTTATCAAAACATTATTAACTTATCCACTTAACAAAACAAACCCTCACGTCTTGTATCAAATATGGTAATTTTACCAATTACAACAGTCAAGAAATTTTCAAATTAGTCAAAATTTTGTTCAAAGGAAAAACTAGTTTAGTGTACTCATCATAGCAAAAGTTTTCAACCGTGTCGCTTATTACTGATATCAATCATGAAGACTGTAGTACGTACAGTAAATTTTGTTGGAAATTTACTAGGATCGAGTTTATTCCATCTTTAATAACTTAAACATGTAACCAACCAAATGAATAACTTATCATTGAAAAGTTTCTGAAATTTCAAATGAAATTTCAAATGGTGGATGGTAAATCAGTGAGTTCCCAAATCCAAGAGTTTCAAATGATTATTCATCATTTGGATTTTGAAGGAATGAAGCCAAACGAATAATTTTTGGTTGCGTCTTTGATTGAGAAACTGCCTCCCTCGTGGAATAAGTTCATGAGTTATCTCAAACTGAAGACGAATGAAATGGGGCTTGAAGATCTTATTATCAAACTCCAAATACAAGAGGACAATAAAAGGGCTATATCTAAGCCAAAACAGCCAATGGAGGCAAAGGTGAATTTGGGTGATTCAAGGGGAAACGCTAACAAAAAGCGCAAGTACTAGGGAGACGGCAAAAGACAAAAGATGGAGAAGGTCAAAGGAAACTGCCATCACTGTGGAAAACCTGGTCATATGATCAAAGACTGCAGCAAACTGAAGTGAGAGCAGAAGGAAAAATCCAAGAATAAAGGCAAGGCCAAGGCTAACGTCGTGCAAGACAAGGATGATCCTTCGAATCTTGACGACATGATTGTAGATTTCTCGGCTGTAGTGCTGGAGGCTAATCTGGTAGAGAATCCAAGGCAATGGTGGATAGACACGGGTGCAACCCGTCACATATGCTCAGACAAGAGTGCATTCTCCTCTTACACCCCAGTCACGGGCAAGAAACTGTTCATGGGCAACGACACCACCTCTGAAGTGCAATGGGTTGGAAATGTTGTCCTCAAAATGACTTCAGGCAAATAGCTTACTCTGAAGGAAGTGATGCACGTCCCTGACATCCGCAAGAACTTGGTTTCAGGGCCACTGTTGGTCCATGTTGGTTTTAGACTAGTTTTTGAGTCCAACAAATTTGTAATAACTAAGAATGGTATATTTGTAGGAAGAGGCTTCGCGTGTGACATCCTCTTCAAAATGAATGATATGTCTGTAATTTGTTCATCGGATGAAATAAAGCCTTCTACCTACTTTCTTGAGTCTTCTAATCTATGGCATCATAGATTATGACACATTAACTACAAATCCATTCAAAAGTTTGTAAAGTTGGAATTGTTGCCTCCATTCGACATAAATCCTCAACATAAATATGAGGTGTGCGTAGAGGCAAAATTAACCAAGTCATATTTCCATTCAGTCGAAAGAAACACCGCTCCTCTAGAATTTATTCACACTGACATATGTGATTTAAAGTTTGTGCAAACTAGAGGGGGGAACAAGTAATTTGTGACTTTCATTTATGATAGTACAAGGTATTGTTATGTTTACTTGTTGAAAAGTACAGATGAAGCCTTTGAAGCATTTAAACATTACAAATGAGAAGTTGAAAATCAACTAAACCTACGGATTAAGGCAATTCATAGTGATAGGGGGAGAATATGTAGCACCGTTTGAATAATACTGTGCTCAATTCGGCATTGTTCATCAAACGACCGCTCCTTACTCGCCTCGGTCTAACGGTGTTGCCGAACGCAAAAACCGTACGTTAAAGGAAATGATAAATGTTTTACTTATCAATTCCGGTTTAGCCCAAAACATGTGGGGCGAAGCGATTCTTACCGCTAATGCAATTCTTAATAGAGTTTCGCATAAGGGTAAGGATAAAACTCTATATAAATCATAGAAATGAAAGAAACTCACTTACAAATATTTGAAAGTGTGGGACTGTTTGGCAAATGTCGAAGTACCGAAACCAAAACATGTCAAAATTGGACATAAGACTGTAGATTGTATATTCATCGGATATGCAAATAACAGTAGTGATTATCGTTTCTTAGTGTATAAGTCGGAGATACTTGATATCTACGAGGGTACGATCATAGAATCAAGGAATGCTGAACTTTTTGAACATGTCTTTCCTAGAAAGGAAAAAAGAAATAATTTCGCACAAACGAAGTTATGAACACTATGCTCAAACCGAGCAATACCCGGGAGTTTCTGATTATTCGGAACTAGACGTTCCAAATCTACAGGACTCAGGAGTTTCTGATTATCCGGACTTAATATTCCAGACCTACATAGCTTGGGAATTCCAGATGTGGAACCAAGACGGAGCAAAAGGGCCAAAATGGCAAAACCTTTGGTCCAAACTTTCTAACCTATATGGTTGAAAATGAAACGAGGATAATCAAAGAAACATTGTCAACTCCAGAAGCACCGCTTTGGAAATAAGCTATAGAAAGCGAAATAGATTCCATCATGCAAAATCACACTTGGGAAATGGTTAATCTTCCTACGGGAAGCAAACTTTTGGGTTGTAAGTGGACACTCAAAAGAAAGTACAAAGTAGATGAAACTATTGACAAACATAAGGCCAGATTAGTAGTCAAAGGCTACAGTCAAAAGAAAGGTCTCGATTACTTCGACACATACTCCATTGTGTCTAGATTAACGTCCATGAGGGTATTCATAGCTTAGCAGCTTTGCGTGACATTGAGATACATCAAATGGACGTTAAGACAACCTTCCTAAACAAATAGTTGGAAGAGGAAATATACATGGAACAACCCTAGGGGTATGTGATTCCAGGTCAAGAAAAGAAAGTATGTCGACTTGTTAAGTCTCTGTACGGACTCAAACAAGCTCCGAAACAATGGCATGAAAAGTTTGATAATACTTTATTATCAAAAGGTTTCTCCATAAATGAATGTGATAAATGTATCTATATCAAAGGGAACTCTGACTCGTTTGTCATGATATGCCTTTACGTAGATGACATACTTATCACCGGAAGTAGTCTTAAGTTGATCCTGGAAATCAAGAATATGTTGAAACAATGTTTCCTTATGAAAGATATGGGTATTGCAGATGTGATCTTAGGAATTAAGATTTCTAAGACATCTGATGGGTTGGTCTTATCTCAACCTCATTACATTGAATATGTATTGAGGAAATTTGATGCATTTGACAGTCCCCTTATGAAGTCACAAATGGATATGAATCATAGAATTGATAAAAATTGTGGTGCACCCGTATCCCAGGAGTGATATGCACATGTCATTGACAGCTTAATGTACATTACAAACTGCACCCGACCCGACATCGCTTATCCAGTCAATAAATTGGCTTGGTTCACTTGTAATTCTGGAAATGATCAATTGAAAGCGTTAAATCGGATACTACGATATCTGAAATATTCGTTGACTTACGGATTACACTATTCAAGGTATCCAGCCGTACTGGAAGGATACAATGATGCAAACTGAATATCGGACATAAAGAACACCAAATCCACCAGTGGGTATGTTTTTATCTTCTTGCTGGCCATCCAGAAATGGGTGAAACTCGTCCCCGGGGTATAGCTGGATGGAAAAGGATGGGACTTAAAATTCAGGTGGAGGCCTGCAGTGTGAGTTTGAACCCTGGTGGGAGCAATTTGCTCTCTTCTGGATAGGACCTTGTAGGTGATATCAATTGCTTTGTTCTAAAATCCTGATCATTCAGGCACATCCCGCGATTTACTGATAGTAGTGCTGAGTGACCGAGACTACTATATCCAGTAATAGTCTGGCGTAAGCCGGAAAGCTGGATATAAAAAAAAAGAAGGTGAAACTCAATTTCCCCCACCAACTTTGCTTTAAAAGTCAAACACCTCCCCAACTTTGGACATCAGACATTCTTCCTCTTTATCTCAATGTTCCGCGACAGTTAATGCTGAATGATTAGTGCTCAATTCAAAGTCGTGGTCGTAAGGGTGAAAAAGGGGCCATCAGTTTCCTCATTTCTTATTTCCTGCATCAGTTTCGTAAAAGAGACGACACTATATTTAAAGCTAATTGAAAATATGTACTAACATCTTAATGTTGATTGCTTCCTATGATGATATCTGAGTTCTGTAGTGAATAAATTCGGTCGAAAGTCAGGATCCTGTCCTGTAATTTTACTTATATGCAAGTTTCAAATTTTAGGATTTCGTTTCACTTGTATAAATATTAAACTTCGAATGTTATATAATAGTTTTACTTGTATAAATTTCGAACTCTTGTAATAATTTGACTTGTGTAAGCATGGAATTTCAGTTTCACTTGCAACATTCTAACTTTAGGAAAATTTCTTGAGGTTGACTATTTTTCAACCATGTTATATTTTTAAGTTGTAAATATTTTCAATCTTTTTGTTAAACGCCGACTATATTTCAATTACCTTACTGGGCTCACACTAACATCCAACCGACACACTATCAAGTAAATCTAGTAAAAAAGGCATCACTGTTTGGGCTTTTCCGTTCATATTAAAGATAGTAAGAGTAAAGGACATAATTACATAAACAACCATTCGGGTGAAATTATTGACACTCGGTAGCTCAAGAATCTTAAAAGTCTTTTTTTTTGCTTTTTCAAAGATTATCTAGTCATTTTATTAATTAATTATAGCATAATATAAATTATATCATTGTTGTATAAGTGTCACTAATGTATGTATATATATAGAAAATATATCATACGTTTAAAAACTGTATAATTGTTGTATAGAAACTGTATCATTATTGTATAAAATATGTATCTACAATATATGTATAGAAAATATATCAATGTTGTGTAATTTGTGTATAATAAAAAATGTATAATCAATGTATATTCACTAGTTATACACATATTATACATGTTTTGGGGATAAGTTTTGAAGAAACACTAGTTATACACATATTATACATGTTTTGAAGATAATTTTTGAAGAAGAAACGACAACATACCCAATATAATCTCATCAGGTGGGGTCTGGGGAGGATAGAGTGTACACATACCTTAGCCCTACCTTTTGACGGATATGAAGGCTGTTCCCGATAGACCCCCATCTCAAGTTGAAATGAAAGCAACATTAGTAATAAGTAGTAATAACATCAAGAAAATAAGATAACGAAGTAAAAGAAATAAGCAAGTAAGAATAGGAAACTAAGAATAAAAATTATGAGAATACTAAAATAAGAATGACAGAAATAACATTGATCATACACTAAAGGAAAATAATACTAATCCTAATACTAACCCTCTACCCTAATCCTCGACCTCCACACCCTCCTATCTAGGGTCATGTACTAGGTAAGCTGAAGACTCGTCATATCCTGCATTATCACCTCTCCTCAATATTTTTTCGGCCAACCTCGACCTCTCCTCCAACCCTCCATAGCCAACTTCTCACACCTCCTCACCGGAGCGTTTGTATCTCTTATTTGGACATGTCCAAACCATCTCGGTCTCGCCTCCCACATCTTTTCTGCCACGGACGCCACTCCGACCTTATCCCAAATTTCTTCAGTTATGACCATATTGTAGAATTGTATTAATATCCCTTGATGAGGCTTTCTCATTAATACAAATATATATAGTGTACAATGTAGAACCCTAATACAATAAGAATCATATGGTTACCACAACTATACATCACTAAATATTTACACAATATATGAGATATATTCTAACTATGATGTAGGAATTGTACACGTTAATACACCCCTCAGTCGGAGCGGGAGGAGGCCGGACGCTGAGACTGGATCTGAAGTCAATGAACAGTTGTCTCGGAAAACCCTTCGTAAAGATATTCGCGTACTGATAGGAAAAGGGCACATGCAATACTTTAACATGACCGAGAGTAACCTTCTCACGAACAAAGTGGATGTCCATCTCAATATGTTTGGTTCACTGATGTTGAACCGGATTGTGAGATACGTATATATCAGATATGTTATCACAGTACACCAGAGACGCTTTACGTAATGGACACTGAAGCTCCAAAAGAAGATTTTGGAGCCAACAAATCTCAGCAACAACATTAACAACTTCTCTATACTCTGCTTCTACACTCGAACGGGATAATGTGGCTTGCCGCTTGGCAGACCAGGAGATGAGATTATCCCCCAAAAACACACAGTAGCGGGATGTGGAGCGTCGCGTGTCCGGACAGCCTGCCCAATCATCATCCGTATATGATAATAACATGTTCGGTGCGGATAGGTATAGGTGTAATCCATAATGAAGTGTGCCCTTAACATATCGAATACGTTTAAGAGCAGTAAAATGAAGCTCCCTGGGGGCATGCATAAACAAGCATACATGCTGAACATCATAAACAATATCAGACCTGTTGAAAGATAGATACTGAAGTGCACCTGCTAGACTCCTATAAAGAGTAGGATCTGTCACCGGATCACCATCCAATGCACTAAGTTTTGATTTAGAGTCAACCAGAGTGGATATGATTTTGCAATTTTTCATCTTAACCCTGTACACGATCTCCTCTGCATACTTACGCTGGCAACGAAACATAATGTCTGCAAATCTAGTCACTGAAATCCCAAAAAATAGCTCAACTTCCCAATTCAGTCATAGCAAATCCGATTTGAGCAGTGCAATTATCTTATTTTTCAACACATCGGAAGAAGCAGTAAGAACAATGACATCCACATATAACAATAAATAAGAAATATCACTGCCTCTATGGAAAATAAATAGAGAATTATCACACTTGCTGCATGTAAACCCGATTCGCATAATGTATTGTGCAAAACGATCATACCGCTCTAGGGGCATGTTTCAAACCATAAAGTGACTTACAGATACGACATACATACTGAGGGGCTGCTGGATGGACGAAACCGGGCGGCTAGTACATGTAAACAATTTCTTTTAAATCCCCATGTGAAAATGCATTTTTTTCATCAAGCTGATGAATCGGCCAATGCTTACCCATAGCAATGCTCAGAACTGTACGAATGGTAGCCGATTTAACAACCAGACTAAATGTCTCACCACAATCAATGCTCTTCTGTTGATTTGTACCATTGGCCACAAGCCTTGCCTTATATCTTTCTAAATCATCAATGTCTCTGTACTTGTGACGAAAAAGCCACATGCAACAAATCACATTCACCCCATCCGGTCGAGGAACCAAATCCCAAGTATGTTGTTTCGTTAAAACATTAAACTCCTCACACATGATCGCATTCCAATATGAGTCTAGTTTAGCTAATTTTGGGCTTTTGGTAATTGGAGAAATAGTTTGTGTAGACATGTTAAATTGGACTTTGGGTTTTGAAAATTCCGTACTGGGCACGGATTTCCATACGTTACGAGGGTACGAGTTGGATATGGTTACTGGGTGTCGGGTCGAGTGTTCTGGGTTGGTTTAGAGTCTGATGGTGTTCACTGTGTGGTCTCGGAATTGGGTGTGGGGGTGGGGTGTATCTCTTCTAGTTAGCCTACACATCTACCTCAACATCCTATCTCCGCAACTTTCATCTTCTGGGCATGAGAGTTCATAACCGGCCAACACTCCGCTCCATACAAAAGCATCGATCTAACTACTGCTCTGTAGAACTTACCTTTCAATTTTTGTGGCCCTATAATTTTTGAAGAAACACAGTTTCAATATTTGTAGATCCCTCCAAACTGGAACCCTTCTCCTCCCTTTACCCACCATCCATCACCGACCCATCCTCACATTCCTAACCCCATCATTCTCTCGGACCAAAATAGAAAAGTTCAATAGGAAAAAATAAAAAAATAACTAACAAAAGAGAAAAAAACATAAACTCAGCAAATAGGACAAGTTCATTTCCCAAAAGCTGCTAATAAACAAGACTATGCCAGCAAAAATGTTGACAGTTGGTCGAAGATATTATTTTCGCCGGAAACAAGAAAATAGCTGGAAGAATTTATAACTTAACAGAGCAAAGAAGATAATTTAATTTGCAAAAGAGTATCTTTTTGTTTTGTTGGCTTCGTCTCGCCGGAATCCGTCGTTGGCCAAAGAAATAGAGAGGAGAAAGTGAGAAACTAGATTTTGATTGGCCCAGGAGCTATTTCGGGACATTATCTTAAAATGAGGCTTTTGGGACTTTTTCTTTGGGTTGGCGGCCACACCATCTCTTTTACAAAAGTCACACAAATGCACTTTTTCAAATGGTAATTAAAAAAATTAAAATTACTTTCTAAAAATTACATAAATACAACTTATTCAAAATTTTAACTTTTTAATTATAAAAATACAACTTATACATTTCTAAAATATCTATAATGCTTATTTTATGAGTTACTACCATTAATGCATATTCACTTTTTACTTTCTTTTTCTTTCGAAATCATCCCCTCCCCCAATAAAAAAAATCTATGAAAGGGACGTAAGAGAATATACCTTTCAAATAAACAAAATAAAAATCTAACTTCACATTTCATATTCCATCTACCATTTTAAAAATATATTTTTTCTTTCGTTTCCTCCTCTTTATTCTTTTTTTTAATTATTTTTACTTGATGACTGATGTAATTTTTTTGTGACTAAAAGAAATTATTTGAATTTATTAATATTAAGACGGTATATGGTGTATGGTATAAGAAAAGTACATGAAAATATACCTAAACAAATATAAGGTATATACCAAATCATATTATATATATATATAGTATATAATAGTGCAATATACATAATATATAAGTACAATAATAAATATACTTATTCAAAGAATTGTTAGTATAATATATATCATATAAATAATAATATACTTGTTTATTAATTAGAATGCTAGTTGAGTATGTTGGAGATTTTTAGAAAAATATTTAATGTGTTTTGATATATATTTAATTTCATTATCACTAATTCTTGAAATTTTTTAATTTTAGCCTTTTATTAATAGCAACATTCTTGATTTATAGTATAATATCATAGGGTTTAAAATAATGTTTCCTTAATGATAGATAGAAAAGAAGAACTTGTAGGGACTAATTAAGGAAAAAATATAACCTGTATAAATTTATTACTATATTTATACGAAATTGACCATATCAAAAAAAAAATTCTTTTTAGCATTTATAAGGTATATTTTGTAAGTAAATTAAATAATAGTTGTAGGTTCTGTAAATAGTTATAAATTTACTAATATCTGTGTAAGTTCCTCATGTATTTTCTCATATATTAGGACATTGCTATTTAATTTGTACTTATTTTTAATCAAGTTAGAATTTGTACATCATAGAATTAATATTTATACTAGTAATTAAGGATATTTAAGTGAACTTATCAATTGTTGACATGTGATACAATCAAATTAAATTAGAAAAATACCAGTTTATTAAAGTATACCAAATCATATATTATGAAACGATGAGAAACAATTCAAAACAGGGTGTAAGTACCTTCGGGGATCGTTTGGTACACGGTATAAGGTGGGATGATAATTTGAGAGTGAATGTATCCCATGTTTTGTTTGGAGTACAAATTGTCGCTAGCATTTTCAATTGTCAGAGTCAAAGAGCGAGCGCTGGACAATTCGGTGATTCCTGGGTAAAAGAGGTTGATGAGCCACCTAATTATTTTTACTGGTGAATTAGGACACCTAAATATTAAACTAAGGCGCAATCTAACTCCAATTTTAAGGTCAAACTAGCGAGATTCTGAGTAAGGGTTCTTTATTATCCTAAAGGGAAGGGGGTTAGGCATCCTTTAAGATCCGCTAACTCATGGTTATCAGTCAAACTCAAAGTTAATTATTACTAGAAAATGCATATTTGAAGCATGAAGTTAAAAGATGTTTGCAAATAATTAATGAAAAAAGATGCATTTTAAAAGATGGATAAATGTAGAGATTTTTTCAAAATATGCATTTGTATGATATTTAAAGAGAAATACATGTAGAGTTGAAAAAATATGTATTTGACAATTGATAGTAAAATAATTTATTTATAATGCCAAATAAGTAAAATTTTGGGAATTAATGAATTGTAAATTGACAAAAGATAAACTTATTCGGTATGATTAATAAAGCAAATAAAAGATGACAAAGTCGCTTTTGAAAATCTTGAATACTGTGTATTTAACCTAAAATAAATAAACTAGCGAAGGATTTCTAAGTTTGAATTCAACCGAACCTACAAATAAATAAGCTAGCGACGGGTTTCAAATCTTAAACTACCCTATGAATTAATCCTAAGTTTGCCTATTCTGAGCATTTCAATAGTTACATAAGTGCGATAAATAATATTACAATACAAAGCGGAATAATAAAGTGAATTAAAGAAAGAAATGAAATAAATAAACTCCGAGGAATAATTCGTTATTTACTTTAATCCTGGCAGTCAAGAACAAACAGCTAGAAACGATTAAATACAAATAACTTCATATTCAGTATTCAAAAGCAGTGAATGTTTTGATCACACAGGAACTCAGACTTAAATTTTGAAAAGAGCATTCCAATCACGCCGTGGGTCGCAAACATATGACTAATGTGGTTTATTTTGATTGCCTCGCCTACTAAACGTGTTGGTCTCCTGGGTGAAATAGAAAAGATCACTATAATCACGTCGTGGTCGCTAATATATATAACTTGTTGGTTATATTAGTCACCTCGCTTACTAAACATGTTGATCTGATGAAATAAAAGGTTTAAGTCTTCATCATTGCCCGTGGTTATATTTCTTTACAATGGAGGCCTCCAAAATCGACTGGATATTTTTCATCGGCCAAGTGTCGTATCGTGTTCAAATCAGCAAAATTTTAAAAACAAGGCAAAGAACAAGAAGTGCGAAGCAGTAATCGAAAGCAGAAAAACAGAGAGACAAATTCCAAATACGCTGTGTTTAGTTTTAAAATAGTAAAACAGTAAAACCGTAATATGAAATCGGGAAGGAAGGGAAGATGGACGCAATATTGGTTTGAATCAATAAAACAACAAAGAGAATGCGGTATTAATTCCATCAATAACATAATAACAATGCCAAAAACAGACAGTAGCGATTAAACTATCCGACTCGAATTCCGAAGTTTCAGAACCAAAACAGGACTAAGAAGCATTTATGAAAAAAAATAAACAGACCCGGATTATGAACGGTGACCCGAATGAAATCAGAAATTCAGATTTTTTGATAACCAGCAACAGATATGAAAAACGCAAAAATCTGGAAATTTATCCGAATCGGGTCGACCCGACCCGGAACAGTGACCCGACCCGACCCGGATTTTAAAACCCGGATCGATTTCTTTCCGAATTTCAGATAACCAACAACAAGATATAAAAATACAAAATCTGAAAATTATCCGAAACCGGGTCGACCCGACCCGGAACAGTGACCGACCCGACCCGGAATCCGAATTTTTCAACCCGGATCGATTTCTTTCCAAATTTCAGATAACCAACAACAAGATATAAAAATACAAAATCTGGAAATTATCCGAACCGGGTCGACCCGACCCGGAACAGTCCCGACCCGACCCGGAACAGTCCCGGACCAGACCCGGAACAGTCCCGGACCCGACCCGGAATTTTCAACCCGGATCGATTTCTTTCCAAATTTCAGATAACCAACAACAAGATATAAAAATGCAAAAAAAACTGGAAATTATCCGAACCGGGTCGACCCGACCCGGAACAGTTCCCCGACCCGACCCGGAATCCGAAAACAGTGAAAAAAATAGCAAAATTTCAGATTATTCACTACCAAAATCCCAATAATTTTAACTTATATTTTCGGACTCTTTAAGATGATGAACAACACAAAAAGAAACAATACCAACCTTAGGAGAATCTTAGATTTTAAATTTCGGATTTCAACACTTGAATTCGATTTTCGGACTTCCAAAATTCAGATTTTTTTCTCCAAATCCAGATTTTCTTCTCCAAATCCAGATTTTCCTCCCCAAATCCAGATTTTTCTTCCCAAATCCAGATTTTTCTTCCTCCCAAAAATGAAGAACAAGTGGGATATTTATAGGTGGATTTTCCCCCAAGAACGAGTTTGAAATTTGAATTAAAGGCAAAAAAAATCTGAATTTTTGGGGCGTGTTCTTGGGGCATGTGTTGCAGAAAGGTGATGGGGTAGATTGGTGGTGTCAGGCGGCGGTGTAGGGGTGTAGGTGGCAGGGGGTAGGGTCCGGCGTGCGGGGTAGGGTAGGATGCGGCGTGGGGGTTGGGTAGGGTGGCGGCTGCAGGGAGAATTAGGGTGTAGGTTTTTTTTTGATTTTGTTTTTGGGTTTTGGGGGTTTGGGAGTTGGATGTAGAATAAAAGGGGTGTGAGAGTTGGGCTTTGGGTTGGTGGATTTGAGTTTTAATTGTTTTGGGTTTTGGCTGTAAGGAAATAAAGGGAATGGGGTTTGGGGTATTGGCCGATTGGGCCTCGGATGTGGGCTATGGGAGTTGGGGAAATAAAGGGGAAGGGAATAAGGGGAATGGGTTTGGGCTTGGGGTTTTCAGGTGGGCCAGGAAATAAGGGAAGAGGGAGTTGAATTGTTTTGGGGACTTTGGGCTTGTGGGAATAAAGGGGAAGGGAATAAGGGAATTTAATTGGGGAGTTTGGTTTTGGGCTTGGTGAATTTTGTTTGGGTAGAATTTGTATTGGGTTGGAAAAAATGAAAATGGGTTAGAAATTTTTTTGGGTTAGGAAAATAAAAAATGGGTCATGGATTAAAATATAAAAGGGGCTTAATATTAAAACATATTTATATATATTTTTTGTAAAAGATGTGAAATAATTAAAATAACATGCTTGATGTGATAATAATAAAAATATAATATTTGCGAAATGTTTAATGCTTAAATAAAAAAAATGGGAGCGATGCAATTTTGCTTAAAAATAAAATAACATAGAATTTTCGGATAAAACTTATGATTATGATAAAAAATGCAAATGATATAAAAAAATGCGAATAATAATAATAATAAGAGGATATACACATATATGCCTATATTTTAAAATTATTTTAAAAGTGTCGAAATATTAAAAATTACGAATAAAATCATAAAAAATGGGACAAAATTGGGTGTTAACACAAATTAAACCTGGTATAAAATTATACCAATCCATGAGATTAAATTATTTCATCTTACGTGTGGGATAACTAATACCAGAATTAGTTATCCTGGGATAAGATTATAAAGTGACCATCTTATCCTTGAACCCATTTCATTGATTGAATCGTGTTTATGTTTTTGCTGATTTTAGTTTTAGTCTCAGCACTAATTTAGCTTCAATTTCTGTAATTTTTAGTTTCAATGTATCTGATTTTTATTTAGTCCCTGCAAAGATTTAAAATATAATTTTTGCACATTATTTTTTGCTGCAATTTCTACACAGTTTTTGCACCTTTTTTCAGTTCCTGCAGTTTGCACGGTTTCTTCAAATTTTTTGCTTCAGCTCCTACAATCTATACATTAGTTTTTGTCAGACCGAATGACTCTATGAAATTACGTCGATACTTCCACATATTATGGGTAACGTAGGGGACATCTCTATTTTCCCCCGGGTAATCTTTAGAATTCCCACTGCTTAACTTTCAATTCGCCTCTGACCATCAAATGAAATGTGAATAACCCGTCCTCCTCTCTTTGAAAGAAGGGTAGCTTCCGGTTCTGTCGGTGTAAATGGTAGTTTAATTTTCATTCTTGAGTATAGAACAATGAAGGCTACACATATCAATAATATGATTCAATTATATCTATGTAGATAACAATGAAAAGTCATTGAAATATTTGAGTTCACTATGATGACATATGCTACTTGCAGGAGTCTCAACTTCTTTAAAATTTTCTCAATTAAGAGTTAGCTAATGAGTAAGTAATATTCAAAATCAGTTTCTTTACTTTAATTAAATCAATTTGTTAAGTTTAATCCATATTTTTTACTAGCAGTAGTAACTCTTTTAATTTAAATGATTGGTTCATTGTTAATAAGTAGATAGTTATACAAAGTTGAATTTTAAAAGATCAAAGGTTAAAATTGGAAATAAATTTTTTATCCAGTATTATCCAACTTCAAACCAAACACTTATTTTGAATTATACCTAGTATATCCCATTTTTAATCCAATAAACCAAACAAAGAACTAGTACTAAATAATTAGGGATTATTTAGTCTCAGAATTATAATCCTGAAATAACTTTATCCGCAAACAAAACGACGCCTCAAACTATAGGAATGTGAATCCGTAGATGAGCTTTGTCACACTAACATCCAACCGAGACACTAACAAGTAATTCTAGTCAAAGGGCGTTATTCTTTGATCTTGTCCTACAGAAAATTAATAGGGTGATTAGTTTCTATTCTTCTAGTATTTTTGAAATATTTAATTTGTAGCTATCATTGATAACCTTCAGCCAAAAGCCTGTTTGTTGCACTGAATAGAAGCTTAGATAGTGAGGAAAAAACTTATTTGCTGGTTGAATTGAGAAAACTATATTCGAAGAATTATAGAACTCCATGAAAATTGAAATATTCAGGGTCGAGCAAATTCTGAAAAGAAACTGAAGTTCATATTTTGTTTTGAGCTGGAAATTTATCCTCAGCGGCGGGATTTGATACCTGCATCCGATTGAAGTTGCATTTTAGTGCTCCCCTAACATAAAGGGGAGCTTTTTCTAATTGGGTTGCCTCGCGCAAGACATTGCATAGGACCAACGGGTCACACGACAACAGAATTCAAGTATTGTATACGTCATTAGTCCGATTCTTTGTAGGAACTATCCGTAATAACGAACTTGCAAAATGTTTAGGTTATATTGATAATACCCTTTAGTTGTTTTTCACTTGAACCTGAGAAGGAGAAATCAGGAGTACCAAAGTTGAATATAAGAGCTGTTAAATAATATAGTATTTGGCTATTGCTAAATTTTGTAAAACTAGATTGGTGAAGGTAAATCCAAACTTTGGCAGCTTTTGGGACCGATTTGGATCGAAATTTAAAGCTAAAGAACGATAAAGGAGCTATAAAACTTCAGACATTTAGGTGAAACTTCAAATATTTTCTTTGAAATTTGGCTTTGCACTGTATGCATGAAGATTTTGAAGCGGTTAAGCTTATAAAAATTTATAAACTTTAGCTATATCATAAATAGGGATCCTCAAAGTAGCTATCTATGCACTTCGGCCGAGCTTATCTTGTCGAATTAGAGATTAGGCCCACATTCATATATGGGCTTGTGATATCAAAATTAGAAAATTTCATAAATAGAGTATGATTTAGAGTGTAATTACGTGACGTGGTTATAGTTATTGTATCAGGCGGAAGAGTTGTATCAGTTAAAATCGTGAGAAACAGTTGTATCAACACATACTGTTACGCGTGTGTATTGTGTTGGAAATTAGCCTTTGGCGGGAGTTGCGACCGACCAACTTTAACGGCTTAAACACTAGTGTTACGCATATTGGAGAATCCGGTTCTTCACACATGCATGATCTACTAAGTACGTAGATAACCGTAGGGCCAAGAATCATCAAATTTCATTGAGAAATGAAAGAGATATTGGTTCACGAAGTAAGGTGTTTGAAGCATGGAAAAGTGTGGTGTGTGATCAATTCTCCCTCATCGGTAGAGGAAGAAAGAATTGTTGTGTATATAAGACTCGAAATTGGTTTGGGGTTTGGGACCCCAAGGGGTATTCCATGTGTTTAAAGGAGGGAGGACCTAGATGTGTTTCGGTTCGAGGAAAGCCCACACGCCCGCCGCCCGCCCGTCCGGTCCGGTTCCGGGTTCTCGGGTTCATGGGTTCATCTTCTGATATTATCTTTTTGGACCAGAATTATTTCAGATGTACAGTTTGGTCCCTGAAATTTCCAGAAAGTCAGAATTTGGGCAGTCAAAACAGAAACGTCCAACACTCAATTCAGCCATTTATTTTGGCCGAATTACTCCTCCTATAATGGTCAATCCGTTGGTCTTTCTCACCATTTATTTGGTGGCTTTACTACCTCCATAATGGTCATTATTTGGCCAATAATGGTTGTTATGGAGGCAGTTAAACAGCCCCTCCCTCACCTATATAAACACCCCTTGCACCATTGTTGAGCAATACTTACACTACTCGAAAATACACAAGCAGAAAAACACTTCTTCCTACAACTTCCAAGCATCATTTCATTACTCAATATTCTTCACGGTAGCTCTTGAGTTTCCTTTGCTCAATTGTTCCATTGCTGTTTTATCTTGGGAGACGAATTGTCCAGGACGTATAAAGGATACATACGGGGCAATATTGTCTTAAGGACAGAGTGACACACTCGACTCAGCAAACAAAAATAGTTTCCAGTTTTCTTGTTTAACATCCTTGTAATTTTCAGTTTTCAAGTTGAATTGTAATTTCAATTCTTACATTAGCAGTTACTTGTAATTTTCGTTTCCTGCATCCTTTGTAATCCAACATATTGTGTATTCGCTATAAAACCCAAAATGTAACTATGTTTTGTAATTTTTTTAAAATCATAACTACATATCGTAAATACAATCTAAATATATACCACATCGCGTAGCTTTTCCAATAAAAAATTCTCGGCATCGACATGAGACACTATGGACTATGGTGCGATGGTGGGGTCTCAACTTAGTGAGTGCAAGATCCATCTAGAAATTGCATGTATTTCAACAAGTTTACCTAGAAATTGATAGTTTTGAATTCACTATACTAGGAAGGCTCCAAACTTTCCAAATAGACATTTCCATTTTCCATTGTGATCCAAAAAAAATGTAGTGGGAATAACGCATTTTGATGAAACTGAAATGTGAAACAACAAATATAAAAGAGGCAGTGGAGCACCATATCGACAATTCCATTGACCCGACATAGAGTATAAAATACGACACATAATTCAACGTCAACTAGGAGTATAGTAGTCCTCCGGGGCATAATCCAGGCGGCGCTATAAAGCTGGCGTGTGACGGCGATGGGTTCGATTCGCAAAGACGAAGAAACTCGCATGTTGGGGAATTTGACCTTGTCTCATTGATCGGTTATGCGCTCCTAAAACTGGCCACCGGAGCATCCCGCGATTTACCTGGTAATAGTGTTGAAGGGCCAGGTCTATTACCTCCGGACGTAGTGGTATGCGCAGACAATTATAAAAAATAATAAAAAAAAAAACTAGGAGTATAGTAATACAGCTAGCTATATGATGGGCCACAACTTACATTCCGTAGTTCCAATTTTTTTGGTGCCCCTTTTTTCCTTTTATTTAGGAGAAAAATAATTAATGTATTTTGGCATTATGTTATTAGATGCAAGTATGTATATATGGGCGGAGGTAGCATGTAAAATATGGGTTCGATAATAGAACTCAATAAGTAACAATAACTTTGGCCCAGTTAATTTTTTGAAAAAATTATTGAATATATATATATAAAATAAAATGATGTCATGAAAAATCATATACTTTGGATTAAAATACAATAAGGAAGTGGGATGCGTGTGGGATGGTAGCTTTGAGCTCTTATAATTAATTAATAAATAATGGGGTGGCATGTTACGGATCCACTCTCTGTGGCAAAAAGACCAAAGTATTATTCCACTTTGATCTTTGAAGAACATGCCAGTGTTTTTATCTTTTTAACATTTTTTTTGGTATAATCATTTCGTATTTGAAATCCACAGGCCGACTAGCCATTTTTTGGCATTGAATCGGGTCAGAAAGAACAAATTGTTCCAGCTCTGGGGAGAAGATTCATCTTCCAATTTTCTAAATTCGTATAGTGTAAGACTCATAAAAGGAAAACCGTTCTTTGTTAGAAATTTCATTGTTCCTATAGCGCGAACCTAAGATATCTAATTAAATATAAATGAATTTTATTCATTCCCTAGCTCGAATCTAAGATATTTGATTTAACGTAATTTAACCCGTTGCGCTATACTACTTGATGGTGGTGTTTTTATTCTAACATAACAATGAACCACACAACCTATTGCCTCAATTAAGTATTTCGTTTTCTTTATTCTCTCTCTTTATTCTTATTCATTCAAATTCAAATATTCGAAAGGAAACATGGAATGGACATGCACAAGATGTGTCACCTAACAAGAGTCCTAGTTTTTTAATATATAGATTTTAATTAATTTTTGAGAATTTTTTGGACTATAGGTGGGCCAGTAAATATTGCGAGAAAGAATGAGCAAATAAAATTCAAAAATAATCACTTTTCAGCCTTCTATAATTGAAAAATAAATAATATTAAAGATTTCAAACTCCACCCGTGAAACTTCAATTTCTACTTTTGAGAAACATTATGAAAATTGAAACTCCATAAAATTAGTTATTTTCCAAAAATCAGGGTCGAAAAGTGTCCAATAAATGCAATTTCATCAAGGATCTCAGATAAAACTTAGTCTAGAACCTCGTGTCTTTGTGATGTACTTAATTAAGACATGGTTACGATAATTAAGCTACAACTTTAGTCCCTAATTCTTGATTTTTTTTATAGGAATAGGAACTACACTTTCCATTTAATATATTTATCTACCAAAAAGAGCTTTTGATTTGGATCCAAAACGTGTGAATCTGATTCAAGAATCAATCAACAGCTTTACAAAAATCAGTGCATATTTTGGAAACGTTATTTTTAGGCTAATGTTATCTAAAAGCTAGTCCATCACTTCTTGTTTCATCTGAAATGACAGTTTTTGGCTTCTCTTTAAGAATAAGTTGATTTGTTCAATTACTACATTTAGGGGGTGTTTGACCGCGGGTTTAGAGGTGAGTTATGCAGGTATCAAATGCATAAATAATAGAGTATCACATTTGATAATTGGTTAGGAGGTAGATTATTTATAATTAAAATTAATATGATATTCTTGCAATTTAGAAACTCACATATTAATACATATATAAGTTATGAGATAATCTATGCATTATTTTATGCATGATAGAAAATGAAATAATTAATACATGAATAACTAAATTTTACATAAAATAATACACAACATCTCTCATAACTAGACCTATCCAAAGCTCGAATCAGGCCGGGTCAGGTGACTTTTTTTTCTGCTTGCCCGACCCTGACCCTATTTTTTAAAAAAAATTCTGACCCTGGCCCTGACCCGTCGGAAGGGGGACAGGATTTGGCGGGCCGGGCCGGGTCCAAGATTTTTTTTAAAAAAATTGAATTTTCAAAACTGAAATTGACATTCACACCTACACTATCATGAAATTTCGATGTTGAAATCTATTGTGTATCACTAAAGAAAAAGAAAAATTAGAGATCGATTTGGGGGAAAACACAAATTGATTAGGAAAATAAATGTTTTTCTAAAAATTGGCTGCGCCGAGCTTTGGCCGGCCCCGTCTCGAAAAAATAGGCACAATAAAAAAAATCGGGTAAAACGGACATCCGAGCGCAGAGTTATGACCATTTAAAGTTTAACCAATTTACAACTATTTTCTCTCCTTACATTATGCTTCCGTGATATTAACAGAACAACTAATAATATAAACATATAATTAATAATCAGCTACCATTTTTATCTTATTTTATGTCGAGCTCAATGTAGATTAGAGCAATACATATATTATAAAAACATGCATTATATCACTTAAATATTAATGGCAAAAAAATATATAAGCACAAAATAAATATTAATGAATGAAAAATAATATAAATTATATTAAAAAATACGCGGGTAGGGGTCGGGTCGGGCGGGTAAATATTCTGACCCTGGCGCGACCCTACATAAGATCAAGTCCCCGCTTTTTCGGGTCGGTGCTCGCGGGTCAGCTATAAGCCGACCCTGACCCTGGTTTTTTCGGATCGGGCCAGGGGGTCCCCGACCCGTTGGACAGTCTACTCATAACTAATCCCTATAAAATTTTATGAGCCCTTCAATTGTATCCCATAAGAAAATCTCTCTGATAAACATCTGTCAACTCTAATCAGCTATCAAACGGGCCCAAATATTTATCAAAGTGCTTTACCAGTCGGGCTATTTTCTAAAATTTAGAATATTTCCTTAGCAACCAAAACACAAGTCTCACTTGGCTCCACTAATCAGAAGCAAAATTGGAGTCTCCTGGAATTATCCGTTTTGTTGTCTTTTTGTAATTTCTTTCATGATAATTATTTAGAAAAAACAATTAGGAGTTAGCGTGTTGATAGCTTATAGGGGTTGGTGTATATCAGTTCGGTTCAGTTTTGTATCAAAAAAATATGAACTGAATAAAATTCATTTTTTTAAAAATCAAATCAAACTTTAAAACAAAAAACCAATATATCGGTTTATATCGCCGAATGTATCATTTTATATTGATTTTTTCAATTCAAATATAAAGTCCAAAAATAATAATTTAAAGTCCAAAACATAAAGTATTCATCACATATATTCTTAAAATATGTAAAAAAACTCCAAATTAAAGTTTACATCCCCACAAAATAAAAGTCCAACACTGAAATAAAATAAACGGGTCGGGACTTTTTTTAAAAAAATTGAATTTTCAACACTGAAATTGACATTCACACCTACATTACCACAAAATTTTCGATGTTGAAATGTATTGTATATCGTGAGATCTTTACTAAAGAAAAGGAAAAATTAGAAACGAATTTGGGAAAAAACACAAATTGATTGGAAAAATGGACGTTTTCCTAAAAATTGACGCCGCCAAATGAGCGATCGCGTCTCGAAAAAATATGCAAAATAAAAAAAAATCGGGTAAAACGGACATCCGAGCGTAGAGTTATGACCATTTAAAGTTGCACCAATTTACAACTACTTTTTCTCCCTACATTTTATGTCAATGCTTCCGTGATATGTTAATTAAGTTCATGCATCATTCGACTTCCATAAAAGCTTCATAGATTGACTTCAATGACTATGATTCAAGAGATATCAGTAGCCTAAAATAAAAAATAAGATTAATTACATATTTGCCCTCGGTTTTTTGATTCGGTTCATCCTCAATACTAAATAACCGAACCAGTTTATTTAATCCTGATTCGGTTCGGTTTTTTTAAAGAACCGATTTTTTTAAAAAAACGAATAAAAATCGAACCGAACCGCCGGTTCGGTTTTTTTGGTTCAACTGATTTTATGCCCACCCCTAATAGTTTAGATTGAAGTTGACTGACCCGATTGTATATTATAGGGGTTAGGGTCATTTTGGCATAGTATTCATTTTTTGAAATTCGTGACCCGATTAATCAAGATCTTCATCGGACAGGTCCACTACGCAAATGAAGCGCTCCCTATAAATTAAAAGCTTTTCATATGTAAGTTCAAACTCAAAATCTCTAATTAATGATGAAAGTATAGAAAAGAATTACCATTAGTTACTTCCACTCCCCCGAGCTCGAGCCCTAGGATAGCAATTTGGTTTAAAAAATAAGGTTTTGAATAATGATTAGTTACTCGACTAAAATCTAAAACATAGATCTCATACATATATAGATATAGATAAAGACAACCAAGAAGGATTGTGAGGGTGGGATAAGTAGGTCTTGGATTCAAGTCATGTATATGAAATCGCATATGTTAGAGAGTATTTTACCTTAAATGTAGATGTTATTGCTCGAATATGAATTTAGTCAAGCCCTAATATAAATACTGAACATTAAGGTGGATAAAGGCAGCCCATGTGCACAAGGCATCCCGCGTTAGCAGGGGAAGGGTCGCACCCCAAAGGGTGTGATTTAGACATCCTACCCTAATGCAATTATTAGTGGGTGCTTCCATAGCTGGAATTTGTGACCTATAAATCATACGAGAACAACTTTACTTTACTCCAAGACTCCCTTTGCCTAACATCGTGGTGGGAAAACAAAAAAAATACAGAAACAAAAAGACATCTCCGTTTTAGAAGGGCAATATTAATTAAGATGTGGCCATCAAAGAGCATATAATTCCTTATCAATAAAAAAAAATTCAACTCGTTCACACAATAACTTGTAGACTGGTTTTTCCTCTTCTTCTCCTTGCAATAATATACACCACCAACACCAAATTCATGTTTATAAATAGTGCCCTTTCTCATCCAATTTTTTCAGTTTGGAAGAAATAGCCATATTTTTTTTTATTTTGCAAATTTATCATCAATGGCTATTTCTTCTTTTTTGAGTTTCTTCTTCTTGCTCATATGTTTTAAACTATCCCAAGCACAATCAGTGCCAGCAGCTTACATGTTTGGTGATTCCCTAATTGACGTTGGAAATAACAACTATTTTGTTTCCATTATTATAGCTAATTTTCCTTATAATGGTGTTGATTATCCTGGTGGAAAACCTACTGGAAGATTTTGCAATGGCAAAAACACTGCTGATTTTCTAGGTAAGCTCTCGTCTTAATTTCACACATGATCACTGAATTTTATTCACGAGATATAACAATAAAATATATAAAATAATTTTGTTATATTAAAGTAACTGAACTTAATTTAGCCATTGGCTAGTCTATTTTCCATCTCCTTTATTGTTATGGTAAAAGGAAAATCAGAAAATGCGTGCACTTAGGGTGTGTTTGGCATGAAGGAAAATGTTCTTCAATCTTTTCATATTTGGCTTATCAAAATATTCTGGAAATATTTTTTTCTAGAAAAATAAATTTATTAAAAATTAAAAAAATAATTTCCATGGTAAAAGCAAAGAAAACAAATTTCAAATTAAGTGACATTCCAGGTTGATTATCTCTCCCCCACCCCGCCCACCACCCCTCTTTCCCTCAACCCGAGTCACCCACCTTCCACCTCCACCCTCATAGTGTTGCTAAATTATATGTAAAAAAATTGAGGATAATATTTTTTATTTATTTATCAAACACAAAAAAACAAACAAGTATACAAAGATACTTATATTTTTAAAAAATATTTTCAGCGAGAAATATTTTCCTCGACACACCCTTAATATCGATTTTACATGATAGTAGCATTTTATATACAAACACACATTTTTGTGGTACCACGTATAACGTATTCGACTGCAATGTCGAAATCATATTTATTGTAAAATGGCACTATCACTCCTGGTGGGGTACGTACTGTAAATTGTGCATGAAAACCAAACTCTTAGATGCATGCAGCACCCCCCCCCCACCCACCCACCCACCCAAAACTGTGAAGGCTTCAATTTTTAAACATGAATACATATTTGTTTGGTAATTAAAAAAATAAAGAATGTAATTAAGAAAAATAAAGAAAGCAAAGAAAAAAGAGATGTTTATCGACAATGAGCGATGAGAACACATTTAGGGCCCATTCATGCATATACGTCAAGTTATATATTCCATATGTTTAAACTTTAATTTCATAAAGTATGATGCTTTTTATTTTTATTTTATACTTCATATTTTTATCCTTAAGGATGTATTTTTATAATCATAACTAGTAATGTTATGATATGATTAAGATGACAGTTTTAAGAGTACTACTTATAGTAATTTCTTTATTTTTTTAAAATTATGTTCAATCAAATACTATCATATAAAATTAAAGGTAAGAGTAATAAAATAAAGCCAGACAAATATACTGTTTTTTTTTCTTTTCTTAAAATGGGTTGTCAATTTCTCTTTGTATACAAGCACAACTGAGGCCACTATAAAATTAACGGTGGAGGATTGATTCTATATTGTTGATGGAGCAAATTTTAACTTTTTTCTCTTCTTTATTTGTTATACTAATATCTCTTCTTTTTTCCTTTTTATCGCTTGACATCCATTATTGTATTGTTTTATGCATGTGGAATTATGGATGCAAACATGGGAGCATCACGTAACTTTAAATTTAATTGTTATATTTATACAAGGTAACTAATTAAATTTAGCATTTTTATTGTTTGGCAGCTGAAAAATTAGGAATACCAACACCTCCCCCATACTTGGCAGACAAGAATAATCAGTTTCCCAAAGGTGTAAGCTTTGCTTCTGGTGGAGCTGGAGTCTTCAACACCACCAATGGTGACATAATTGTAAGACATATATATCCATCTTACATAATTCACCTTTCTTTTTTATAGTGTTTTTTCTTTCTGAAATGCAATTTAAATATCTCTTGAGTACCTCTTTTTTATTTTCTATCCGGGTTTTGGTATGTGTTTCGGGCCTTCTTTCTATTTGTGACACGTAAGGTTCATTAAAGAAAAAAACGCTCGTGCATTCACGAGGCTCAAGCATTTATTTTTTATTAAGAGTCGAGGAATCTTATTTATCTCACTTCAATTTTCAGTGATTTCCTGAATGTCTCTCCCCGTTATTTTTCAAGTGGACATTTTTTTTAATTTTTAATTTTTTTTTACCGGGACTGACTGTTTTTTATGCTTTGCTTGTCTTGAGCCGAGGGTCTCTCGGAAACAGCCGCTCTACCTACCAAGGTAGAGGTAAGGTCTTCGTACACTCTACCCTCTCCAAACGCTACGTTGTGGGATTGGTATGTTGTTGTTGTATTACAGATAAAAGTACATTAAACTAAAAATTAGTCCTTCAGGACTCATTGGATCAAAGAATTAATGGAAGATAAATGAAACGAAAACAAAAGGCTTCATGGGCCGCATTGGCATTAGCCCATTATGTCCAACAAATTGGATGAAAAGAAAACGTTAAAAATGCGGTGAACGTGGATCGAACACGTGACCTTCAGATCTTCAGTCTGACGCTCTCCCAACTGAGCTATCCCCGCTTCGTGCTTACACTTCTTCTGTTCTTCATTTAGATGTATAGAGAAATTTCCCAATTTTTTTTGAAAAATATTGTAATGTGAAGAGTTATAATTGGAAATACTTTAGGGTTGAATTGGAATATATGAACTGTTTTCGTAGGATGAAGGAATTAATGTATGAAATCACTAGAATCCTCATAAGCGGATTTAAAATTTAAATTCTTATCGGTTTTGAAGGTTATCGGTGAATTTATCGAAAAATATATAATGTTTGGATTTTAATAGCCGAATTCTACCAAAATTGTACTTTCAAAGCTCCGCCTAGGATCCTATAGTTAGATGATAACATTCATGTAATTAACAACAATTATTTTCTTTATTTGCAGAGTAAAGCACTTCATTTTTCTCAACAAGTGCAATTTTTCTCCTTTGTGCAACAAAGATTGGTGAAGCAGCTAGGATCTGATGGTGCAATGAAGCAACTATCAAAGTCTCTATTTGTGATTGTCATTGGAAGTAATGATATAATTAATTATTTTAAATCAGATTCAAAACTCCCAAAGGCAACACCACCCCAGCAATACGTTGATCAAATGGTCTCTATTCTACAAAGCCAGCTCAAGGTACATTTTCTACCACCTAATAGCCAAGTTACATTAATTAAGCTTTTCCCAAATACTTACTCGCCCCGGTGTTTACACCAAAATATGTAAGTTTTCTGTAGTGAAATGATTTAATGAGGTGAAAATGCATGTTAATTTTTCATGGTTAAGTGTTAAGAATCTATATACAAACACACGTCATACATCTATTGACGTGATGTAAGCACCAGATGCGAGCAATTTTTTTATCTCTCCCTCATTGTAATGCAAAATCAACAGACAATCTGTCCGTGAACTTGGTCGGAGATGGAAAATTGAAGTCTTTGATAGAGTAATTTTTATCCTTACGAAATTTAAGTTCCCACTATTTAGTGTTGGGCCTGTGGCAGAATTCATTCAGAATTTACAAAGTCAAAACGAAATTTCTTTTTTTCTAAATCTTATTTGTCCTTTTCTTTTATTTCAGAAATTGCATGGTCTAGGTGCACGTAAATTTGTGATTACAGCAGTAGGATCAGTTGGATGCATTCCATTGCTAAGATACCAAAGTGCAAATAATTCTGGTGAATGCTCCCAACAAGCTAATTTCTGGGCAGACAAATATAACCAACAACTTAAGTCTATGCTACAAGGATTAAAGGCTGAACTGAAAGATACCAATTACTCATTCTTCGACACATACAATTTATTGCTCAATGTCATCCAGAATCCAGCTACTTACGGTAAATTCCGATTCCAATAATTAATTGCAATTACTCATTTTTCTCGTCTGTCATAGAGATGGATCTAGAATTTTAAGCGAGCGGGTTGTGTGATATTAGTGCGCTCTCTGTTCTTAGCATAACTATATAGAGTATCTTTAAAAAAATTCAACCGGGTACACAAATATAAGCTAACAAAAAAAAGTGGATCTAGAACAAGCTAGTGAGCATAGAAAACTCACATGGACTAATTTTAGTATAAGAGATAATTGCACTTTTGATCCCTCCGTTATTAATAATTTCTATTTTTGACCCTTGTGATGTTTCATCAAACATTTTAACCAGTAATTAATGAAAACTTGTATTTTTGGTTTCTTTTCATAGAAATATATTGTACTTAGATTATTTTTACAACTATTTATATTACCATCAAATGTAGAGTAACTGTATAAATTAGATATAACACATAACTAATAAAATCGCTTAATAGTTACAATAATTATTTGTTAAGTTAGTGAAAATTTACGAGCAGAAGGATCAAACTTGCACATCCCAATATTGAAGGTTAAATGTGTTGTGTCAAATATCATACGCACCAAAATTAAGAATTTGTCAATATTTCAAGGACTAAATAAAATCGCAAACTTTCCTAAGTACAAATTAATACATACACTTGTGAAGGTATTATATGGCCGATTTCAAGTGGTGTTTTAGTTGTATGACTCATTTCTAAAGAGATCTTTAACGTTTACACGTTAAGAAATTTTTGTAGGGTCATTTTCTTCTATTCAGATTGAAACTGACCGTTACTTTGTACCATTTGCTTTGACATACTAGATTATTCAGTATTAATGTGGTTGAGAATGACATTTTTTCAGGTTTTAGTGAAGTGAAAGCTGCATGTTGTGGATTTGGAAGACTAGGGGCTAAGCTTCCATGCACCCCACTTGCCTTATTCTGCTCCAACAGAAGTAACCATGTTTTTTGGGACAGATATCATCCAACTGAAGCTGCTGATCGTGTAATTATTAACACAGTTTTTGATGGAACCAACCAATATGTTTTCCCACTAAATGTGAAGCAACTGATTGCCTTGTAGTTTTGCATATGAGTACAAGAAAAAAAAAACCAAGTTAATTTTGTAGACAGGTTTTTGTCTATATATATACCATCAATTTTGAATACACTTTTGTTGTAATTTCTTGCAAATATCTAAAGTAAAAAGCTTTGTATTATGTTTTTGAGATATGGTTTTGTTATTTTATTTGTTGCTTCTATCAGTTTTGATATCGGATTATGGAGTTTGATAAATTTTAATTAGGAGCAGTAGTAATTATTTGTTGTCTCGCTCTGCGCGGATGACTATTCTAATCAGGGGCACCAATTGTAATGGTATTTTGAAGATGAATACAAAACGCATTTAATAGGGGTAAGGTCTCCGTGAATATTATCCTCCCCAGATACCACTTATGAGATTATAGTTTGTATATTGTTAATTTTAAAACAAAAATAGGAGCATGAAGGGATATAGTGAGATCGGATTTCTTTGTTCTTAATCAAAAGTCTCAACACTCAAGCTTTGCTACCCTCTAAATGCCCCTCAGGAATAATATAAATTTTTAAAATAAAAGGTTTCGGGTTCAAACGTCAAAATGGTGAAATTCTTGATATGAAATACTTTCTCATCTAATAAAATTTACACAGTGAGCATAGATCAAGCACATTATACAACACTATTATGTTTGGTTCACAGTCACACACGTACTGACGAAACTAAATAGATTAAAGAATGGTCAATTAAATATACTGCAAGTATAGATTAAAAATTACGAATTTTCCACTGGATCACAATCTAAAAAACAAAACTGAACGTGGTGACCGTAGATCGAACACGTGACCTTCAGATCTTCAGTGTCTGTGTCTTGTCAATTAATTTACTGGTAGATACCTATCCACGGAAACATAAAAAAAAATGACAGCCCGATGCATTAAGCTCCCGTTATACGCGGAGTCCGAAGAAGGGCCAGACCACAAGGATCTATTGTACGTAATCTTACATTGCATTTCTGCAATAAGCTGTTTTCATAGCTTGAACCCATGACCTACTGGTCACATGTCATCAACTTTACCAATTACTTCAAGGCTCATCTTCAATCCGCGGAAACATCCAACAACTAAATTTATTGTTCTTTTTCTTTTACATAACCCATAACAAGTCTTATCTTTGCTTTCTCTTGTTTGAGCTTTTGTCAAAATATAGCAAATCAATAGTACTCTCTTTGTGACAATTAACGTGAGATCATTTTTTTTTATCTGTCTAAAAAAGAATGTCATTTTTTTATATTTAAAAATTGTAAAGAATGGATCTTGGGCCCAACTCAACCCCAAAAACTAGTTTGTAGGGTAAGGATTGTCCAAGTCCATATAAGGAGTCGATGTTCCCATTTTATATCCGATGTGAGACTCTTAACACTCCCCCGCACGCCCAAAACTTGTTAACACGACATGCGACAGCTTAGAATACACCAAAATATTCAGTTAAAAAATGACAAAGAATCCATACAGAAGAAAAAGACTCGTTATGTTCTTGTTCCTAATCTATTCACTAAGTTGCCCACATTAAAAAGTTATATTCGATAGAATTCAATTATGATGCAAATCTGTAAAAAAAAAAGTAAAAAATTGAACTTGAAAAGTCACTTAATATTTTTGACTAATATTGAAATTGAAAAGTCACTTTAAAAGTAAAAGATTGAAATTGATAAGTCACTTAAAAAGTAAAAAATTGAAATTGGAAAGTCACTGAATATCCTCACTATCACTAATATACTGAATAAATTTAATTATCATCTTAATATTTTTGGGTACGTCCATTTTAAGCAATCGGACTCACTTAAAAACATACAAAAAGAAAGTATGAGTAAATTTCTCTAATGGTAATTTATATATGAAATTATTTAGTAAAGTTACATAATTTTGTTTTAATAAAATCACTAAATTTTAATTTTTTCCTTATAGAGTCAATCAACTTAATTGTGTATTAATAAAGTCACTCAATTTTTAGATTTTTTTTACAAAGTCACTCAAAATAAGCTGATTTTTATGCCATATAGACATGAATTTCACACTAAATAATACAATATCAAAAGTCTTATATCAAATGATCGGACCCAATAGTCAAATATCCTTTTACAACATGTTAAATTAAAATTGAAAGTCACTTGAAAAGTAAAAAAAAATGAAATTGAAAAGTCACCAAATATCCTCACTATCACTAATATACTCAACAATTTTAATTCTCATCTTAATATTTTTGGGTACGTCCATTTTAAGCAATCAGACTCACTTAAAAACGTACAAAAAGAAAGTACTAAATTTCTCCAATGGTCATTTATATATGAAATTATTTAGTAAAATCACTAAATTTTGAATTTTTCCTCACATAGTCAATCAATTTAGTTGTGTATCAATAAAGTCATTCAATTGTGTATTCTATGTGGGAGTGTTTAATTCTCACAAGGCATTTTTGGCTCTTTTTTGTGTTCTTAGACCTCTTAGAAGCGACAAAATCAATCCACATTTAAACGAATTATATTATGATGCGTTTGTTGACTCAACCCACTGATTGAATTCAAAATGATTCATCAAAATTATTCTGTCAAGATACCATAACTCAACGAGTCAAAGTAAAACACAAAAATGTGCAAAATCAATTTCGAAGACTACGTATAATGTAAATTTATTTAAAAAATCTAATCAAATGATTTAAGGAAATCATGTTAGCTCATGGTGGCTGGATTATGGTATGTTATTTGATCCATCTTGAGTCAATCTATTTTGACTAGAATGATTTTTTGACGGATTAAGTTATGACTTGTCTTTTCTTAGTAATTTGACCAGTTTGGGTCTACTTAAATTTGTTTCAACTCGTCCATTTGTCATCTCTAGACCTTCCTAGGCGCCATTTTTTTCTTCTTTTTTAGATGTTTCTATACATGCAACTCTCTATCTTTCTCTCTCTAACACAAATTTTCAGGTTTTCTTGAGATTAAAGCTGCTTGTTCTGGGTTGGGAAGATTAAAGGCTAAAGTTCCCTGCATTCCTATTTCAACATATTGTGCCAACAGGAGTGATCACGTTTTCTGGGATGAAGCTCATCCTACAGAGGCAGTATAAAAAATTCTTGTCAATACTCTCTTCAATGATACAAAACAATATGTAAATTGTATTAATCTCCTTTGAGGATGTTTTCTCATTAATACAAATATATATAGTGTATAATGTGTAAAACCCTAATACAATAAGAATCCTCTACTTACTATAATTCTATATCACTAAATATTTACACAATATATGAGATATATTCTAATAATGGTGGTGGGATTGAATTGAGATTCTATTACATATGAGAACACGTTAATAAAATTAACCAACTTACTTGCTTCGTAGAATCAGTCAATTATCTACATAATGGTACTTGCTTGGTGTAGCTTAACCAGAAAAAAATATAGTATTGAATAAAATTAATAAGAATTTGTTACTGAAAGTATATTTATGTCCTAGAAACAATCTGTATTAGGAAAAATGTATTTTATACACATTCATATTATTATTAATGGAGATTAATATTTTGGCATTTGCAATTATTGAATTATTATTTGATTATTTGTAATTATTCATTAATGTGTATCCCTTGAGCTTACGTTGTCATTAATAGAGTGAGATATTAATGATAGAGCGTAACTCTTAAAATAGCCTCGACTAATGATCATCGAGAATGGGATATCGATGATATGTGATAAGTCGACATGTGGTTTGCATCATATTCTTAGAGGATGTAGTATGTCTCACCTGCTACGAGTAATTGTTACTCGTGATTGACACATGAATACTTTGGAAGTATTGGTATACCCTGCTGATATACTGTTTGTTATACTTGTCTAAAGTAAGATCAGCGTGTGGGGGATAGAAGTCCTTAGACTTGAGGTCAATACACGCACTGTCTACAAAGTAATGTACTTTGATCCCGTCCTAAGCTCAAATGCCTTATAGGTTGAGATACGACTTGTATTGAGTACATTACGATGTGGATTGAAGGTGGTAGTTTAGCCAAGATTAGGATTCATTCCTCGGATATATATTCGATAGAACACTCAGATTCTCAGTGATATTAGGTTAACTAAGTCGTTGGCCAACGCAATAGACATATTTAGAATATGGTCTAGTTGTCAACTAATATAGATGAGATACAATGATTAAGCCATTTGGATAGACACTTGACAAATCCTAAGCTTGATCGGGTGTGTCGTGAATGAATGAATTTTATCTTACCACATAAAGGTTAAATTTATTGGATTCGTGTAAACGTACTTCACATATTGAGTTCGTCTTCCGGCGCCGTCTAGGAGTTCCGTATAGACCTTAATTTGATTAATGTCGATATGAGAATGCATGTCACACTATGTCGATTGTCCGTTTCGATCTAAGGATGTATTGAGAGAGTAATTAAAATGTTCGATTTGGAATCGAGACATTTAAATGAATAATGATTATTTTAATTAAGTCAAAATTGGATTTTGGTATTAATTAAGAATGCACGAAAAATAAAGTCGAGCGCCGCGGCGCCCATACCCTAGGATCGCGGCGCCTCTGCCTCGATTTTTGGGCCAGGCCCAAGGTCAAACCCTAATCCGGTTTTGATCTATTTTTCAACTATAAATAGAGGCATTCACCTCATTATTCAACACACCATTTTCTGAAAAACATTCTAATCCTTAGAGACTTAGAATCATATACTCTCGAACCTCTGCCGGATTTCCTAGCTTTCCGAAAGAGAAGTACATTGAAGCTTGGAGCTTGCAATCGGAAGGTCAACCGCGTGTGCACCTTATAGTAGACAAAGAATCCAGATTATTACAACTTGTAAGTAAATGTTTTATGTTACAAGTTCCATTGCTGTATAACCATACCAGAATTATTGTCGGGGTAAGTAAGAAACAAAACTTTTAAACTTTCGCTGTGCCTTACTTATGTGTTTTGAACCCAACAAAATCCTACGGTTACATGGGAGTAGATAAATTATCGTACATAGTCAACTCCATGATAATTAAATTATCGTACATAATCAACTCCATGATAATTAAATTGTGGGAAATTAAAGAATTATTAATTATTAAAGGTACTACTTATATATATGTTGATGAAAAGAGGTGATAATTTTGGAGTTGGAGTCCTTTCTAGGTGACCTCACTCGAAAGTTGTTAATTAACGTAACACAGTGGAAGTACACTCTAATTTTTTTATTCTTGATTTGAAGTTTGAACTATATGCTTATCCTTATGCCCGTTCATCACTCAAAATACTTAATACATGTCTTTTTGTCTTTTATTTTTATTTTTTATCCTGAGCTACTAATATGTTAATGAAAGGAGTGACGATTTTGGAGTTGGACTCATTGTTATAGGTTGTTAATATAACATACTGAAATTGCTTAACTTATGATTCTTAATTTAAAGTTTGAACTAAAAAATCGTCTTAATATTTTGTTGTCACTCAAAATACTTGACACAATCCTTCTTTATCGTGAACTACTTATAATATGTTAGTGAAAAGAGGCAATGATTTTGGGGTTGGAGTCGTTGGTAGGTACATGGCCTCACTTGGAGGTTGCTAATATATATCACAGGTTGCTTAACTTGTGATTCTTAATTTGAAGCTTGAATTAGACGCTCGTCCTAACATTCGTCCGTCATTGATCAAAGTATTTAATTAACACATACTGTACTTTCTTTATCCCACACTAGAAGAGGTGATACTGGAGTTGGAGTTGTTGCTATGTGGGATCACTCGGAGGTTGTTAATTAATATAACACATTAAAATTGCTTAACTTTTAATTCGTACTTTAAAGTTTAAATTAGACGCTTGTCCTAATGTTCTAAACCTTTGGTATAGGTTCAAATCCTGTTGGACGCAATTTTGTTCTTGCGTCATTCAAAATACTTAACACATAACCTTCTTTATCCAGAGCTATTAATAAGTAAAAGGAAAGAGGTGATCATCTTGGAGTTGGAGTCATTATTAGGTGACCTCACTCGAATGTTGTTAATAACATAATATAACATACTAAAATTGTTAACTTTTAATATATTTTTATCAAAAGTTAAATTAGTTGTTCTCCGCCCTTCCCCGAACTCCGCGCGTAGCGGTTGTTTAATGCACCGAGCTATCCCTTTTTAAACTAGATGTACATGTTCGTTCTTCTCAAAATACTCGACACATACCTTTTTTATTCTGAGCTATTCTTATCATGCCGAATTCTATTTTTTGAACTGGTATAAAATTACGAAAGTATAGTATTCGAGTTACTAACTTTAAAAGTTTATCTACTAATTAATAGTTGAAAATGATTTTTTTTTAAATATTATCAACCATAAATCATCAAAAATATTAAAGTATTTTCTATAGTTGGAAGGAAGGAGGTCCCTTGAATCTTATGAATAGAAGTCAATTACCTTATCGAATATAGTTAATTAGAGTATTACGCCCATGTACTTATCCAATAGGAAATATGATACATTTTTGTTACTTGACCAGCTATTTGGAGAAGCAACATAATTAGTCAGTTTATATTATTTTATTTAGCACAAAATAAAAGAATTAGTCAGTTTGATTTGTTCCCTCCATAAATCCATCATTTTTTCCGACGAACTTGGCGGAGGAAATGGAGGCGTCGTTCGTATCCAGAGCAAAATTTGCCTTCCATTCTGCGGCAGCTAAAGCGGAGAAAGTTTTCACTGACATAAAAAAATCTGATCTCATCAACGATCCAGGTTCATCCATCTCATTTCTCTTTTTTTCCCCTTCAATTACTGTAAATATTATTTTCTATTACTTGTATACATTTTTATTTGTTGCTATATCGACATTCGAAATTGGAATAGATTTGGATAAGCAATCGCCGGCTACGTCAACGAGTGAGATTTCAGATGATACGGACGAGTCTAAGGTTAATTTTTTTTTCTTCTTATTATTATCGTTCTGATTTTTCTGAGATTTTCCTGTTAGAATGCATATAACCGGGAGTTTTTTTTTCTGTTATTCATGTTTTCGTCGATGATATTGAGGAAAAAATAGGAGAATATTGAGATTTTGATTTTAATCTCGTTTGGATTGGTTATTCATTTTGTCAAATAGAATTTCGAAGAATTACAGGTCAACTGGCTATTTCAATATCAATCAATTAAATAAGACCCTAATAAAAAATTAGTTGGGTCGGCTATATAAATCCTTCGTATTGCTTTATTCAGTCCATATACAGAGGATTTATCATAGTCAAACTATTTCTTTTTATAACCGCGGTGCCCGGGCCAGGTTGGACACACCTCGCCTAATATCACAGGGTACCTGTCAGCTCCACCAATAACAGGTATAAGATAACTCTATCCACCAAGGCTAGGACAGGTGTGAAGAATTCACCTAGTTTTTGTCTTTGCTGGATATGAATCAGAACCTCATGGTTCTCAACCCGCTTCATTGACCACCAGGCTACACCCTTGGGTGCTAATAGTTGACTAGTTTTACCCTGCCCATAGATCGCGGTACAGACTGGCTATGCTTTCTAAAGCTAATATAGGCCGATTTAACTGGCTAATTTCAATGCTTCAATTTTCTTTTGTTCTTTTTTTCCACAAGGAGCATAGTAGGCAACTTGGAGCAACATAGTTGTCCATAAATTCTTACTTAATCTAATAATGTTATGTTTTGGATATCTTTAACTTGATTTTAGCTGTATGTTTCGTTAGCTACATCTAAGAGTATATTGAGCTGTTGTTAAGTAATCTTATGGATTCCTCATTTCCAGGATGGAAAGAATTCAAGGCGGAGACCTCCATCAATAAAGGCAAAGCAGGACTGGCAAGAGAGGTTTAAGAACATAAGAATAGGCAAAAGAGGAACTGAGGGTACTGACAAAGCGGAAAGTCCACAAATGGCATATGCAATTTTTGATGAAAATATTTGCTTCACAAGTGAGAGAGAAGTACCTGATTCAAAAGTGAGTTATCTCACTTGTTCTACAACACAAGCTTCTCAATATTCAAATGTCTTTGGTATTCCTTGAGCTACTTTTTTTCCCTTGGTTATTTCTCACGTAGTTCTACCTTTTGACATGCCATGGTAGCTGTTTGTTAGCGACTCTATCCCCATTTCATATTGTTTCAGAAATGTGCTTATATATCTCTGACCTATACTTGCAGAAACCCTTACTGATACTTGGTTAAGGTTAAAGAATATTTTATGCAGTTGTCAAACGTAGGCTATACTCGAGTGTCATCTTCTAACTGAGCATTTTTAAGGCTTTAAACATATAACCACTATGTCTTTTATATGTCCAAATTAAATTTCCTTCATTCTTAGTGTCAAATGATTTATGTAAATGTGCATATATTTCTCTCTTATAAGAAATGCTTAGTTGGAGAACACTTGTTGTTCTGTAACTTTGGAGACCTATCAAAGGAATAGAGGATATCTCATAGATGCAACTCCTCTAGCTGAAATGTCTTTCTTGATTTTGTTTTTCTTTATTTTCTCAAGGACTCTGAATCAGGTTCGACAACGGAAGACTCAAACCTTCGGGACAGAGATGTCATTACTCCAGCCGCTGTCATGAAGCAATTAGCTGTAGCTATTGAGTAAGTTATTTTTTTAATCTTTAAATTTGGAAATTTCTACCACCTCAATTTTAGTCGGGGCTCTTTGTGAATTTTCTCATCTCATTGGTGTTTGCATGAAGTGTTTGATTTTACATTGTTCAGTTCCATCATGCAAGTAAATTCTGTTCCATATGCTTGTAGTGGTTCAATAAACACCTAGTCTCTGAACTAAAAAAGAATGTTAATCACTTACATACATGGTTTCCTTTTTATTTAAAATTCATGATGTGGTTCTAATTCCCTTTCCTTTCTTTCCCCCCCTATTGCCTCTTTCCTAGGGCTGGAAAGAGGTGTATTGCAATGAAAGACTTCCTAGCTTCATCCAGAGGTTCCTCACCCATGGAGAGGGCTAGCTTAAGCTTGTCAGCAGTGAAGTCACTAGTGCTACGTGATAAAGATGACAAATTTGCGGGTGAATTTGGTGCGGATGACAAAGTCTTGTCTCTTATCAATTTACTGCTAGATGCAGGTAGATGCCAGTTTCTTCAATTATGTGGTGGAATATCTTTCTGTGGTAAATATACTAGTAATTTCTACTTTAGCCATTTGGATTATCTTGCGTGATTTTCACTTCCACTGCAATATCTGCAAGATACTTGTAGAAGGACATTTTCGTGGAAGGAAGGTAGATTCTGCGAATGCTTCATCTTTGCCTAAGGATATTCATGGTGCTCCTCCTGAATGTTTTATCGTTAAGCTTGCTGATGTAACTGGACGTATGAAATCACTGCAGAAAATGGCATTATTATGGTGCAAAATTGTTGCAGAAGTAAGTACGCTCTACACAACTAATTCACATTCAATTTTCTAAGCAAGGGATTCATGTTGCCATAGGAGATTTTTTTATCACTTACCTGCCTGTTGTCATTGCTTATGTCACACACCAGATTTTCCTAACATGAATATGCATTGAGCTATCCGTCCTGCTGTTAAGGGAGTTGGTTTCTCAAGAATAATATAGCAGCATCACTTTTCACCCTGGATAGAATGTTGCAGCTATATCTTACTGTTAAATTAGTTGGCTCTCTTGAGGGTAGTAAACTTGGCAATAAGTAAATTTTATTCATCTGCAGTGATCCTTGACCAGCAAAGCTAGTAGAAACTAGATGTTCACTTTCTGATGGTTAAGTTGGGTACCGTAATGCAAAATATATACTATATTGATGCATAACAATATAGGTCTCTGTAAAGTTGTCTCCGTGTGACCTATAGGTCACGGGTTCGAGCCGTGGAAGCAACTACCAATACTTTCATTAGGTAGACTGTCTACATCACACCCCTTGGGATGTGGCCCTTCCCCTTACCCTGCTAACGCGTGATTCTTTGTGCACCGGGCTGCCCTTTCTTATTGATGCATAACAATTTGATGGTTACCATGGTTAGAAGTACGTCGTGATTTAGTTCATTGTATAACAACAACAACAACATACCAGTGAAATCCCACAACGTGGGTCTTGGGAGGGTAAAGTGTACGCAGACCTTACCTCTACCTTGATAGGTAGAACGGCCGTTTCCGAGAGACCCTCGGCTCAAGACAAAGCATAAGCACAAGCAAAGCAAGAAAATATGTCATGCTAGCGCATTCTGAAAAAGAAGCAGTAACTAATGCATGCACATAAGATAAATAGAGTACATTAAAGAACACATAGCAGTAGAAATCAAACGCTACTATAAAGTACTACTGCGCCTACTAGTATGATAGTCTAAGTGGGCCTACAATAATAACACTACAACTACCAGTTTGTAAGCGTAAGTAGGGCTACGCTCGACTACCTACTACCCTAATTTGTGTCCTCCGCAACCCCCTATCTAAGGTCATGTCCTCGGTAAGTTGCACCTGTGCCATATCCCGTCTAATCACCTCTCCCCAATACTTCTTCGGCCTACCTCTACCCCCTCATGAACCCGTCCATAGCCAACCTCTCACACCTCTGTACTGGAGCATTTGTGTCTCTGCTCTGCATATGCCCGAACCATCTCAACCTCACTTCCCGCATCTTATCCTCCACCGAAGCCACTCCCACTCTGTCTCATATATCATCATTTCTAATCATATCCCTCCTTGTATGCCCACACATCTATCTCAGCATCCTCATCTCCGCAACTTTTATCTTTTGGATGTGCGAAGTCTTGACTGACTAACACTCCGCCCTATACAACATAGTCGGTCTAACCACCACCCTATAGAACTTACCTTTAAGTTTTGGTGACACCTTTTTATCGCACAAGACTCCAAATGCGAGCCTCCATTTCATCCACCCTGCCCCAATACGATGTGTGACATCGTCATCAATCTCTCCATTCCCTTGGATAATAGATCCGAGGTACTTGAAGCTTCCTTTCTTCGGAATGACCTGAGTACCAAGCCTGACCTCCACTTCTGTCTCAAGGTCGCTCTCGTTACTGAACTTACATTCCAAGTATTCTGTCTTGGTCCTACTCAACCTGAATTCTTTAGACTCGAGAGTCTGTCTCAAAATCTTTAGTTTAGCATTCACTCCGTTGTGAGTCTCATCAATCAGGATTATGTCGTCTGCGAATAACATACACCATGGCACCTCCCTTTGAATCTGTCGCTTCAGGCCATCCATCCCCAAGACAAATAAAAATGGACTAAGAGCTGATCCCTGGTGCAACCCCATCGTCACTGGGAAGAGCTCTGAAATCCCCTCCTACTGTCCGTACCCTGGTCTTGGCTCCATCATACATATCCTTGATCTCCCTAGTACACCACTGGTACACCTCTAACCTCCAAACATCTCCATAGAACCTTCCTAGGGACTTTGTCGTATGCCTTCTCGAGGTCGATGAAAATCATATGTAAGTCTCTCTTTCTCTCCCTATACTGCTCCACCAACCTCCTAATAAGATAAATTGGTTATTTAGTCAAACACCCCGGCATGAATCCAAACTGGTTCTCGGAAATAGACACGCCTTTTCTCACCCTCGTCTCCACGACCCTTTCCCAAACTTTCATAGTGTGGCTTAGCAACTTATTACCCCTATAGTTGTTGCAACTATGGATATCCCCTTTGTTTTTGTACAGAGTAATCATTGTACTCCACCTCCATTCTTTGGGCATTCTTGCCGTCTTAAAAGTGACGTTAAACAACTCAGTTAGCCACTCCAAACCTGCCCTGCCTGCGATCTTCCAAAATTCAACTGGGATCTCATCGGGCCCGGTCGCTCATCCACAGCGCATCATGCGAATAACACCCTTAACCTCCTCAACCTTAATTCTTCTACAATACCCAAAATCTCGGTACCTACCAGCTTGCTCCAGATCTCTCAGCACAATGTATCTGTCTCCTTCTTCGTTCAAGAGTTAATGGAAGTAAGATTGCCACCTCTGCCTAATATGCGCGTCCTCCACCAGTACTTTTCCTTCCTCGTCCTTGATTCACCTCACGTGATCCAAGTCACGGGCCCTCCTTTCCCTTGCCTTGGCTAGTTTGTACAACTTCTTATCCCTGCCCTTTTCCTTTAATTCCACATACATGCGTTCAAAAGCCGTTGTTTTCGCCGCCGTAACCACTAGCTTTGCCTCCTTCCTTGCCATCTTATACAATTCCCTATTCGTCCACTTCTCCACCTCATCATTACTTTCTATCAATTTTGCATACGCCCCTTTTTCCTCTTCTACCTTCTCTTGAACTACACCAGTCCCCTCGATGCCTACCACGGCTACCCTGCGAGACCCCTAGCACTTCTCTAGCTACCTCTCGAATACAACTGGCCGTCCTGTCCCACATACCGGTCGCATCCCCACAACTCCCCCAAACCCCCTTGGCCATTAACCCCTCCCCCATCTCATTTGCACTAGTCATGGTCAAACTCCCCCATTTGATTCTTAACCTGTCATCCACAACCCTCTTCTTCTTTTCCATCTTGCTCTCCAAATCCATCACCAAAAGCTTATGTCGGGTTGTAAGGTACTCCTTCGGAATAATCTTGTAGTCTTTACAAAGACCGCTGTCAACCTTCCTAAGGAGCAAAAAGTCTATCCGAGTCTTAGCCACCGAACTACGGAAAGTCACCAAGTGCTCCTCCTTCTTCAGGAACCGCGAATTGGCTATCACCATCCTAGAAGCTCTAGCGAACTCCAAGAGTGAGACGCCTCCCCCGTTCCTTTCCCCGAGGCCAAATCGTCCATGCACGTCGTCATAACCCCCTGGAAGTGACCCGATATGTCCATTAAAATCCCATTCTACAAATAATTTCTCAGTGGGTGGTATACCCCCACCACTTCGTCCAAATCCTCCCAAAAGCGCCTCTTCTCTTCCTCGTCCAGGCCTGTCTTGTTCATAGTGAACCCTCCAACTACCAACTAATCGTTATCATCCCGTCATTGACCCTCTTAACCTTTACCACCTGATCCCTTAGTTCGCTGTCTACCAAAATGCCTACCCCATTCCTATAGTTCGACCTACCCGAGAACCATAACTTATACCTGTCTACCTCCTTAGCCTTAGGTCCTACCCATCTGGTCTCCTGGACATATGCTATATTAATCTTCCTCTTCTAAAGAATCTTAACTAGTTCTATGGACTTCCCCGTTAAAGTCCCAATGTTCCAAGACCCTATTCTCAGCCTATCATCTCCTAATGTTCCAAGACCCTATTCTGACCCTAGTCTACCATTAGTCACCAGAGCCACTAAAGCGGATATAAACTAATCAAAAGTTCACACTAAAAGGAGCAGGAATCAATACTATAGCACAAGTCCGCAAGAATGTAGAAGCAAGTCTAACTACTACGACAAGAATGATAGAACTATAGGTTAGAATGTAAAATTTAAGATTTAGTAAACGAAGCAAAAAAAATAAAAAATTGCTACAAGGATGAGAGATTAAGAATCATTAAGGGTGACCGGAGGTACCAACTCCAGTTGGGTAGAACCTGTTGGGTAGGGCATTGTTCACCGCCGGAAAGTACTATTCACTGCTGAAAAGTACTATTTAGTTCATTGTATGCTTATTTTTATTTTCTTAGTGGTGATGATGGTGCCGACTGTTTTGGTAATGCGTCGTTTTGAGGGTCTATCGGAAACAACCTCTCCATCCCACAAAGGTAGGGATAAGGTTTGCATACATCCTACCCTCCCCAATCCCCACTTGTGGGATTACTCTGGGTATGTTGTTGTTGATGATGATGGTGCTGGAGGTTGATTTGTTTTAGTAATTGATGACCATTTTTTGACCTAGGAGTTACCTACTTATGACAAGGAGTGTGCACAAGGCTTCTTTAAAGATCGCAACTGGTTGACTTCTCTGGTCAAGTTCAGGTTTATAATGTTAAAGGCAGTCTTTAGAGTTGTCACATCAGTCCAAGCCTGGTGGACAGAGTTACCCGGTACCGCTGGTGGGAGGTAGCAGGTGCACCGTGGAATTAGTCGAGTTGTGTGCAAGCTGGCCCGGACACACGGTTATAAAAATAAAATAAAAAAAGGCAGTCTTTGGAATAGTAGGGTCCATACAAGCCAGAAAGGCCGTCAACCTTTTTTCAAATTATTTTGTCCATTTACTCCAGGTAAAAACTAAGTGCATTTGGATAAGACTTGTGAGCAGACACAAAATTAGGAGTCATATTTCTTGAAGCATAATTGTTGTAGAACAATCGAGAATAGACTATTTGTTAAATTCTGATTTTATTTCTAATTTAATGGTCTTTGACTTAATTGCTAGAAAAAAGTGCTCTGCCCCCCCCACCCCCCCCCAAAAAAAACCCCCAAACCCCAAAGCTGATAGCTTGAATAGTTAAGACTACCAATCAAGTTGAATTTCAATTTTCAATCATAGTGATATACTATGATAAATTTATATCCTTGTTTGAAAGTTGTAAATTGAACCTTTCATACTCTTCTCCTCTACTGATTTCTTATTTTTTTCTTTTCCTTTTCTTGTTTTGAAGAGTAAAAGAGCTCACTTACTTTCTTTACCATTTTATGGAGCTTATGGAACCCTTTCCAGATTTAGTAGTGTCCCACTAGTGCATTAATTCACCGTCCTGATTCGTTTAAGCTGCAGTGACATATTATATCTTCTTGAGTAGATATTAATCTCGTATTCAATTTGTTGTAGATAGTGGACCCTTTTAACAGAATGTCACTTCTAGTTAGATATCAAGTTACACTTTAGATCATCTTCCTAATTTAGTTGTTGTGCTATGAATATAGTTCTGCAATTGCTCTAACCGAACTATATCTTAATCTTCTTTGCATGCAGTTGAGGAGGCTGTGGTCTGAAGGACAATATATCCCTGGCATTCCTCCAGATCAAATTCCGGACCTAAATTCATGTCTTTTATATCAGCAATTCCAGGTCATTAACCGCTGCATTTCCAGAAAAAATCGACGCATTGCAGCTACTGAATCGTTGGATTCGGTTGTCAGGCTAGCAAGCTCAAATACTGATGTTCTTATTGACGAGGGCACTCTTCCTGCAACTCCTGTCTTGTACGCTAAAGTTAGCACAGGAGAATTAATTCTTCGGTTAGGAGTGGATAGACGGTCTGATTTAACAATGCTTGAAACGGGTGAACCTATATATACGCCAGTGATGCAGGTTTGTGGACAGGAGCAGATGTTATGATAACAATTGGATACCTTCCACTGTTAACTATTAATTATTTATGACCATGAGTATATATATGTAGGAAGAACCTTTGCTAACAGAAGATCTAATCAAAGAAACAGAGGAGCTGGTGCTCCGAACAGGGAGGTAATGCATTTAGGCTGTTTTGTTTTCAAGATCATACCTGCAATTATCCATAATCATTGATATTAGCAGTTCAACACTTATTCTGCAAAAAAACATTACCTATAACCTTGCTTGCACTAAAAGTTGCTCAGGAATGATTCACTAGTTTTGGGTCTTCTTTTTCTTGGATAAGTGGTAACTAATCATCATTTTGTCAACAGAAAACAGTTGGCATTAATCGCCAACGTTGTTCGAACTGTTTTGAATTTTCTAGTTATTACAAACACATCAAGGAGCTTTCAGGTTTTTTCTGTATTAAAAAAATACAATCCTCTGATTTCTTTTGTTCCTCATCCTTTTCTTTGTTTCATACTTTTTATTGTTCACTGCTGCCCCTAATCCCTCAAATATTCCAACTTATAGACACAAGTAGGATAATCTTGTCCTTTTCATCTGAAATGCTTGTCTTTTCTATTATCAGTCTTGGAGCTGGGTGCTCTCAACTCCTGTCGGACATGCAGGCTTTCAAGGTGAAGTTTCAGTAACAGAATCTGTAATTAGAGTTTCCTGAAGTATCTTCTCAAACTGGCATGGCAGTATCTGACTGAAACTAACATGCAATTTCCTGAACTCTACTAGGCAGCAAACCCTGGATGTATATTAGAAGATTTCGTTAGATGGCATTCTCCTCCTGATTGGATGGAATGTGATACAAATGATGAAACCCTTGATACTAATGACTCATTGTCTGGAAGAGGCCAACTAAGTACTCGAATGCAGAAAGAAGGTTCTACTAAAATTGACTCAAATTTCATGCCACAATTCCCACTTCTAGTTTTCTGAAAATCGCATTTCAATTGCTGCACTTCAGATACTTTTTATTTGTCATACATGAGTCTTGCTGGTTTTAGGATCCTCTTTAGCCAATAGGATTTTAATTGACCTTCAATTTAGCTGCTGAATCAGAAAAAGTGGTCACATGTTTCTATCTGCTAGTAGCCGTTGTTAATCAGTCTTCAGGCTTCATCTGCTCTCTGTATTAGGAGGTAACAAGGGAGCTTACATAATTCTCAAATAACTAAAAGCTTTCTGATAAATGCAATGTTATTTTCTACTGGAGTCCTATGATTGATTCATTCATGAAATAAGATGAATCTGAGAAAGTAGAAACTGAAACAAGGTTATTATTTGATTTATTTGTATTTGTAAAGATGAGATTATTCCTCAGATCTGGCTGTACCAAAACCTTTGTTTGATTTGTCTGTTAGTCACTTGTAAAGTGTGCAGACCTAGAACAACAGCTATTGTTTACATCAATAAAGCAGTTAATGTTAAATTGCAGCAATCATGAACAAAAAACATTTTTATGTTTATGAGGTAATTTATCTTGTTGTGATTCAAATATCTGTTAACATATTTGATGTCCATTGTATTCTATTCTTATAGTCACACTGACTAGGTTAGAGGCCATACAATAGGCTATTTATTAAAAAAGGAAGCTGCTAAAATACTAGTGCACCTGGTTGTGGATATATTAACTATTTCATTTAGCACAAATGAGACAGAACTTTCCGAAATGGCAGCATTCCCCACTTGTCCATTCAAGTAGTCTAGTAACTCCAGTGGGTCTTAGAAGAAGAAAGATTCTTTTGAGTATATGCAGCAGTTCTAGGTACGGCAAGGGGTCTATTCACTATCTCGTAATGTTAAGCAGGCTGTAGAATAATAATTTTAAACTAGTTGGTGGAAATGGTATTGGGGCTGTATTTTATAGTTTCAATGGTGAAGTTTCTTTTTTCTTGTGGATGGAACAAACTTCAAACTTGCACTAAGTTTGAATGTCCTCTTAAGAATTCTCACGGTTGCATTATGATTGTTGATAATGTGATAAAGTACAAACCATCTTTGAGCGCATTCTAAGCAGAACAGGTGGAAGAATGTGCAAAACTTTATCTGACAAGTTCTGTGGATTGATGTTTTTAGGCAACTTGTGGCGCGAACTATGGGAAACTTCAAAGCCAGTGCCGGCCGTTAGACAAACTCCTCTCTTTGATGAGGATTTGGCTGTGTAGGTTTTTAAGTTCCAGGTCGGCTTAGAAGATCTAAAGAATGTGTTTTGATTTTCTAAAAGGAACTCTATGGTGCCTTCTGTAGGGAAAGTATTCTGGATAATTTAGAGGATATATCGCCCCATGAGCTTTTCAAGCAGCTGTTTATATCTCTTGTAAGTCCTCTTGAAATGTGTCTGGTCTTAATTTGTCTGTCTCATCTGTTACTCTCATTCCTCAAACTCTCAAATGAAAAGAATTCAGCTGCTGTTATTGGTAAAAGAAATTGGAAATGAATAATCTAAGATATATAATCTCTTTCAAATGAATGCCAATGTGCATTTTTCTTTTGGACTAGCAGAAACTATCTTGTCATAGTATTACAGTTACATGTTGAAGAAGGATTTTTTCTGTTATTGTTTCAGGACTTGGTATCTTTCATTTTGAACGTAGGTTTTGAATTTATATCAGCCTGTTTAATGTGGAAATTTCATCTTATAAACTCGAATGTACAGTTGAAGATTTCTATTTTTTGTGCATCCTTTTTTAGTCAAGAGGAAAAAGTTGATATAATGTGCGAGACATGATTTCATTTCCTATATTCGATCTACTTTTGGTAGCCAGAACGATTACATAGTTATAAATTGCAGTTCATTTGGTAATGCTTAGTAACCTTCGAAGCCAATTTTTCTACTGTCATCATGTCCCTCCCTCTCACCTTTCCATTACGTAGTAAATAAAACATCTTTCTGGCTTGGCCGACATTTTTCAGCTTCCAATATCAAAGACTAGATTATTTATGTTATTTGCTTATTTAAATTTCAGTTGGGATCGGGATTTGTAACTGCTGAGGCCACCCTCTCCAACAACTCAAATTTATCAAAGCTATTCTGCGATAGTAAAGAATATGTAATTATCACCTGTCAAAGGAGCAACTGGGTTGAGAAAGTTGATGAGTTGTGCCAGGTATGTCTTATCTAACTTGGTGGAGGTTAATAAGTTGCTGACTGTGTCTCGTGGTGCTTGATACAAGCACAAGTCTTGCTCCTGATATGTGCTCTTATATTGCTTATAAAAGACTAGTAGCTTTTCACCCTTAGGGCTTTGGTTCTCGTGATGTGTGGGTTAGGCACACATCACGAATTCGTACTCCGTCACGGACAAAAAACCTGATGTTAAGTGGTGAACAGTATAGGAGCTGGCCCATTATCTACCGAATTTCGAACCATGCACCAGGTGGCCCTCTGGGATTTGTCAGTTATAATTTAAAAAGAAAAAAGACTAGTACCTTCTCAGGAATATAAGGTTTATACGGAATCCTCCAAAACCTATTGATTCCTGTAAAGCCTAGTTGCCAGTCAGGAACCCCCTCCTCCTACCCCCAGTGGAGGGGGGGGGGGAATGGAAGCATGGTTCTGGTGCTTGTTAGACATTTCTTTCTGCAATTTAATTAGCTTTATAATGCAGGATGACGCTATATAGAATAACAGATTTGGACCCAAAATTTGCTAGCAGCACTTGTGACTTGTGAATGTCATAAGTAGTTACTTTAGTAGGTTGTTCTGCTGTGAAGATTGCAATTAATTTTTTTACTAGGTCTACGAGACTGTAGAGACAATGGTACTCAGTCCAGATGAAGTCTTAAGGATCGCATTTCAACCTGAAGAACCTACAGCTGCGCCTGCGAATGAACTAAAAAGTCGATTTAAAAGGCTCAGCCTTATTTTTGGTAACAAGGATAAACTACCACCACAAGGCCAGAAGAACCAGGAGGAGAGTCCCTTACGGCAGCCATTCTCATCGATGTTTTCAAAGAAACCTCCAAAGCCCGGCAGTTCATCTCCAGTTGATAAACCTGTTACTTCTCCAGCTGATAAACCTGTTACTTCCGTTGAAAATGACTGGACAATTGTATAAGAATTGTTCTTTGTTCATTGTGCAACTGTAAATTCATGTTACTAGTTTGGCCATATAGACCCGATGAATATCCCAACATTGTGAGTTTCAGCTGATGCTTGTGACAAAACGGTTAATGGAACGATCTATCAAAGATTCTAGTGTATCTGATATGATGGGAGTTATTTTTCACGAGAAACATTTTTAGGAAACATGTTTTTCATGGAAAAACATTCCTTGAAGATGCTTGGAAAAAGTTTAATATTCCTATTATTCTATTTTAATATTAAGATATATCGTTAAATCGTCAATATAAATACCTGTAATTTAAAAAATATATAGGTTTATTTATTCAGTTGAGCGTATGTTGGTTATTTTTAGAGCATTACAAGGGGGAATAGGCTGTTCTGGCTTAGTTCGCGTCAAGCCATAGTCTGTCTCGTTTCTGAAAAATCTCAGGGACTGGATACATGATGCTTGTTATTATGTCGAAGTTGATGTAAGTGACAAGACAATCGGGAAAAAAGTAGGAGAGGCTCAGATGTTACAATGTAACTACATTTTGGTTGTCGGAGAAACGGAAGCTAGTAGTGGTCAGGTCAATGTTCGAGTGAGAGACAAGCATGAGCATCGACTCTTGACAGTTGACGATCTCCTATATGGTTGCATCATTTCAATAATACTAGCAGTAATTTTCATGAATGGGGCGTGACAGGGCAGGTCAGGGTGAGCTAAGTCTTCCCAACCCTGGCCCGTTTAACCCTCTATTTACATGTTTTCAAATTTTTGTTGATTGTTTTGTTAATGCAAGAATTTAATGGCTTATAAAGCACAGAACATGGATTAATTTACAATAAATATTTAATTTAATTTTAACTTTTAGCTCATATTTTCATTCATCTGTTAGCAAACATATATGTGATATAAGATGCACTTGCAAGCTAACGAAAACAAGCTGTAATCTCCTTTTCTTCTAAGAGGAAACCTTTATTTTTATGTACCCTTCCCATTTAATTTTTTCAAAAATGAAAGTTTTGCGCTGGCTTAGCCCGAGCCATTGACATCCCTAAATTTTTTGGGACGAGGCACCTTACTCTCTCTGTGTAACATCATTTTCTTTTTGGTCTGTCAAAAAAAGAATGTCATTTTTTTATATTTAAAAATAATTTAACTTTATGATATGATTTACAACCACACATTTCAAAAGTTTTCTTTCTTTTTTAAACTTCGTACCAAGTTAAATGATGTCACATAAATTGGGACAGAGTAAATATGATTTAACATTGGTGTTCTACTCAACAAGAATACGTAACATTCCAATATGTTCAACAGAAGAATCAGTCAATAATAAAAACTCTTTAATCTGGAAGAGTTGATAGTCTTGTTTGGTGCTGTAAAGCCTTTTTTTCAATTGATTTTTTGGTACTTACAATCTTCTGCTTCTAGCTAATCTTCATAAAAGATCTTTTTCATCAGCCTTCTTATTGTTGGTGGTACTGTCTTGTTGAAGATCTTTTAATACGATCCCCGGCACCACAAAGTTTGCAATCCAGTACATAAATAGCATTACTGCACTGTTCAAACAATTTACCAAAAACGAAACAAATAAGCAAACGCATTGTATTTGAGAGCAAAAAGGCATTATGCTTTATTGTATTCATATATTGTATGAGGAGTTGATATAAATACTTGTAACTACAAAAATATATGAGTAGTTTTTATTATGTAGAATGGTTTTCATGTATACTTTTTCCGCTCACACCTAAATAAGGTGCTTCACTCTGTTTCCAAATTTCACTATTCTTTTTGGATGAGGAGGAGCAGCAATTAATCTAAATAAAATCTCCTCTGCAGTTCAAAATTAAACTCAATAATTTTTGCAGTCTTTATATATATTTTAAAAAATCACTAAATATCAATAAATATTTAACTGTAAATTCAATTATACTAATGTATATTAATCTGAAGTTGTTATAGCAACTCATAAACTTCAAATTTAGAATTTGCCTACGAAGGAAAAGAAGAAAGAGTCTTTCAAGCACTGTGAGAAATGTTTTTCTTATTCGATCAAGATATTACGTGAATTAATAATATATTATATTGAATTTAATGAGTTAATTAAACTTAAAATAAATAAAAAGAAAAAAGTACCAACCCTGTCTGTAGCAAAACTGACAAGTCTCCGGAAGCAGCAGGGGAATTAACAGCCCTAATTGGAGCAATTAACAGACTCCTTTTCCCCTTTACAAAACCAGTAGCTAATTTAGCATTATAATGCTGCTGCTCCAGTAGGCAAATTGGATTTGATTTATGGTGTTGGTATAGGAATTTGCTGCTTGAAAATTGGTGTAGAAAGATTGGAGAGTGAAGGCTTATGCACTTCATACTGGTGGAAATTGAAGTGTTTTTTAGTCCATAAAGTTGGTGACATGCAATTGTAAACAAATGGAATATCTATCCTCCATGTTGTGGATAAGGTTTTAGGGAGTACTGGGAAGAGGAGAACCAATCTCTGCTATGAATTTAACTTAACAAACATTTCACATCCATAGTGTTTATTAGTGTAAATAAAAATAAATTACATGAATGTTATGAAATAATAACACTAGAGCAAGAATATTGTAGAGAAAGAGAGAAGAGAGTATAATTCGATTAAAAGCTGCCGTTATGTGCGGGGTTCGAGTAAGGGCCGGACCACAAGGGTCTATTGTAGAGATAGACATTCACAATAATAAATAATATTTACAACAACCCCCCTTGAATGTCTATTTGGTAGATAATGTGTCTCATTAAAATCTTACTAGAAAAAATTCAGTGGGAAAAAATTTTAGTGAAGAAAAAAAGTACATATTTCTAATAATACGCATTTTGGCTGTCTCATTAAAAATCTTGCAAGAAAAATCCTGTGGGATAAAATCTTGTAAGGGAAAAAGAGTACATCGTATTAAGTCTCCCTGATGAGAACATCAATCTAAAATTTGAATCATAGCAATCCAATCTTGTGCATCATCTTCTACAAAGTTGTAGTTGGTAGAGACTTGATGAACAAATCACACATATTATCACTTAAACGAATTTATTGCATGTTGATATCATCATTCTTTTGGAGATCTTGCGAAGAACAACTTTGGTAAAATATGCTTTGTTTTATTTCTTTTTATGAATTCTCCCTTTAGTTGGGCTATGTATATTGTTGCATCTTCAGTATTTGGAAAGAATTACATCGGCATATAATATTGTTGAAATCACTCCAAGTGCATTCTTGACTTGCTTTATAAACAAATGTTATCTTTATATGATTTGACTGTCATGTAGAAGAACATCATATGACTATAATATCTCACAGGCATAGCAAAATATACAAATGCATCAACGGAAACTTACGAGATGCTATTTTTCCGGGGAGTCCGACTCTTCAATCGAAAAAAAAGACGGTCGTGTGCGAGTCGGCTGGGAAATTAGATACCTCAGGAAAGCCCGGCCAGAACCACACGTGCAAGTTTCCCTGCATGTGGCTCGTCCGTGATAACTTCTTCGGATTTGCGTGAACTAGCGGACTCTTCTCTCTTTGAATCGGCAGCTGGAACGTCTGCCCTGATCAATGCGAAATTGAGAAATATGGAAGAAATACAGAAACAAAAACAGCAATTGGACCAGAGAATGCGATTGCATTATAAGGTCTTAATTGAACAGATCGAGCAAGCTCGAATTGACGTAACATGAAACTATTAGGCCGAGATGATGGTCTTCCTCTGATGTCTCCAAGCCCTCGCTTTACGTTAGCGGACCTACAGGTCGGGCCGGGGATAACAGGCTGATGACTCCCAAGAGCTCTTATCGACGGAGTCGTTTGGCACCTCGAGAAAAGAAGTCAAGGAATGAAGCTGCTTCTCTAATAGCCCCGTTGAATAGGCGGGCGAAGGCTTTTTGAAAAAGTGTTTTTGTCTTGTAACGGCGTGGTGGCAGGACCGCTAGGGGAGTGGCTCCGGGTATAGATAGGGTGAACTTGCATAAAGATATGACACTTCAGAACCAAAGAGTTCTGCAAGTTTCTCATTTCAACTTCTTTCAGTAGATAATCTATTGCCTTTGAAAACTTTTTAAGAGTTCGAATAATATTCAAGTAATCAATTTACACTCACAAAGACGTAATGATAATAGAGTCATGTGTACCCTTTGTCAATGAATGCTCATTATGATAAAATCGCATCACCTTGTTTGATTTAATACATATAATGAACAAATTTTTAGAATCCGTGTATGCTTTATTAAAATTGTTCAAGAATTTTTTCAATATAAAATTTTCCAAGTGACAATACCCATTAATATTTAAATGCGTGACATTTTCTGCTGTCTGGACTGCAGGTCCAATAAATTTGAAGCTCTTCAAAGTGTCATTTTACTTGGTAATAGTGTCTACGTTAGCATGCTTTATAGACGTAGAATTCAGATCCTCGTAATCTTTTACAATATTGCGCTATATTGTACTAAAGATATCATCGACGATATATCATTTGTATCGGTTCGCAGTGTGACATAACTTGCTGAGATCTCAACACTTTCATTACTTTAGGTACCTAAATCTCCCATGAAGTTTCATGTAATGTTATGTCGTATTCTCTTCAAGAACACATTGCCTCCTTATTATAATCATTTGGTCATTTGCTCCTCTCTTTTCAAGAATTATTTATTTGAATCTGATTGGTCTACCACGCTTCATGCATGTTGTAGACTCTGTCCTTCAGGGACATTAATTTAATAGGAGCATGTTGCAGCTGAAATTAGAAATTAATTTTGGGTTAGCAAATGCTTCTAGCACTTGGCTTGAACTATCTTTGAATGGGGATCATACCAATTATAATTCATAACATATTTCTTAGCTGCTTATTCTCTCCCCCTTAGGTTAGAAAAAGTAACATATATCCTATCCCTTTTTGGAAGAATCCGTCTTTGTGTATCATGATATATTAATTAATCATACACCACACATAAAAAACTGTTATATGGAAATATCTGGTTTCTAAACCTGAACCAATTGTGAGGGGAGAATTTATCATAATTTATTGGTCTGAAGCATACACGTGTTGTTGTATGCAATATATCATATTTCAGATCAACACATGAATCTTTATTCTCATTAGCAATGATTTAGCTACTTATCGGAGGCATTTAACGATAAATCAGCTTGGATATAAATCAATAATAACAAGATGAATCATCTTGATTTACATAATCTGAAAATTGTGATCTCAACTCAATTATTTTGAGCAAGTAACTTTGCTATGTCAAACTACGGGCTGAAAATAAACGCACATGTGACCGTCTTATCAATGCATCTATTTAAGACATCACATAACATGTGAACGTGCCCATATTCACTTTTTATAGTTTTTCAGATTTTAGAAAATTCAGTATAATCAACTTATCATGAGAACAAGAAATAAAAATAATTTTTTGAAGAATCTTCTAGTTCTTCAATATATGTCAAACACTCAATCTGCCCATCATATTTGAATTGGGGTGGCCAAATCGCTCATGCTGACTAATAAAATTATTTATACTAGTAACCTTAAAGTTTACCACGCCATGTGCTATTTGTTTTAGTAAACTTCCGGTTTACTATGACATGAATTATTATCTTTTCGTACCAATAAATTTCTGGTTTACCGTGGCATGTGATTTCATCATGCTTATATTTGTGTAGTACAATTCGAAGAATAAAGAGGGTAACCATTCACATATATATTTCTTACCCACTATGATTTTGTAGATATTTAATCCTCCAATCATTTTTAGCTTCAATATGATAGTCTATTTACTTTAGTAAACTTCGGGCTTATTACAACTTGTGTTTCAATCATAACAACTTCGTCTATTACAGTTTATAACAAACGACATAATAATACATAAGCTCTTTAGGAGCCTTTAATTTATTATCCACAATCACATATTGTTTGGACACTATTAGTGTCATAATCTTTTAAATAAATAGTTAGCTCTTCTAGAGCCCTTAATTGATTTTGTACTATCAAATATTCCTCTAATATCGTTGGTGTCATGACCAAATCTTACTACTTCGGGAGCAAAGTTCAAAATCTAATTATTTCAAGAATAATTTCTAAAGTTTACTACGACATGAGAAAATTTTAAAGACTTTAAAGTTCCACTACTTCGGGAGTAAACTTAGGTATTTTACTATTACATGAACAAATTTCAAATCTTACTACTTCAAGAGTAAAGTTTGAAGTTTTACTACTTTCAAAGTAGAGTTCAAAGTTTTATTACTTCAAGAATAAATTTCAAAGTTCTACTATTTCAAGAGTAGAATCCAGAGTCCTACTACTTCGGGACCAAAATTTAGAGTCTTTCTACGTCGGGAGTAGAGCTAAATGTTTACTATTTCGGGAGTAGAGCTCAAAGTTCTACTACTTCGGGAGTAGAGTTCAAAGTTCTACTGCTTCAGGAGTAGAGTGAAAGTTCTACTACTTCAGGAGTAGAGTTCAGACCTTGCTACTTCGAGAGCAAATTTCTGAACTTTTACTTCAGGACTAAAGCATAAACTATTCAGAATACTACTTCTCAATTATTCTACCTCTTCTACAGATGAGTCGTGATAACTTTAAAACCAAACGCATGTTCATATTTATAATTAAGCTATACTATATAATGTCACATTCACTTCAGAGAATGAATATGTTTTTGTTACATTATCAAAAAAATTCATTCGTCAGGAATGAAACACAATCATCTGAACGTGCATTAAGCATATCAAATCGTGATAGCTTAGAATATCTTTTAATATATTGCTACTTCAGGAGCAAATAGAGATATATGATGTAGAGAATTTTTCTCACGTATATTTAGTTGTAATCACAACAAGCCTGAAAATGTTATCACTTCCTATTGACACTGGCAGCGGATGTGGATAGGAAAGGATAGAGGCCCTCCTCACTATTGCATCTCGTAAGGAGTTTTCCGGTACGTAGGTCCGTTACAGAAAACCCAAACGGGTCAAAGTTGATTGATACAAAATTATTCGTGGCAAATTTTCTAACAGAGATTAGGTTTTTTTATAATATTTGGGGCATAGAGGACATTATTTAGGGAGAACTGATGATGCGGTGGTGGGGTTAGTGTGTGGTCAAAACCTTGAATTGGAATGCGATGACCACTTCCAACCATAATAGATTGTGGAGTATTTAAATTTTGCAGTTGAGTAAGATTACCAGAGTTGTGGGTGAGGTAAGACGTGGCGTCCGTATTCATATACCATGCATTATCGGGCTGCCGAGGAGTCAATGTGATGAAATCCTGGCCCAAATTGAATTGAGGAAGGCCTCGAGCGGACTGCTTGGCTTCAGGAGATAAGGCCGGATCGCTGTGGTCCAATGATTGACTTGTGACGAATTGGTAGACTGCCTGAGATGTGGAATGAGTCATTATAATGGATATGAAAAGAGAATTTTTGAAAAGAGAAACAAATTAAAAAATAAAAAAAACATACAATGTGCAGTATTGTTTGACACGCGGTGCAACCAATTGTTTTGAGAAACAGTGGATATGACCACAATTGTTATTTCGAGAATCAGAAGGGAAAGAGAAATTTGGTTCTTTAGCAAAGCATTGAATGTCTGACACGAACATACAATGAGGTATGTGCTACTTACAATTGAAAGAGAAGTCAGACAGTAGAGAAAAGAAAAAAAACCTGACACGCGGTGCAACCGTCGGTTGAAGAAACCGAGGTGAGGCTACGGATGAAAGAAAGAAATAGGGTTTAGATTTTAACTTCTGATACCATGTAAGAATGTATTAATCTCCCTTGTGGAGTCTTTCTCATTAATACAAATATATATAATATGTAGCATGTGAAATTCTAATACAAAAAGGATAATAAATCTACTATAATTATACAACACTAAATATTACAAAATATATGGGAAATATTTAATAATATTCGCTAATACAAGTTTAAGACCTTTTATTATGGTTTGATTGTATATAGGCTATAAACTCTGTTGAGTCGTCCCCCACGGGCTCGAAGAACACGCTTGTGGAAGAGAAGTCATTTTACTATCCTGCTGCTTATGGTGAAGGCCCTAGTGGGGGTGGGGGTGAAGCGTCAGGAGAAGGTTCCGGTTATGGTTATGGGGAAGGGTATGGTGAAGGAGTAGGTAGTGATGGTGACGGTAGTGGTGGTGGAGGATATGGAGGTGGGGTGGTGAAGGTAGTGGCGAAGGATTAGGAGATGGTTCTGGTTATGGGGAAGGGTATGGTGAAGGAGTAAGTAGTGATGGTAGTAGTGGTGGAGGATAGGGAGGCGGGGATGGTGGAGGAAGTGGCCAAGGAACGGGAGATGGTGGTTCTGGTTATAGTAGTGGAAGTGGTTATGGTTATGATTACGGTAATGGAACTAGAGCCGGTGCAGGAGGAGGCGGAGGAGGCAGCGGTGGTGGCGGCGGCGACAGCATGGATGGAGCTGATGGCAGTGGATATGGTGAAGGTGAAGGTGAAGGTTATGAAGGACATGGAACACCTTAAAACACACGCAGATGCATGGCGTACTAGTCATGCATGCATAGAGTATAACTCATGCATGTAATGCACTAGTCATGTATGCATAAAGTGATAGTCATGCATTTTTCTAATGTCTTTTTCCTTCTTTTTTTCAAATTGTCTTTTCAATTTCTCTCTCTTCTCAGTTCCTCCTCTCTTTAATTATCTTTTGTAGATTCATTTAAGAGTCCATATATAGTGTACTTTGTTTCTCCAATTGGAAATTTAATAAACTTCCTCCTTTTTATTCCCCTTTGCAATGGCTTGTTTTGGTTTTGAGCATATTAAAAGTTTTCCCGTAGTTATTTAGGTGGTATAATACGCGAAGATGGTGATGAATCTTTCTCATCTATATCTACTTCTCAAAGAGTGAGGTACAACAAGACCATTTCTGTCCATCACCCTTCTCACGTACATGGACGTTACCGCTCATACATCTCCCAGCTAGCAAGCAGTTAGCCTTGCTCTACAAGGAATGGAAATATGGATGAATCGACATCAAATATAGAATTGTTGTTGTACACGATCTCCATTTTAGTAGTCCTAGCTAACCACTCCACTATGTGGTAGAGTGTTCGTCCCCACCCCTTCGCAGGGTACCTTCCTTTTTAATTGAGAGAAGGACTCGGAATTGACTCCCCTCGATTAGAGATCCGAAAGAAGGGTATGGAGTTTCTCTAAGAAATGCTCTCCGTGGTGGTACGCTACCCTATGCCCCTTGGAAAAAAGCCCGAGGCAAAGTTATTGTCTCGTATATACATTACTACTACAAGAGATTTAGCAGTACGTGAGTAATATTTCCCCCCTCCATTGAGGGAAATGTATATATATTGTGCTGCTAAAGCTTGGAGGAATATTTGAATCATAATTAATCCTCTGGAAAGTGCTTTAGACAATTATGTAAGTAATACATAAAATCCTTTTATGCTTGGATCATTCAAACCTTGCAAGTCAGAAAACCACCACGAAGAAAAATAATTAAAGTATCAGATTTGGATCATAGCACCATATGTTAAACAACGCAATATTTTCTTTCTTTTTCATTTATGGCCAATTACATTCAACATAACCATATGATATTTGTAATTTAATGGACCGATTAATTTAAATTTGTGATAGGTATGTAAGTCCTCTAGGAAGGATAAAGGGCACCTTATCAAACGGTTCTTTAATTTCAAGACTCAAATAATTACTAATATATTCGAAGTATATTTATTACTTTTCGACATAAAGGGAACAAAGCTTACAAATAACGTAAGTTGCACCATAAATAAGTCGTACCTGATATTATTTTCCTATTGGATCAGATTCTTGTGATTTAGTTTTTATATTCTTTGAACTCCAAGCAAATAACATTGTTCATTAATGCATCCTTAATAAAGTCACCTGTTACATTGTAAATATTTAATCGATCAACAGTACTTAATGCAAAAAAAAAAACTTTGTTTAAGACGTTACCAAGCAATTAATGGTGAACAAATTTCCGTTTTGTCTTTCTGTATTAATCTACAGTTGCATGTATGCTCGATACAACCATACATTGTACTTATCGTTATAAATTCCGTACTGTACTATATATTTCTTCAAACTTGGTCCTTGCTACAAGATCATAAAAATAATTTGTTCAACCAATTAGTTTTCCTTTAATTAGCTCACAAAATAAATTTTATCAATTTAGAGAAGTATTGCATACAAAAATGGCTTCAAATTTCATGATTTTGGTGATTTTGGGAACTTTAATGTACACAACTTCTGCTCGACAGCTTATCGGATTAGGTTTTGCCGATAATAATGTTCCACAAGTTACTGGCTCATTTGGAGGCGGAGGTGGTAGTGGAGGTCATGTTGGTCCTGATGGTATAGACTTTGGAGCGGGTATTGGTGTTGGAGGTTCAATAAGTGTACCCGGTGTCGGGTCAATTGGCGGTGGTGGAGGTGGCGGAATAGGTGGAAGCATTAGCAGAGATGGATCGGTCTCTATGGGAGGTGGTGGCGGGGTAGGCATCGGTGGTCAAATCGGTAATGTAGGCTTTGGGGGCGGGCTAGGTGTTGGTGGTGGCCACAGTTTTGACGGAATTGGCAATTAATTTGTTTGTCTAATTTTGTTATTGAAAATAATGAATTTGTATTTCAAATGTTGAAGAGTATGGGAAGTTCAAATTTCGCTCTTTATATTATTTTAATCCAAACAACTTACTTTTTTTCTGATTATTTAGTATTTGATATTTAGTAATTCTATTAGTTTAAATTTACATCATGTTATAAGGTTCATTAAAGAAAAGTAGTTCGCTTGGGCAGCTCAATTGGTTATAAAGGGGGATATTTGAAAAATGGCCAAGGATCAAATCCCGTCAGCGGCAGTGTGGGGGTTACTTCTTAAAATAAAGGAGGGTCCCTTGTGCGCAGCGTGGTACTGGTCTAACCTTTGAAATCAATTGAGTCACCATAATTTACCTCCTTCACGGACCTGGCTCCTGGGGTGGGAGTTCCACCTTTTTTTTGGAAAATTAAAGAAAAGTCATTACCAAAGAAATTACTATCCTATGTCTTGTGCCAATTCGATCGCTCTTTTAACACCTGAAATAGATATACATGTCATTTTGGTCCTGTCTCTAATTTGTATATAACTGATACGATTTTTTTCCAATTATGATAAATAAATACTTTATCATGTCAAACAAAATAATCTAATAAAATATGATTTATCGTTCAGATTTATTCTGATATAGAAAGAATAGGAAATTAAAATCAAATGTTTGTAATATTCCTATCAACATCCATGTTTATTAATGTCTCTCTAACAAATCAATCCATTGTATATATGCAAGTAAATGAAAATATCAAAAAGGATAGCGAATTGAGATGAAATATATTTGTTGCTTAATTTATACTCCATTTTTTTTTCTTCAAATAATCACATGACGAGGGTAATCGATCAAACCGAATAAGTTCAGTCATACACATTATTTTATCTTCAACGAAAAATAAACTCAACCAATTAAAGGAGGAACCTGCTAAGGCAGATATATTCTTGTTAAACAGAGCAATATACATGTGATATACACTGAATATACAGCAGTGTATATCACATGTATATCAGTGATATACAGCAGCAAGCAGCAGTGCAGCACATAAGCCTTCTCGGCAGTGGGCCTCTCAAGGCCCAGCACGTCCAGCCCACCACGGGACAGCAAGCAGCAACAGTGGACAAAACCTTGTTTATTAAGGAAAGTATATTGTGTGTATATTGTAGTATATTTATTACCTAGATTAGGATATACTCTTACCATATTTAAGGAAAGTATATTGTGTGTATATACGTAGATTATACACATATTACATGAGTAATATACATATTATTCATTCGATGGCTATTTTTAATTTAAGTGATTTAGTGAATGGTTATTTAGGTTAATTCTTAAAATCAGAAACTAAGGAATATAGACTCTAGTTAAATTCACAGCTAATGTTATATATTACCTAGGAAATCGAGTTTCTAAGTAAAATCAATACTAGTGCTAATTGCATGTTTTCTTGTAGCGTATCTTCTCCAAGAAATTAAAATCCAGTACTCCTCGTTCTTTCTGATTTTATTTTTTGTTAGTGTAGAAATATTCACAAATTAGGAACTTCAATAACAGTAAATAATAATAATATATATAAAAAAACAAATTTGGAGTCCCTAAACCTCGGAAGTCGGATGTGACATCTACAAATATCCTCAATGAATAGGAATATTCAATCTTTTGTTATAGTATGTTTAGAATTTAGATTGAAAGAAAATTGAGGTAAACTAATAAGTGCATGTTATACTGGAGTAAAAGATAATTAAAATAAGATGATATTTACCTCTATCTTTCTCCTTGAATGTAGCTAATGTAAACAACGTCTTTATTATAAAATGTAATATTATATATATGTATGTAATATGTGTGTGTACTATGTCATATATATATAGATAGATATGGCTATATTTACAAGAAATTATACGATTAGCTTACTTAATTGATTATATCATTATTTTGTATCTTAATTATTTTAATCAAGACAAAAAGTACATTAGACTTGGTGAACAGAGGCGAATCTAGTATGGAAAGTACAAATTCGGCATACTAATTTTAGAACCAATATACTTCAAATTCAAAATGCATTCCGTTGCCGAAGGAAAAGGATATCGAATGAGAACTTCAAATTCGGGATTCGCTTTACAACGAACTCGGGAAAATTGAAACAATATTAGCAATTACAAGTGCACAAATGCTTATATGGTGTCAACTTTATTTTTATTATTTGTTTTGAATTAAGTTTTAAAAAGTCAATAATTCATATAAACAAATGTTTTATGCTATTAATTAATATGCTAGGCGAACCAAAAGGTAATTTTGAAATTCAGGTCATTATTTCATGTACTTAGTAGTTAAAAATTTGTGTGTGCGTGGGGGGGGGGGGGGCAAGAATTTATTTTTATAGTCATTCTTCTTAATATCTATTCATTAAACATCAAAATAAAAATGCAGTTTACTCTACTTCTCTAGTATTTATGTTCTTTTCTGAATTTACACCAAGTACTAACGTAAGAAAATATTTATTACTGTAGAAGTTTTAGATTTGGTCAACCCTTAGATAATTAATCAGTCAAAGAGAAAGAGAATGTCGTTACTCAAATTTTATGAAGGTTCTTAAGAGGATAATTTCCACCAATTAAATATTACTGTTACAAATGCGAATTATAACTCTTCTTATAACGTTCAGTTTTGGTTTTCACATTAATTGGCGAGAATTTAATGACTTTATTATCTTAGTATTTAAACTCTAGGCATTGTGTACAATTCTATCTTGTAAAATCACCTTATCTCTTCCACAGAAATACGGACGCGAAGAATGAAAAGTAAGGGATTTCTGAACTTTTTTTTCTCTTAAACTAACACTATATGTTATATCTACTAAAAAAATATTACTTGATTTATTTTAGTTCTCTTTATTTTTGGTTTGTTAAATCGTAAAATGATTTCACATCAGTTAGATCTTCATAATTCCCTAAAACGTTTTTTAAAATCGTAAAAAAAACATTTTCATGTGTTATACTATATAGGTAAATAGTTTTTTTCCCACTCCGCATTCGATATTCGTTTGACTAATTTGAATTTGTGCCCTGTTATGGACCCAACGAAAAAGGAATGACATTTTCGGAAAATAACCCGCTTAAATAGACTAGTATTGAAGAAATGGAGGATATCCGAAAGGTTCAGAGAATGAGGATAAACTACTCAGGATATTCTGATAACTAACCCACCTCTAAAGATAAATCTTATTCATCTCACCCAAAGTATTAGGTGAATAGTTTATTTGCCATTACTGAGTCCTATTTTGCATCTTATCATTTAGAACAAAAGTGTCATGTGTGTTAAAAACATATAGATATATTAGAGAGCAATTCATTCTATTAATTTCACATGATTTAGATATAATTTATACTTACATTGATGGTATAAATTTTTTATATTATTAGTCTATTTTAACATGATGTAACAAATAATATACATTATTTTACAGCTTGATGATCTCACTGAATAAAAGTTTACTATATATTTTATTTACATGCAGTGTCAACACAATATTCAAAGGCATTCATTTTTCTCATTATTGTCGGGGTACTTGCACGTGACACGTCAGCAAGAAAACTACTAGGAGATAAAGTAGCTACAATCTTTGAGATCCCTGTAGTAAATGGCGTAGGATTTGGTCAAATTATAGGAGGAGCTGGCGGCAGTAGTGGCGGCGGTGGTGGCGGTGGTGGAGGAGGAGGTGGTGGTTTTAGTGGCGGATATGGTGCAGGATTTGGTTTTGGCTACGGTAGCGGTCAGGGGTCAGGTTTAGACGGTAGTGGTGGTGGCGGCGGTGGTGGTGGTGGTGGTGGAGGCGGCGGCGGAGGAGGCGGAGAGAATGATGGTAGTGGTTATGGATTTGGGATCGGTGAAGGATTCGGCGGAGGTGGCATCTAATTCAATTAATTTGCCGCATTGAAGAATAGTTTTAAGTAGGCCGAAGATTTAATTTTATGTTTTAATAAGCTTAGTATATATGAGAATATTTCACTATTTAAAGTTAGCTATAGTTCCATTTAAATAAAGAATTAGTGAAGAATAAAGGCATGCTTATGCGGACATTATATTCATAACTTGTTTGTTTTAATTAATCGTTCATTTTCTGTACTTCACGATTTCTAGTATAAAGACATGCATGTATTGATCACTGAAAAAAAATATGAATAATTTGTGCAATGGAAAAATTCATCAATATAATGCACATAAACGTACATATTCAAAAAAAAAATGTAAATGACATGTATTTGTGTGTATATAAAGCGGAGATAAAATTTGATTATAACATCTCAGGGGATAATCCCTAATTTCAATTTAAACAAGAATAAAGGCAATAGGCATGTTATCCGTAAAGTTAAGATGTATAATGATTTTTCCAAAAAATTTACAAATGGAGCAATTTATATTTTTCTCTGTGATCGATATATTATGAAACGATGGTAACAATCGTCCAAACAAGCTGTTAATGTACAATCTCCCACTTCCCTAATTATGTTTAATGAAAAGAAGTATGTTTAATGTCTTAACTAACTCCTTACCAAAATTATATTTAGAACTGTTCTGTCATTGGCAATCAGCTCTAAGAGAAGAAAGAATTAGGCAGAAGGAGGATGAAATCGAAAAAATAATTATTCCATTAAAAATTGAACTCAACATTGACATTGAGAAACATGGAAATATTAATTCTTAGTTTTCGCATCCCCATTAATTAATCCGTTTAAGAACTGAATGTCTGTTTGGTTTAGTATCTTTAGAGTTATGATTTTCAGCTACTTCTATATTCAACAAACTTACTGCCATTAATTCGTTGAAACTTTTTCTTTTGCCTCACAACCAGTTTTTTTTTATCTCACAAATTGGGGATCCAAATCTTACATTTTTTGGTCCACAAAATTGATTCACAAATTTATGAGATAAAAAGAAATCTCAGACAATTAGTGTCAGTTATGTGAGGTACATACTAAAGTTTTTCGTCGATGTTATGAGTTTTCTACCCGAACAGTGTAATTTAACCATGTTATTTATCATTTATTTTGGGTTACTAATGATCAATGCTAGTATTAAAAAAAGTTACCTTAACAAATTATCTTTTAAGCGTGACATGATTATATAAACATATTTTACAATATCAAAGGGTAGTCTTGACAATATTAAAGTTGGTTCCGGTGACCTATAGATCACAGATCGAGTCATGGAATCAATCATTGATATGTGCATCGATCAGGGTAAACGACATGTCTACATCGTCCCCCTTATTAGGATGTATCTTCCCCAAATCCTGCATGTGAACCTGGAATGCTTCATGCATTGTGTTATCTATTTTTCATTGTCCGTGAAAATATAAAACTAGTTGAACTCTAAAATGATAAAGTAAATGGATTCTAGGTGTAGGTTATTATTAATGTATATTACTAATAATATACTTCATATATTTTGTAATATTTAGTGTTATATAATTATGATAGAAATAGAATCCACATTATACTAGGATTTCACATTATACACCCTATATATATTGTATTAAACGTTAATATTAACATTCACGGTAAATAAATGGGTGCAAGCATGAATTTTATTGACATTTGTAAACCATGCACGTAAACGTTCAGTGTTATCATTATAATTCTTGAAGAACTCTGCAACTGTATTAGTATATGAAAGAAAAAAGAGAATAGCTCCTCGGAAAATTGATGAACATTTTATTAGTTCTGAGAAAATTGATGAACATTTAATTTGGACGAGAAGGATTTTGACTCATCATGTCAATAGTAGAGAAAAAAGGTTTAGATGATATGTGTATGCTAGTAATAACCGAAAGATTGTATTAATTTTTTTGGGAGTCTTTCTCATTAATACAATATATATAATGTGTACAATGTGGAATCCTAGTACAATGTGGATCATATTTCTACCTTAATTATACAACACTAAATATTACAAAATATATGGAGTATATTATTAGTAATATATGTTAATACACCCCCTCAGTCGGAGAGGGAGGGGCCGGATGCTAATACTGGATTTGAAGTCGAGAAATAGTTGTCTAGGAAGACCTTTCGTGAAGATATCCGCATATTGATACGAAGAAGGCACATGCAACACCTTAACATGACCGATAGCAACCTTCTCACGAACAAAGTGTATATCCATCTCAATGTGCTTGGTTCGTTGATGCTGAACTGGATTATGAGATAAATATATCGCGGATATGTTACCACAGTAAATCAAAGACGCCTTACGCAGGGGACACTGAACCTCCAAAAGAACGTTTCGGAGTCAGCAAATCTCAGCAACGACATTTGCAACGCCTCTATATTCTACTTCTACACTCGAATGAGATAATGTGGCTTGCCTCTTGGCATACCAAGATATGAGATTATCCCCTAAGAACACAAAGTAGCCTGAGGTGGAGCGTCGCGTGTCCAGACAGCCTGCCCAATAAGCATCCGTATATGATAACAACATGGTCGGTGTTGAGGGGTATAGATGTAATCCATAATCAAGTGTGTCCTTAACGTATCGAATGATACGCTTAAGAGCAGTAAAATGAGGCTCCTTGGGGCATGCATAAATAAGCATACATGTTGAACATCATAAACAATATCGGGCCTGGTGAAAGTAAGATATTGTAGTGCACCTGAAATACTCCTGTAAAGGGTAGGTACGGACACTGGATCACCATCATCATCACTAAGCTTTGATTTAGAGTCAACCGGAGTGGACATTATCTTGTAGTTCGCCATTTTAGCCCTGTATACTATTTCCTCTGCATACTTGCGCTGACACAAAAACATAGTAACTGCAGACCTAGTCCCTGATATCCCCAAAAAGTAACTCAACTTCCCCAAGTCGGTCATAGCAAATTCGATTTTTAGCAATGTAATGATCTCATTTTCAACAAATAAGAGGAGGCAGTAAGCACAATGTCATCCACATATAACAACAAATAAGCAATGTTACTATCTCTATGAAAAATAAATAGAGAATTATTACACTTGATGCATACAAATCCAATCCACATAATGTATTGTGCAAAACTATCATACCACTCCCTAGGGGCCTGTTTCAAATCATAAAGTGACTTACGAAGACGACATACATAGTGAGGGGCTGCTGGATGGACAAAGACAGGCGGCTGGTGCATGTAAACTGTTTCTTTTAAATCTCCATGTAGAAATGTATTTTTCACATCAAGCTGATGAATCGGCCAATGCTTACCCATGACAATACTTAGAACTATGTGAATGGTAGCTGGTTTATCAACCGGATTGAATATTTCACCAAAATCAATGCCCTCCTGCTGATTAGTGTCATTAGCCATAAGTCTCGCCTTATATCTCTCCAAGTCACCATTGTCTCTGTATTTATGACAAAAAAGCCACATGCAACGGATCACATTCACCCCCTCCGGTCTAGGAACCAAATCCTAAGTGTGCTATTTTGTTAAAGTATTAAATTCATCACGCATGGCAGCATTCCAATATGTGTTTAGTTTGGTTAATTTTGGGTTTTTCGGAATTGGGGATATGGTTTGTGTGGATATGTTAAATTGAACTTTGGGTTTGAAAATTCTGTGTTAGGCACGGGTTTCCATATGGTGTGAGGGGACATGGGCAGTCTGGGTGTGTGTACTGAGTGTTGGGTATGGGTCACGATGTTGGATCGGGTTCGTGTTTTGGTTTGGTGGAGGAGTAGGTATTGTGTCGATGGTCGAGATTGGCAGTGGGGTTAAGTCGACGGGGTGTGGGTGTTGACTGGTATGTTGGGTGACGATGAAGAGTCTGGTGGGGTTGGGTGGTCTGTCGGATGTGGCGATGGTGCGGGACTCGAAGTTGGGCCTGGTAAAAAATGGTGTCGGGTTGTTAGTGGTGATATCGGGGTTGGGCCTACGGGGATGTGACTGTACCGGTGTGATGGTGATTTTTCTGGGCTGGGTTGGTTAACTGGAACTGCGGCGGTAGGTGGTGGTGATGCAGAAGATGACGATAGATGTCGCCGGTGTATGGAAGATGTGACAGTGGGATGTGTTTGAGAGATGACCGACCGACTGCCGGTGATGGCAGGGTAAGTCGGCGATGATGGAGCCCCGGTCGATGGACTGGCAGTGGTGACTGTTACTAGCGGCAGTGACGGTGACTGGGGACTGTGTTGGTGGCACCACCGAGTTCGATGAGGATGACGGGGGAGATGTCGGACTCATCTAGAAAGGTGTAGTATGTGTTTAGGAATTTTTGAATATTGACGAAAGGAAAAATCGTCTCGTCAAACATAAAGTGACGAGAGACGTGAATTTGATGAGTGGACAAGTCATAGCACAAATAGCCCATATGATTATACGGGAAACCTACGAAGACACACGGAGTGGTTCGGGGTGTTAATTTATGAGATGTCCATAAATCTGCATGAATAATATCAAACGGAGAAAACGTAACACTTGAGGAAGACTGAAAAGGAATGCGAACTTGTTTGCCTAAAGGGCAAGAAAAACACGGTTGGACAAATATCCACTATGACAACGAATTAAATTATTGTTTCGAAGAAAATTAAAAACAGGAGCTCCTGGATGTCCAAGTTTATTGTGCCAGGTTGACGGAGAAATTGTTGCTAAAGCGGTGGTAGGAGTAACATGGGCAGTTAGAGAAGTGGGAGGGTTGACACTAGCAGCGGACGTGGATAGAAAAGGATAGAGATCACCCTCACTGTTGCATCTCATAAGAAGTTTCCCGATACGGAGGTCCATTACAGAAAATCCAAATGGGTCAAAATTAATTGATACAGAATTATCGATGGCAAATTTCCTAACGGAGATTAGGTTTTTGATAATGTTAGGAGCATATAAGACGTTATTCAGGGAGAAGTGGGGATGCAATGGTGGTGTTAGTGTGTGGCCAAACCCTTGAATTGGAATGCGATGATCGATTCCAACCATAATAGATTGTGAAGTATTTAAACTTCGCAGTTGAGGAAAATTACCAGAATTGTTAGTGAGGTGAGACATGACCCTCGTATCCATATACCACGCATTATCGGGCTGACGAGGAGTCAATGTGACAAAAGTCGGGCCCAAATTGGATTGGGAGATGCATGGAGCGGACTGCTGGGCTCCAGAAAATAGGGCTGGGTTACTGTGGACATTGACTGGCCTGGGGAGGACTGGTAGACTGCCTGAATTTGGGCCCAAATTTGGTTTTCAGAACTTGGGTTGTTAAATTTGTCCGAGGTTGGGCGCGATCGTAGCCCCAACTCATCGAGCCGTATTCTTGACTACATGTCCTTGAATCTTTGGCGATCTTGTGTTGACGCTGCCATGAAATATATATATATATATTAGTGAATGAAGAAAAAGAAGACAAAATTTTGTTCTCGGGAAATGAAAAAAGAACGGCCAATAATATTTGTGCTTCTGACAATTTAGGCAAAGGAAAAGACAATGCTATATGCTTCGTGGTAAAAGAAGTCAGGCAGCAAAGTATTGTTCATCTCAGGTAAAGGCAGATAGAGGTCAGAGAAAGGAAAAAGTTTCTGACGTGATATGCAGAAAAGAAAAAAAAAGTTTCTGACGCGATGTGTAGCCGTCGGTTCAGAAACCAAGGTAAGGCTGTGGGGGAAAGAAAGAAATAGGGTTTAGGTTTTGGCTCTTGATACCATGAAAGATTGTATTAATCTCCCTTGAGGAGTCTTTCTCATTAATACAATATATATAGTATGTACAATGTGAAATTCTATTACAATATGAATCATATTTCTATCATAATTATACAACATTAAATATTACAAAATATATGGAGTATATTATTAGTAATATATGTTAATAGTTAATACAGTCAACCGTTGGTTTTTGGATTTTTCAGGCACAAAACTTCCTATAAAATCCCTCATACAATCCATCAAAATTCTCACAATAACAATTAATATCCCTTTGGGATAGTATTTGATAGAGAATATATTAATATTCTCTATATATTTTGTAATTATTATTCTAGTGTAATTATGTAAAGTAGAGATCATTCTCCAATTAGGTTTTGTAATTGTAAACACCTATACATATTGCATTAATGGGAAGCCTCCAACCAAGGAGAATTACATTATTTTACATGGTATTAGAAGCCAAACCCTACCCCTCCCTTCTCTCTAAAGTCCCTAGCTTCAGTTGAACGACAATCCTTAAGCCTTCAACTTGCTCCCTTTCTCGGACTTTTAGTCTTTTTTCTCTCTGATAGAGAAGTAGCAGCAACCTTTAGCCTTGAAAGCCTAGTGGAGCGTTCTTCCTCGGCCAAAGATTCTTCTTTTACAGACTTGTCTTGATAAAATTAACCCTTGAAACCAAAATCTTTGCATTGTTTCTAACACTCAATTGACTCAACTTTTCAATTCTATCACCATCTTTCAGCAATTTACCAGCCCATATAAGGTATATTATTTCAGGTCCTTCATCATGACCCGATATTTTTGCAACTTCTTCTCTTAACATTGCACCTTTCTCTGTCCCATCAACGGATTTTGGCAACTTTTTACCGCCCTGAAAAGTGTATCGCTCATTTTTGGGTTCTTCAACAACCTTGTGTTTCTATGTAACCTACCATCCACGGACATGTCACGGTATTCCTCGTTGCAGCCCAGCATCCTGGGCCACCTCCAGGCCCACGTCACACGGGCCAGCAGCACCAGGTCCACTTCTCCACGGCCCAACAGCAGGCCTACGATCCCATGACCCCTGCCGAACTGAGTCAGGCTTACAGCACTATGAATCTCAAGCAACCCGATGACACATGGTACATGGATACAAGTGTCACATCCCACCTCACTCGTGACTATGGTAATCTCCCTCACCTGTCTAATTTGAACAATCCTCAATTTATTTTGGTCGGCAATGACAATCACATTTCAATTCAAGGCTACGACACCACTTAAACACAACCACCTCACCCACTCTTTACCCTAAAAATGTCCTATATGCTCCTAACATCATTAAAAACTTAATCTTTGTTAGGAAATTTGCTAGTGACAATTTAGTATCTATTGAGTTTGACCCTTTTTGGTTTTTCTGTGAAAGACCTACGTACGGAGACAACTCTTACGAGATGTAATAGTGTGAGGGACCTATATCCTTTCTCATCCAATTCCGCCGCAAGTGTCAATCCACATACCTCCCTAGCTGCAATATCTCCATCAACTTGGCACAGTATACTTGGACATCCGGGAGCACCAATTTTTAACTTTATTAGAAGTCACAATTTAATTCAATGTAATAAAGGGAAATTTGTCCAAAATTGATATTATTGTCCTCTAGGAAAGCATGTTAGACTTCCGTTTGCGTCATCTTCAAGTATAACTTTTTCTCATTTTGACATCATTCATACAAATTTATGGACATCTCCCATTACTAGCAAACCGGGTCATAAATATTATTTGATATTATTAGATAACTTCTCTCACTTTCTTTTGGTCTATCCGCTCAAATATAAGTCTCAAGTTTACTCCACGTTTCTTGTATTTCGAACATATATTAAAATACAATTTGAAAAGGCCATAAAATCGTTTCAATGTGATAATGGTCATGAGTTTAACAATTTCCCTTTCATAAATTTTGTGCAGATAGTGGCATGGTATTTCGATTCTCGTGCCCCCATACCTCACCTCAAAATGGTAAAGCCGAAAGAATACTCTGCACCATTAACAATATGATATGTACAATGCTCTTTCATGCCTCTCTTCCCCCTACCTTTTGGGTATACACGTTAAAAATGGTAGAATACCTTCTTAATATATTACCTACCCGTACCCTTCAAAATAAAACCCCTACCGAAATTCTATTCCGCCGGATCCCTTCATATGATCACCTTTGGATTTTCAGCTATCTATGCTATCTAAATCTTGCCTTCACGACCCCTCACAAATTAGCACCTCGTACCTCTCCTTGCGTTTTCTTAGGTTTTTCGTCTAACCATAGGGGGTACTTATGCTATGATTTGTCCATGCATAAAATCCTAGTCTCTCGCCATGTCACATTCGAGGAAAACATTTTCCCATTTGCAAACATCCAACAACTTCAAGTCACTGATTACAGCTTCCTTAATGACCCGAATACTTCCCCTCTTCTGCGAAACGCCATACATAGTGCTAATATTCCAGGTGTTCCATCACGGTTTCCCCCACTGTCCCGTCACTGCCCCAAGTCCCATCAAACATCACCCCACATACTACTCCAGTCACGGCCTCCATGTCTCTGTCGACCAGTTTCATGCCTCACTACCCCAACCCCCCGCCTCCATCGACCAATCTCTCGTCGCCGACCACCCTCCGCCGATAAGTCCCTTTGTCGCACCCGATTTTGACTGCTGGCTTCGCACGCTATGGCGCTGATTCCTCTCGATTGGATAAAAATGCTTGCTTTGAGCGAGTCGCCACCCAATTATTCTAAGGTGAATTAGGCACTGAATGTTTAACTAAAAACTGTAAAATAACTCCAATTTTGTGGTCTACTTAAACTAATGAAATTCCTGGATAAGGGTTCTTTATTATCCTAAAGGGAAGGGTTAGCATCCTTTAAGATCCGCTAACTTGCTATCCGATCAAATTCAGGTTAATTGGTATGGTAAGAAAAAGTGCATGTTTTACAAGTATAAAAATAATATTGCAAGTATTTAATGAAATGATGCATTTGTACCGACGTGCATTTGTATGACAATAATATACATGTAAAGCTAAAAAAAAAAAAAGAATATGAATATGCATTCGTATGAAAATTGATAAAAATGTATGCAATGAGATTTCTTATGGGCGACGTGCCTAAAAATATATAAACTAGCGATTAACGATTTTAAAACTAACTTGAGCCTAAAAATAAATGAACTCCAGCAAACGTGGTTTCAAGTTTTAGACTACCCTATTAATTAATTCTATGTTTGCCTATTCTAAACATTTCAATAATTTCACGAGTACAATAATATTACAATAATGAAATAAAGCCAATTAAGAAAGTAAATGACAAATACAAAATAAATAATCTCCGAGGGGTTATTTGCCTTCTTTGACTTTATCTTTGCAAGTCATTAAGAATAAACTAGAAACAATTAAATATACACAACTAATCTGTAGATTCAAAACAATAAATGTTTTTATTACGGAGGCTGGATTTAAATTTTGAAAAGATCATTCTAATCACGCTTTGGTTAAGTAACATATGACTCGCTGGTCATTTTAGTTGCCTTACCCTATCGAACATGTTGGTCTCTCGTGAAAAAGATTTAAGTTTCATCCTTGCCCGTAAGCTTTATTTTCCGCCTTTATGAATCGTGGAGGCCTCAAAATCGACTGATATTTTTCATCGCCAATGTATCGTATTCAGACAAGAAAATTAAAAATCGAATCAGACATTAAAGAAGAAGAGCAGCAGCAAGAGTAAAGAAGTAAAAACTGAGGCAATTCCCTTAGAAGACTGGGATGTTTAGTAAATAAAATGAAATATCCGCATCTGATGTTAAAACATAATAAAAGGTTGAAATGAAAATGAAAAGCGGCCTCAATTCCACTCCTACTCACTAAAATGTGATTTAATTCAAAACAAAGAACAAGAAAATAAAGACATATCCGTGGGCACGATGTTTAAAAAACGTAGAATTAAAGAACAGAGAAACGAAAGAAGAAAGCGCTCTCTAATTTAATTTCATCTACACTCAGTATTAGATAAAACAAATAAAGCAAGAATCCACTCGATGTTTAAAAATGTAAATCGTAAAAAGAGAAACGAAAAAGAAAGAAAGAAAGAAGAAGAAAAGAAAGAAAAAGCGCCACTAATTTAATTTTCGTCGCCCAAGTGTAGTGTTAGTTAAAACAAATAAAACAAAGAATCCATTGCACTGATGTTAAAGAAAACAAGAAATGAGAAACGAAACGAAGAAAGAAAAGCGTGGCCTCAATTTAATTCTTCACGGCCTATGTGCAAAGTGTTTAATTCAAAACAAGAAACAGTAAAATAAAGATATATCCGCTGCACTGATGTTTAGAACAAGAAAGAGAAACAAACAAAAGCGCTACTGAATTTAATTTCATCGGCCAAAATGCAAGATAGTTAAAATGATAAAACAAAGAAATACAAGATATCCGTGGTATGAATATTTAAATGCCAAAATAAACCAACAATTTTCAATTAAGATGTCCGACCGGGTCACTGAATTTTGACCCGACATAATAAAGTTGATCCACTTTGATTTCGCTGACCACACTTTGGAATCAAACATTTTTTTGTATTTTTCAGATAACTAACAACAAAATATTAAAATCCAAAATGGAATTATTACAAGACCCAATGACTAATTCGAATCAAGAAACTCAACCCAAACAGAATCGTAATTCAATCAATTTTTCTTGTATTTTCGGGATAGCCAACAACAATATATATAAAATACGAAATGAAATTTACTTTGATCCGGTCAGATCTTAATCAGATCAAGACCAATCAATCAGATTGATAATTCACCCAGAATCATTTTTTTTATTTTCGGGAGAGCCAACAATAGAAAAATAAAACACAATTAATCCGAAATTTAACTAATTCCGTCGACCGACCGGTCAAGGATCTGACCTGTCAAGTGACTGACCCGAATTCTGATATTTTCAACCCGAATCGATTTTCTCCAAATCATGATAACCAACAACACAATATAAACATAAAAACTCGAAATTAACCAACCCGTCAGATCGACCCGTCAAGGACCCGAATTCGGACCGAATGTTTTCAACCCGAATCGATTTTCTTTCCAAATTTCCAGGTAACCAACAACACAATATCAAGCATATAAAACAGAAAATCTTACCTAAATCGGGTTGACCAAAGACAAAGAACCCCAAATCGGAAATAAGTGAAAACACCACGTTGAACCAAGAGCTAAGGTCGCACGGCTGCTCACGGAGTTCGCTGAGATAAAGAAGGCTAGGGAGAACCGGAGAGGCAGCAATCGGTGGTTCTCGAGTTCACCTTCACGGCAGCCGAGGTAGGCGGTGTGGTAGCTGAAAGGTCATAGATTCGAGGTTCACCGGAGCTGAGCTCCGGCCGCAGTTGACGGCTATGGGAAGCTTACGGCGGTAATGGGGGTCAGTAGTGGTGCGTGGCGACTAGTGGGGTAGATTGTCCCGGCGTGGGCGTGTAGGGTGGCCGGTGGTGCGGGTCGGTACTGGGTCATGCAGCAGGGTACGTGGGCGTGGGTGCAAAGTACGAGAGAGAGAGAGATGAAAAATATGGAATGTTTGTAGGGTTTTAGTTTAAAAGGGGGAAGAAAGGAAAGGAAATTGCATTGGGCCGATCCGGCGGGCTTTCATTGGGCTTGGGTATTTGTTTTTTGGGTTGGGAAATAAACGGGTGACGGGTTGGGCTTTTGGATGAAATGGGTTTTAGCTGGGTAGGAATTGTTTTTGGGTTGAGAAGTTGTTTTGGGGGAAATGAAAAGGGTTATGGGTTTAAAAATATAAAAAGTTTTATTATATATAAACAAATAAAAAGCTTTGCAAAAAATTATAAATTGTAGAGATGATAATATGATAAAATATAATATTTGTGAAATGCATGATGCTTAAATAAACATAAAAATGCAATGTCAGTTTTTAAAATAAAAATAACATATAATATTAGGATAAAAGTATGCTTGTGATATAAAAAATGCAAATGACAAATAAAAATGCAAATAATACTAATAATAATGATATATATACATATATATGCATATATTTTAAAATTGTTTTAAAGTGTCAAAAATATTAAAAATTGCAAATAAAATCATAAAAGATGGGGACAAAATTGGGTGTCAACAGATGTTCTCTTTGGTCTGAGATTTGAAAGAGTTTTTGGCCAAAGAAGTTGATCGAGTAGGCCAATTTTGTCCCGATCATCAGGACTCAAGGAAGGTTAGGGATGTGTGGAAGAAATAAAATCCCGACGGGGAGAGAAGTTGCAAAAGATTATGCACATTCAAGAAATAATGCCCCAAAGGTCGACTTATGACGACACTGGGTGCAGATGTATGCAGATATCGGGAAGGTGGAAATAACGTCAAGTACTTCCCCGATGCAGATGACGTTGTGCATGGGCGTGATGAGGTGACGCTGCTAGACGACGTTATGATGGCGGGCGACACGATAAAGCGCGTGGAATGAAATTGAAATACCCGTTGGAAGCTGGTGCCTCGACTGAAATTAAAATAAAATACCCAGATCAAAGGTGGGCGCGATCAGAATTAAATACCCGTGACAGAGGTGGGTGCCTGATCGAAATTGAAATACCCAGACAGGGAGGTGGGCGCTGATGAAATTGGAAATACCTGACAGGAGCGCTCGATCAAATTGAAATACCCGTGACAGGAGGTGGGCGCTGATCAAATTGAAATACTCCATTATGAAGTGGCGCTGATCAAATTAAATACCAGACAGGGAGGCTGGCACTGATCAAATTGAAATACCCAGATTAGGAGGGCGGCACTGATCAAATTGAAATACCAGACAGAGTGTCATCGAAATTGAAATATCGACAGGAGGTGGGCGCTGATCAAAATTGAAATACCAGCATTAGAGCGGGCGCTGATCAAATTTAAATACCTGACAGAGTGTGGCGCTGATCAAATTAAAATACCAGACGATGAGTGGCGCATCAAATTGGAAATACCTGTGACAGAGGTGGGCGCTGGATCAAATTGAAATACTCAGACAGAGGTGGGCGCTGATCAAATTGGAAATACTCAGACAGAGGGCGGGCGCTGATCAAAATGAAATACTCAGATTAGGAGTGGCGCTGATCAAATTGAAATACCCTGACAGAGTGGGCGTCGCAACAAATTGAAATACCCGACAGAGGTCAATGAAATTGAAATACCAGACAGAGGGTGGAGCGATCAAAATGAAATACCCAGACAGTGAGCGGGCGCCGATCAAATTGGAAATACCCAGATAGAGGCGGGATCATCAAATTGAAATACCCGTGCATTAGGAGCGGGCGCTGAATCAAATTGAAATACCCGCACTAGGAAAGGCGGCGCCGACAGAATTTAAATACTCGCATCAGAGCGTGGCGCTGATCGAAAATGAAATACCGCATTAGAGTGGCGCTCATCGAGATAAATACCCGTGACAGAGGTGGGCGCCGATCAAAATTGAAATACGCAGACAGGTGGTGTCGAACAAATTGAAATACTCGATTAGGAGGCGGCGCCGATCAAAATTGGAAATACCCTCAGAGCGGGCGCTACGATCAAATTGAAATACCCGGGACAGAGGAGGGCGCCGATCAAATTAAAATACCCGCATTAGAGTGGCCGATGTAATTTGAAATACCAGTGACAATGAGTGGGCGCCTGATCAAATTGGAAATACCCGACAGAGGTGGGCGCCGATCAAATGAAATACTCAGACAGAGGCGGCGCCGATCGAATCGGGAATACCACAGGAGGTGGGCGCCATTGACGTCGCAGTATTGACGTGATGCGTTTGTGACCGCAGATGGGTTGAAATGGACGCTGTATAGACGTGCAGGCGCTGTAAACGCCATTGGTAGACGTGTTGCGCGTACGCCGCCAGATAGGCTAGGCGGTCGACGACGCCGTCAGACGGGCGCATATCGCTGCTGTAATGCCGAAAGATGTAAATGACGCCTCGCCGCTGGTGTGTAATATGATTCCACGCCAGTGTTGAATCTTCAATTCAAACTCATATGGATCGTGGAATTAAAATGTCATTCTTACGGGATTAAACAATGTGAGGCCGCTTTTTGCCACCACATGTTATGCGGCTTTCCGCTTTGTCAACTCAAGACTCGACTCAAAGAAATTTGTAGTTGTAGCTTTTGCCCTGGACGCTTGCAAACTCACAATTGTTTAGATCAAGACTCGCTTGTCCGGGCATTTTCCAGTCCATCGCATATTCTGCAGTTGAACCTCAAAATATGCCCCGCTTTCTAGTATATATGAAGATGTTGAATTTCCAACCGGACAAACCGAGTTTGTGCGGGCAACTGTTTGTCCTATCAAGCGCGATCATGTGAGTCTATTTTGTTGTGTGTAAGATAATGGACACAATTTCCAATGGTGTGACCGGTTTGATATAGGCCGCCACGATTCTCGATAGGAAATCGTCATAACGTAGTTCAGGCAAGTAAATGACGATTGTGAAGTTTTCCAAAACGGGACCGGCCGATGGTGGTCGCCACGATCCCGGGCCGAGGGAATCAAAGTCATAACGTAGTTCATGCAAAAAGAATTTTGTAAGGTTCTTTTCAAAAATGGAACTGGTTAACTGCCGCCACGTGATCCGCCAGGGAATCAGTCGCATAACGTAGTTCATGCGCAAAAGAGATTTGTAAGGATTTTCTCAAAAACGACCGGTCGGCTCGCCACGATCCCGCCGAGGAATCAGTCATAACGTAGTTCACGCGCAAAAAGAGATCGTGAACTTTTTCAAAAATGGGACTGACCGGTTTGTGTCGCCACGATTCCGGGCCGAGGGAATCAGTCATAACGAAGTTCATGCGGCAAAAGAGATTTGTAAGGATTTTCCAAACGGACCGGCGGGTCAGCCACGTATCCCGCCGAGGGAATCAGGTCATAACGTAGTTCATGCAAGCAAAAAGATTTGTATTTGTAGAATGTTTTTTTTTTTTGTAAAAGAGAGTGACTAGAGTTTGAAAAATGATGCAATATATTTTGCAAGGTTTTTTTTTTTTGTTGTTTTTTTTTGTTTTTTTTTTTTGTGAAAAATATGAAAAGACATAATCAATGCCTCGACTTGGCTGGTACCAACAATTAGTAATGTGCTTAGGGGCCCTTGCTATTGCTTTCAGATAACCAAACCCACTCCAAGGTAATTCCCTTACAGCCTTCAGATGCTACCTACATATACCTCGAGTATCGACACTTGCTTCAAGCCAAGATTTTGACATATATGCATCCTCATGTTTCAAATGCCCTCACCGAAAGAAAGTCCCTTCCTCACATGTATTTCAGTATTTTGAACTTTGGGACGCTCAGAGAAGTACACTCACCCTGAAAGATGTTCAATGCATTTAATTGTGATCAGGGTCAGTCTGCGGCCATGAGTATCCACTAATGTGAGAACCCTGTGATAGGATCATGTAGGGCTCATTATGGGTTTGTAATGTGGCTTGGGAAAGGAAAGGATATTATTTGGGTAAAGAGTGACTAATCCTTCCTCGAGCTGCTGAATATGTCCGTGCTTGGTATTTGTGTGCATTGATTCGATTTGCTTCTTTTTGCCCTTTTGTTTTGAATCGCTTCTTTTGAATATTTCAGATGGAGCTTTTTCCCTTTTTCTGAGTTATTTCTTCTTTTTTTCTTTTTATATTGCTCTGGCTTTTAACTTCCTTTTGTTTGAAGTCGCTATTTGGTTTTGTTTTGTTTTTCTCTTGGGAACATTGCAACTTCAACTCAATCATTTTCAGCACTTTGCATATTTACGATGCGCTCAAGGAGGTCGGGCTAAAAGAGGGATGGCGGCACGCACTCTAAAAGGTATAGGCATAAGTTGTGGTTGTTAAAAAACAGCCTGTGCTCAAAGTGGGAAGTTAAGCTACGGATAATGTTATTTGGGTAAGTCGAAAGGCTCAAACGGATCAAAGAAAGCCCACGATCCTTTCCTATACCAAGTGTTACTCAGTGATTTCGCCAACAAACATTCGAGCCAAGTTCTAGATCACAACGCAATGCAATTGAACTTATTCTAAAAACTCACCACACAATGCACATGAAACGATGAGGTTGGCTTTGTTCATATCTTGAAGCATGAAAAACAATTTTTTAAGTGTCAACACAAACGAATGAGAGGTACCAGAAGAATATATGGTTTACTACTTAAGACAATCTTCCACTTGTTATTTCCTATGCACACTTAACCGTGGTTGGGTATCAACCAAGTCCATCAATGATTCTTAATTATTTTTTTGTATTTTGAATAAAGGGTACCGAACCTAATAGGGTCGCTTACGATTCTCATCTTTTGACGAATCGAAAAAGTGGAAGTTCGTGCGTAAAAGGTTATAAAAATATATGTTTAAAAAAATCATTCATGATAGGATAGTAAAGTAAAAATTGTATAAATCGGATGATTGTCCACTATGGGACGTAATGCAAAGTAAAAATAATTGTCCACAATAGAATGAATGCAATAAAAAAATGATTATCCACAATAGGACGATGTAAATAAAAATGAATATCCATTATAGGATGAATGAAAAGATTGATAAATCGATATGTCCCTCTCTACGGTGGACAAGGAAGTGCGCTCTTTTTATTATTATTTTTTGATTTTTTTAGTGTCATTTAACCCGAGAAGGGCTACTCATTTATCACAATCGTAACAAAGGAGAATTTACACTCGTAGTTCAGAAGATAGGTTATAAAATGTAAGATTGAAAAGAATTTATCCACTGATAAGATAGTAAGTAAAAATTGTATGCTGATAAAAAGTGATTGTCCATATTAGGATGAATGCAATGAAAAAATAATAATCCACAATAGGATGTAATGAAAAAAGATTGTCCATTAGGATGTAATGAAAAAGATTGATAATCCGAAATCATATTTTTCATTTTGATTTGATTTTTTTTAGGGTGTCGCACTAAAAGGGTTACTCTACGTATCACAATCGTATGGTGAGAATCGACACTCGTAGTTCTGCAAGGATATGTTGTAAAAATGGTATGATATAAAAAATTATGTAACGTAAAATTGAACATATCAATGAATTTGCAAAATATGTAACAAAACAAAAGTATAGACAAATTAAAGTGACGACTGTCAACTGTGTTGACTGACTTTTTCCAATCAAAACGCTCTTTCGTCATCTTTGTGAAAAGCCTTTGGCTTTGTTCTTTCCTCGGAGTATATCCAGAAATAATGTTTTAGAATGACCGCCCGACTGTTCATAAGAACGATCAACCTCGCAAAAATAAAAGCACCACAGTGAAAGGAGGAAAGTCACGTAAAGAATAATAAAATGTGAATGTGTAATAGTATAGTCAAAGACTTCGATTGCTTCACAAGGTCCGAGAGTTGATGTTCAAGAACGCTTTTATTCTCGAGCAGATGACACAATGCTCAAGAGTCGTAAGCTTACATGATATGATATGTACAAAATTGAAGAAATTAATTATTGCATTAAATAATATGTACAGAGATAAAAGAAGAAAAATAGCAAACAAACTGCGCGGGAATTAAATATGCGCCCCCTATCATGCATGGAACCTCTCTTATGCCGTAGATGGGCCTAAACGCCAAATATGAGAGATTATGACAGATTAATCCAAGTCACAAACTATGCTTTTTGTTGAAATGGCGACAAAATGTATGTACATTTTCCAACATCGCATGTCATGATTAGGCTTTGGATTAGTCCATCATTATCACGCTACAAATAATATGTTGATGCGGTCGCTGGGGAGAGCGAGACCCACGATAATTTTGGTGATTTAATCGCGGAGTCGATGCCATGGATCGACCCACCTATGGTGTATGTATGCATGATTAAAAATAAAGTGGTATAGCTCTATCCTAAATTTACTAAGATTAGGCGCATCGACTCAAGGTTCCCGAGCTGACTGCCGAAAGTGAGAAGGCTACGCGCCAACCTGGATGGTCCTGACACTGCACAAGATATACCAACTCTCCTAAAATTTTGGAAATTTGAAAGAAGTTACAGGCGCAAAAAACACACCTCAAGGTAATGTGTGATAGTGTCAATTTTCCATGGGGAAGAAATATGAGCGAATGCCAATTTAAGGAAAGCAATAAAAGAATAAAGCAATATATGCAAAAATTTCACAAATGAAACATATCAAAACATTAAATCAAACAATGAGCAAAAAGTAAAGCACAATAATAATTAACCTGGGTTTGCTATGGTTAAGAACCCAAATTCCTGAGTCGCCATGCCGTCACGACCGATTTTTTGACTATGGGCCATGACGCTATGGCGCGATTCCTCCGGATTGATAAAAATGCTTGCTGGCGAGTCGCCACCTAATTATTCTAAGGTGAATTAGGCACTAATGTTTAACTAAAACTCAGAAATAACTCCAATTTTGTGGTCTACGAAACTAATGAAATTCTGGATAAGGGTTCTTTATTATCCTAAAGGGAAGGGGTTAGGCATCCTTTAAGATCCGCTAACTTGCGGTTATCCGATCAAATTCAGGTTAATTGCTATGCTAAGAAAAAGTGCATGTTTTACAAGTATAAAAATAATATTGCAAGTATTTAATGAAATGATGCATTTGTACCGACGTGCATTTGTATGACAATAATATACATGTAAAGCTAAAAAAAAAAAAAGAATATGAATATGCATTCGTATGAAAATTGATAAAAATGTATGCAATGTGATTTCTTATGGGCGACGGGCCTAAAAATATATAAACTAGCGATTAACGATTTTAAAACTAACCGAGCCTAAAAATAAATGAACTAGCAATGGGTTTCAAGTTTTAGACTACCCTATTAATTAATTCTATGTTTGCCTATTCTAAACATTTCAATAATTTCACGAGTACAATAATATTACAATACATGTAAATAAAGTCAATTAAGAAAGTAAATGACAACAACAAAATAAATAATCTCCTAAGGTTATTTGCCTTCTTTGACTTTATCTGCAAGCTGTCAAGAATAAACGGTTAGAAACAATTAAATATACATCAACTTCAATCCGTGATCCAAAACAATAAATGTTTTTATTACGAGGGCCTGTACTTAAATTTTGAAAAGATCATTCCAATCACGCCGTAGTTAAGTAACATATGACTCGTTGGTCATTTTAGTTGCCTTGCCTATCGAACATGTTGGTCTCTCGGGTGAAAAGATTTAAGTTTCATCCTTGCCTGTGCTTTATTTTCCGCCTTTTACAACCGTGGAGGCCTCAAAAAATCGACTTATATTTTTCATCGCCAATGTAGTATCGTATTCAGATCAAGAAATTAAAAATCAGAATCAGACAGCAAAGACAGAAAGCAGGCAAGAAATGTAGCGTAAAAATCGAGGCAAATTCCTTAGAAGACGGATGTTTAGTAAATAAAAATAAAAGAAATATCCGCCTGGATGTTAAAAAAACAATAAAAGCAAAGTGAAATGAAAATGAAAAAGCGCGGCCTCGAATTCAATTTCATCGGCCTAAAATGCAGTATTTAATTCAAAACAGTAAACAGTAAAACAGTACATATCCGTGGCACGGATGTTTAAAACGGTAAATTAAAGAAACAGAGAAACGAAAGAAGAAAAGCGCGGCCTCGAATTTAATTTCATCGGCCTATGTAGTATTAGATAAAACAAATAAACAAATGTAATCCAAGCTGTACGGATGTTTAAAACAGAAATCTAAAAGAGAAACAAAGAAAGAAAGAAAGAAGAAGAAAAAGAAAGAAAAAAGCGCGGCCTCGAATTTAATTTCCGGCTAAGTGTAGTGTTAGTTAAAACAAATAAAACAAAGAATCCATTGTACTGGATGTTAAAAGAAAATAAAGAAACAGAGAAACGAACGAAAGAAAGAAAAGCGTGGCCTCAATTTAATTTCATCGGCATGTGCGTTGTTTAATTCAAAAACAAAGAAACAAGAAAAAGACATATCCGTTGCACGGATGTTTAGAATAAGAAACAGAGAAACAAACAAAAAAGCGGCCTAATTTAATTTATCTACCAAAATGCGATAGTTAAAATGATAAACAAAGAAAATACAAGATATCCGTGGTATGAATATTTAAATGCCAAAATAAACCAACAATTTTCAATTAAGATGTCCGACCCGAATTCTCGAATTTTGACCCGACACTCAACAGTTGATCCGCCCGGATTTCAAGTTGACAATTTTAATCAAACATTTTTTTTTTGTATTTTTCGATAACCAACAACAAAATATTAAAATCCAAAAAATGGAATTATTATACAGATCTGGCCGACTCCGACCAATCAAAGAAACTCAACCCAAATGTAAATCAATCTAATCAATTTTTCTTGTATTTTCAGATAGCCAACAACAATATATATAAAATACGCAAAAATGAAATTTACTTGATCTCAGACTAATCAATCAGATCAAGACCCACCAATCAGGATTGACGACTGACCAAATCATTTTTTTTATTTTCGGATAGCCAATAGAAAATAAAACACAATTAACTGGAAATTTAACTAAATCTGTCGAATTCGACCCTGTCAAGGACCACCCGAATCGGATATTTTCAACCCGAATCGATTTTCTCCAAATCACAGATAACCAACAACACAATATAAACATAAAAATCACTTTAAAACAATTTTAAAATATATGCATATATATGTATATATATCATTATTATTAGTATTATTTGCATTTTTTATTTGTCATTTGCATTTTTTATATCACAAGCATACTTTTATCCTAATATTATATGTTATTTTATTTTCGCAAAACGACATTGCATTTTTATTTTTTATTTAAGCATCATGCATTTCACAAATATTATATTTTATCATATTATCATCTCTACAATTTATAATTTTTTGCAAAGCTTTTTATTTGTTTATATATAATAAAACTTTTTTTATATTTTTTTAAACCCATAACCCTTTTCATTTCCCCCCAAAACAACTTCTACTCAACCCAAAACAATTCCTACCCAACCCAAACTAAAACCCATTTTCATCCAAGCCCAACCCATCACCCATTTTATTTCCCCAACCCAAAAAAAACAAATACCCAAACCCAACCGAAAGCCCCCCCCGATCGGCCCAATACCCAATTTCCTTTCCCTTTCTTCCCCCCTTTTAAACTAAAACCCTACAAACATTCCATATTTTTTTCATCTCTCTCTCTCTCTCAACCGCACACACCCCACACCCATGCCCCTACGAGTGTCAAAAATATTAAAAATTGCAAATAAAATCATAAAAGATGGGACAAAATTGGGTGTCAACATCCCTTACCTCACTGCCCCAATCCCCTGCCTCCGTCCACCAGTATCGTACATCACTACCCCAATAGCACCCGTCAACCACCCATCTGCCCCCAACGACACCACAACCCCCGCCATCCTATTGCCCACACTTCTCGTCAGCCTAAAAGTCTCATTTTTGACCCACCGTATGGAAACTCATGCTCAACATGGGATTTTCAAATCGAAAGTCCACTTTAAATTATACACTCATACCATCTCACGTATACCTAAAAACCCAAAATTAGTCAAGCTTGACCAGAATTGAAATGCGGTCATGCGTGAGGAATTTAATGCGCTCTACACAGCGCACTTGGGATCTTGTCCCGAGACCAGAGAGGGTGAATGTGATTCGTTGCATGTGGCTATATCATCACAAATTCAGAAATAATGGAGAGCTTGAACGTCATAAGGCGAGACTTGTGGCTAATGGCACGGGGCAACAAGAGGGAGTTGATTGTGGTGAGACATTTAGTCCGGTGGTTAAACCAACCACCATTCACACTTTTTTTAGCATAGATATGGGAAAGAATTGGTTGATTCATCAGCTTGATGTGAAAAATACATTTTTACATGGGGATTTGAAAGAAACTGTATATATGCATCAACCACCTGACTTTGTGTAGCATTCGACTCCTCACTATGTCTGTCGGTTTTGGAAGTCACTTTATGGCTTGAAACAAGCCCCAGAGCTTGGTATGACCGTTTTGCCACTTACATCTTGCAGATTGGGTTTATGTGCAGCAAAAGTGATAACTCACTTTCTATTTTTCATCGAGGTAATGACACTGCATACCTTTTACTCTACGTCGATGATATTGTCCTGACTGCCTCCTCTGATTTGCTGAAAAATGAGATCATTACCATGCTCAAAACTGAATTTGCCATGACAGACTTGAGTAAGTTGAGTTATTTCTTGGTGATTTTCGTGACCAGATCCGATAATGCAATGTTCCTATGTCAGCGTAAGTATGCCGAAGAGATTATTTAGAGGGCTAAAATGGCAAACTGAAAAATCATGCCCACTCCAGTCGACTCAAAGTCGAAGCTTAGCGCAGATGACGGAGATTCAGTGCTTGATCATTCTCTTTATAGGAGTCTCGCTGGTGCACTTCAGTATCTTACTTTCACTAGGCCCGATATTGCCTATGTGGTTCAACAAGTGTGTTTGTTCATGCATGATCCCAATGAGCCTCACTTCACATCTCTTAAACGTATCATTCAGTATGTTAATGGTACTCTTGACTATGGATTACATATTTATCCATCTGCACCGACCATGGTGATATCATATACGGACGCAGATTGGGGCGGCTGTCTAGACACACGTCGATCTACTTCCGGCTATTGTGTATTTTTGGGTGATAACCTCATCTCATGGTCTGCAAAACAGCAAGACACATTTTCCCGTTCGAGTGCAGAAGTAGAATATAGAGGCGTTGCGAAAGTTATTGCCGAAATTTATTGGCTCAGAAACCTCATTCTAGAGCTTCATTGTCCCTTACGTAAGGCATCTCTCGTCTATTGTGATAACATATCTGCTATTTACTTATCTCATAACTCGGTTCAGCATCAACGAACTCAACATATTGAGATAGATATTCATTTTATTCGTGAGAAGGTTGTCATTGGCCATGTTCGGATGTTACATGCTCCCTCTTCCTATCAGTACACAAATATATTCACTAAGGGACTTCCTCGGCGGCTGTTCCTTGACTTCAGATCCAGTCTCAGCGTTCGGCCTCCTCCCGCTCCGACTGAGGGGGTGTGATAGAGAATATATTAATATTTTTCATATATTCTGTAATTATTATTCTAGTGTAAAGGGCAGTTCGGTGCAATTATGTAAAGTAGAGATTCTTCTCCAATTAGGTTTAGATATCATTCTCCAATTAGGTTTTGTAATTACACCTATATATATTGCATTAATGAGAAGGCTCCAACCAAAGATAATTACACTATTCTACCGCATTAAAATGTTGGCTAAAATTTTACCACTTCTTTTTGTGCTTTCACTTGGAGCTTTATTGTTGGTGCTAGAAATTTACCAAACGAAAATGATTCTCTTGTTGCGGCAAAATATGGGGCTACTGATTTCCAAGGAGGGTTAGATGACAATATTGGTGGTGGATCTGCTGCTGATAGTAGAACCTCAGGTGGTTTTTAGATTGTTTTTAGTAATATTTAAAAAAAATAGAAATGAGTTTGAAGGCTATATAAGAGGACTTGATATTTCAGTATTTATTTTTAAATACAATATAAGTTGTAAATTCAAACGAATTGACCATTCAAGATTGCCTCCTTTCAAGTTTCAACTCTATCTATTATGCTTGCTTTAAAAAGTCGTTATGTTAATGTACAACAGTGCCAGAGCTTGGTTAAAGAAAAAGGAAATAAAAAATTTGTTAGCTACGGATTTAACGATAAATTATATTAGCAATGAAGTAGGTGATTAATTTTAATTTTTTATAGTGGTCATTAACTTACCGTATATATTGTGAGTTTTTGTTGTATGACGAAGAAACTTGTCTGTATTTTTCTCAAACAGTATAGCGGCAAAATGGTTGAAGAAAGTTCTTTTCACACCTCAAATTGAGTTCGAGCCTCTCTTCGTGATTATTTACTAGTACTAATTTTCGTGTGCACGTGTAACCTAGCGATCATTATAAAATTTATGTGTTTATCTAACAGGTGGGAATGGGATTGGTTTGGGAGTATCCATTCGTGGGGGCGTTAGCGCTGGAATAGGAGGAAGGTTGAGTATGGGTGCTGGGCCCATTAGTGGAGGAGCTGAAGGTAGAGTTGGGGTTGGAATTGGAGCTGGAGTTGGTGCAGGTGTCGGTGCTGGAGGCATGGGTGGTGGCACAGGCGGCATCCCTGGCAGTGGTGTAGGAGGTAGCAGGAGGCCTGGTGGTGGAGTAGGTGGCAGTGGAAGCGTTGGTGGTGGAACTGGTGACATCCCTGGCGGTGGAGTAGGCGGCGGCGGCAGTGTTGGAGGTGGGACTGGTGGCACCCCTGGCAGTGGAGTAGGCGGTAGTGGCAGCATTGGCGGTGGAGTAGGCAGTAGTGGCCACATTGGCGGTGGAGTAGGTGGCAACATTGGCCGCGGAGCAGGCGACAACATTGGCGGCGGAGTAGGTGGAGCTGATGGTGGAACTGGAGGAGGATTTAGCAGCGGATGGCCATGAAACTAACGTAACTAGCAGTGGCGTCAAAGCTATTGTATTAATATTACCACTTGCATTTTAATTTCATGTTGTGCTTTATGAGATGTGTGAGTAGTATGTAATGTTATGTTGGTTAATAAATTGAGGGGAAAAATCGTGTATGAAGTCATTCTAGCCTGAGCAATCATTCCTTCTTTTTTGTTTTTAATTCCACTATATTAAGGGATCAAGGAAGGGGAAACATGTTGGAAATTTACTAATGTGAAATTGAGTTTATACCGTCTTGAATGACTTAAACATACGGGCCCTGTATACCGGAAATAAAATTTCTTCGTACATGTATAATCTACTAAGTGAGTAGATGATGTTAGTGTCAATTATCGTCAAATTTCGTTAAGAAATGAAAAAGATATTGGTACACAAAATAAGATGTTTGAGACATGAAAAGATTGAGTGTTTTTTGCCAAAAAATAACTAATTTCCCTCATTGGTAGAAGATGGAGAATTTATTCAATATATAAACTCTAAGTTTGAGTAAAGGTTTGAGAGGGTAACTCATGTGTTTAGAAGAAAGAAGATCTAGGTGAGCTTGGGTTCAAGGCTAAAGCCCCACACGCTCGCCGCCGCCGCCCGTTCGTGTTTCGACAAATCATTTTATCTTAAAAACAGAGAGTCATCTCTCGACTCAGCAAATCATTGTTTCAAATTTCATCTTTTGCAACACCATTTTTTACCTACAAAACATTAAGAAAAAATTAAACTCACACTTACTATGTTTCTACAACATTGTTAGTTTATTGAGCAATCACCATTGATGGTCATTTTGATCAATTAAGTTTAGGCCTCTAGGGCCGGTCTGATTTTAATTAATTTAAGAGGCTTGGATTCGAGTTTTGAGGTTTTAGAATAAAAAAAATAATAGGAAGTATTTTTTTTCTCTTTTAGTGAATTTTATAAGCACGAAGTTAAATTAGCGGAGTTAATAAATCTCGAAGATAAGTAGATTATACCCAAAAAAAAAATTAAAAAGCTAAGCTTAAAATATATTGGAAATTGTTTAAGATAGTAGTATTAGGCTATTAGCCGACCAGCTTTTTATTCTTTCATTCTATTTAATTTGAGAAAGGTCTCTCTTTACGAACACATTATTAGTTAGGAAATGATTCATTGATTAATGTTCTTCTCAATAATACAATATATACAAGTATAATATTATTTGTCTTATGGAAGACTAATCTAACTTACCTAAATTATAAGATGCTACTTAATTACAAAATATTACATAATCAATCAATAATAATGGATGGAGGTAATTATGGGATTGCCCCATAATTACCGTGTGCTAATAGTCCCTCGCAGTCTTAGCGGGAGGTTCACAGATGTTGAGACTGTCCCTGAAATCATCAAAAAGTACGCGCGAAAGCCCTTTGGTGAATATATCAGCAATCTGATAACGGGAAGGGACATAAAGAACTCGGACTTGTCCACGGGCAATTTTTTCGCGGACAAATAAGATATCCATTTCAATGTGTTTTATGCGCCGATGCTGAACATGATTGCCGGATAAGTATATCGCACTCACATTGTCACAATAAACCATTGTTGCCTTTTCAATCGGACATTGTAGATCCAATAGCATATTACGAAGCCAACATGATTCAGCAACCACATTGGCTACACCTCTGTATTCTGCCTCAGCACTAGATCGAGACAGTGTGGATTGTCGTTTGGACAACCATGAAACAAGATTGTACCCCAAGAACACACAATAACCGAAGTGGAACGTCGTGTGTCCGGACAACCACCCCAATCTGCATCTGTGTAGGCTGAAATATGCTTGATGGAGGACTTATACAGATGGAGGCCGAAATGGAGAGTACCCTTCACATACCGCATAATCCTTTTTATAGCCCCCATATGCTCATCCTTCGAATCATGCATGTGTAAACAAACTTGCTGAATCACATAGGAAATATCGAGTCTCGTAAACGTCAGATACTGTAAGGCTCCTGCAAGGCTTCGGTAAAGTGTCGGATCACTATATGGAGTACCGATTGTGTTACTCAATTTCGCCTTTGTGTCAACTGGAGTATGTGGTGGTTTATAGGAAGACATCCTTGTTTTTTCAATTATTTCTTCGGCATATTTCTTTTGACTCAGAAATAGACCACCTGCATATTAGGTGACTGCAATGCCAAGAAAATAATTCAACGTACCCAAGTCATTCATTGCAAATTCTGCTGCAAGAAGAGACATGATAGACTGGCGAAGTGAAGTGGATGATGCTGTGAGAATAATATCATCAACATACAAAAGTATATTGGTCATGTCAGCGCCCTTCCGATAAATGAACAATGACTTATCAGACTTGCTGTGATAGAACCCCAACTTGGAAACGAATCCTGCAAAACGGTTATACCATACCCTAGAAGCTTGTTTCAAATCATATAAGAATTTCTTCAACATGCAAAAGTGATATGTATGTGAATAGTCTCGGAAACCCAATGGCTAATGCATATACACTGTTTCCTGTAAGTGGCCATGTAAGAATGCATTTTTAACATCCAACTGATGAATGGGCCAAGATTTGGAAAGAGCCAGAATGAGAACCGTCCGGATAGTTGCTCGCTTAACTACCGGACTGAATGTTTCACAACAATCGACCCCAACCTGCTAAGACTTGCCATCACCAACAAGACGGGTTTTGTATCTCGCAAAAGAACCGTCAGAATTCTTCTTATGACAAAAATCCACATAGATCGAATGACATTCACATTAGGCGGGCGTGGTACTAAGTCACACGTCTTATTATTAATAAGAGCATTAAATTCGTCTAACATGACAACTTTCCAATTCTGGTCGGACAGGGCCGCTTTGGGATTTTTTGGTATAGGTGACGGTTGTTCTGTGGATAGTAGGTTAAATTGACGTTTGGGTCGAAAGATCCCATGTATAGCACGAGTTTCAATAGTACGGGCTGTTCGGGAATGGTAATGGGCCGAGGGGGAGTGTGATGGTTGGTGTTAGGTTTGTTTACAGATGTAGGTAAGGGAGCAGTGGGCTCCCCCACTTGGGTCTGCCGCTACGAGAACATGACTGGGTCGAGACCCTTGGCAGCACGGCTGTGGTCTCCAATCCAGTCCCATTTTGTGGATGGGTCAAAACATGCTGGTTATTTTGGAGAGGTGGTTCCACATGTAATTGGGTATAGAGATGGTGGTGTAAAATCGGATGTAGTCCATTATCCAAAAAATTATATGAAGGTGAGGATGCCACATGAGATTTTGCAAACGGGAATTTAGACTCATCAAAAATCACATGACGACAGACAATTATTTTCCCATTCGTCAAATCATAACATTTATATCTCTTATGATTTTGTGGGTATCCCAAAAACACACAAGGAGTAGATCGAGACTGCAATTTGTTAATGGAAGTAGATGGAAACAAAGGATAACACAAACATCCAAACACCCTTAAATGTGTAACAGATTGGAGACGATGATATAACATTTGGGTAGGAGACACATTGGATAACAATTTACTAGGAAGAATATTTAAAAGGTAGGTAGCCATTTGAAGTGCATGATGGCAAAACTTTTGTGGTGTGAAAGAATGCACAAGAAGAGAGCGAATCATATTATTAATCGTTCAAATTTTTCTTTCGGCTTTTCCATTTTGTGGTGAAGTGTGTGGACACGAAAGACGCAAAGACATCCCATTTTGGTGACAGAAATCATTAAAATGAGCATTTATAAAATCCTCCCCATTGTCACATTAAATTTTTTTAATGCTTTTGTCAAATTGAGTTTTGATAAAAACACTAAATTGTTTAAAAATGGTGGTGTTTATGATTTATGTATCAATGGAAAAGTCCACAAAAAATCGAATAATCATCTAGAATAAGCATATAGTATTTATGACATGCAGAACTCAAAACATGTGATGTTCAAAAATCACAATGCACAATATCAAATGGCATATAAGTATGAGAATTAGAAGAGGCAAAATGAAGCTTAACATGTTTACCAAACACGCAAGATTGGCAAACAAAAGGGTCCAAAGGTTTATTATACAAAACCAAATTATTCTTCCTAAAATTACTAAAAATTTGTGCTTCTAGGTGTCCCAAACGATTGTACCATAGAGTATGAGAAATGACAGCAAATGTTGATGGTTTGTTCATGCTATTTTTGGAAACAGAGGTGATGAGAAACATTATTGTCAATTATAAAGCGTCTAACATAGATCATGTTTTTAATTAGATTTGGTGCATGCAAGACATTTTTCAAGTGTAAAGGCGGGTGTGGAGTGGGTAGTGTTACCTGACCAATACCACGAATTGGAATTTCATACCCACTGCCGACAACAATATTTTTATTATTGCTCATATTATAATAAGATGAGAGATTACATTGAGATGTCGTCATGTGTGACGTAGCCCCTGTGTCCATGTACCATGACTCATCGGGAACACTTAAATGCATGTTATTCATGGCATGTTCAATGTCAGTGGGTGCATAGCCTACCGAAGATGGTGCCTGAGCCGTAAACGCATGATGGGGATGAGACCCTAGAATTCCGGGTTGGCGAGTTGAAGGTGGAGGCCTGTCCCACGAAGAAGTAGGGTACGGACATGGCGGGGTATCCCACTGTGGGGCCCAAGCCCACGATAGGTACTGCCCCCACTGATTAACGTCGTTGCTGCCTGGATGCCACTGCGCGCTGCCGCCGGCAGGTTGGCCACCGCCACGACCTCATCCATTTTCACCATTATTTTTTCCTTTGTTATTGTTACGATTTGAACCCCGTTTTTTGCCATTATTTTGACGATTATTATTGCTCCCCGAACTAGAATTTTGAGGCTCCGAATTCGTGGAAAAAAAGTTGGTGGAGCGAGAGCGGTGTCGGCGATGGATGCTCCAGAAGATGCTTGTTTTGCCTTCCTTGTTTCCTCGAGAATTAACCTCGAACGGGCCTCATAAAAAGGAGGGAATGGATTACTTTGCTGAATGAGCGTAGCAACCCCATCATATTGTTCATTCAATCCGGCAATCAACTGAATGACTAATCGTTGATTTGTCACGGGCGAACCAACGTTGGATAATTGGCCCGCAAGCATCTTTAATTCTTGACAATAGGCTGAGATGTTGGAAAAGTCATCCAATTTAACATTCGTAAATTGGTGTTCAAGATAAACGGCCCTAGAAATTTTGTTATCTTGAAAAATGTTTTGCAACCGTTTCCATGTCTGTTGAGCCGTAGAATTGGGTTCCAAGATGGTATGAAGAAGATCATTTCAAATTGTGCCATAAACTCATTGAAGGACTATAGCATCTAATCGAAACCATAATTTTTTGTCCACCGAGTGGTATCCGATGGTAATTCGGACGGAAGGATATGGTCAATCATCTCATAAACACGACAATGAATTCTGAATAGTTCTGCCCATGAGGTATACTGCCCTTTCTCCATTTCTAGAGTTATGAATGAAGTTCTTAACGTTATTAACGGCAAGAGCGGGATGAAAGGTTTGTTTTTCGGCCATAGGTTCCACTTAGAATCAAAAAAAGGAGAAAAAAGGGAGTTGTGTTTTGATGGAAGTGGAGAAAAAACAAGAAAACCCTTAGGGTTTGGGATGGTAGTTTTGCCGGAGGGGGGTTGGGGGGTTGGTTGAATTCGGTTAGGTTTTTTGTGAAAAAAAGGTTTAGGGTTTTTAAGTTAGGGTTTCAGCTGAAAATATTAGGAGAAAGGGAAGAAGAAATCGTGTAAGGAGAGAAAAGAATTAGAGCAAGGATCTTTTGACTCCTGATACCATGTAGGAAATAATTCCTTGATTAATGTTCTTCCCAATAGTACAATATATAGAAGTATAATATCATTTGTCTTATGGAAGACTAATCTATCTTACCTAAATTATAAAATGCTACTTAATTACAAAGTATTACATAATCAATCAATAATAATGGATAGAAGTAATTATGGGATTGCCCCATAATTACCGTGTGCTAACATATTAATGTGTCATATGATTGAACAATAATTAGAAGGACCGATCATAGTGGTGAACAACTAACCACTAAAAGCAAAGAACTAATCACTCTAAATCGTACTAATTAAAGAATCATTTTGAATACATAAGATTACACTATCATATTTTTTTGTGACACTGTAACTATTAGTATTCCAGAAAAAATATTTAATTGTATAATATGAGTCTAAAATGAAGTTAATTAAAGTAATAGATGATTTGTAAGAAATCACATTATGGACCTAACTTGATTGGAGTTGAGGCGTTATTGTTATTTTAGTATTTTCTCATTTTCATTTTATGTACAATAATTTGATTGAATATGAAATCTAAGAAAAATATTTTGAATTTTAAGATCTAAAACATAACATAAGATTGTGTAATATAAATAACACGTCCTTAATAGTAAATAAAAAATAAAATTATTATTTATTAATAAAACATATGCCAATTTCTTATTACATATAAGTATTAGAAATCACATAAAATAGAAAAAAGACAGTAGTAGTAGCTTGTATTCGAACTCTTTCATTTTTTTATAAAGTGAAATTTTCTAAGGCAGCCTAAAATGAATAGTAGACATCCAATAAAAAAGTTGATTGACATAAATAATTCATTTTAGGCCATCATCTAGAGTTTATTTTTATTTTTAAGAATTATGTAAATATATCCTTTAAAATCACTTTTCAGATAATATTAGACTCGAGTTTAATATTTGCTCATATATTTTTCAATCTTACAATAAAATATTAAGTTGACGTGTAACGTTTGAATAACTTATAAAACTTTACACTATGTTCTAATATTTATTCACATGATTTCAGTTTACTTTAAAATAAGTTTTTAGCCCGTGACCAGCTATAAATTATTTAAAAAAAAATACTAAATAAATATCTAAAAAGTAGCCGGTGTTGAATGGCTCTTTCGCGGACAAGCTGACAGGACCAGTTGCATTTCCCACGAATCACTCTTTTCGCGAAGCAGTAGTAAAACTAAAAACGGAAAATTCTTCGTGGGCAAGCGAATTTTCAATCGGCGCCTTCTTCTCGAACCCTACCATTCATCTCTTCAACACTTCAATTTTCTTTCATTCATATCAGGTCAATATCTTCCTTCTCATAATCATATTTTTCCCTTTCATATTACACAAGATCTAATTACATATATAGTCATTGATAGACGTGTTTTTTATTTGATTTTGTTGTATTGATTTAACAGTTCTAAGAGATCGTAATCGGCGATGTTAGGCGTTTTAAGGCGCAAAGTTGTTTCTAGCGCATCTGCTACTTCGGTATGAATCCTGATTTAGCTTGATACGTAGCGTTTGTTTGATTTAATTTGCATATTGTATAACGAGTTACTGAAATAATTGATGTGACGAATAATTTTGGTTTTGCTGTGCCAGTGTGTAAGGAAATCGCTGCATACGGTTCGACCTGCAGTATCTAAATCTAGAATTCCATATGTCGCACTAGAAGAGGTAAATGCCAATTTAAGATTTATTTTCTGTATATTTTATGATTTTTTTATTTAATAAGTGTTCCTAGTTCTTATTTGTAGACAAAGGTAAACTGTAATTTTATGGAGGTGAAATGATCGTTAAATTGATTTTGAATATCTTTTTAGCAAAAAAAAGAATAAGAAAAAGAAGAGCTATTTTCCTAAAGTTGTAGTCAACTTCATGGTAAGTTGTTAAATTGTGGTCATTTTTAGGATAAGCACATTATTTGATATTTAGCCACAATTTTGATATACTTGATCGTCATCAATTGGTAGTTCATGCTATTGATAGATGAATTGACAGAATCATTTTTGATATTGGTACAAGTTATCTGGAGAAGGAATATAGTTTCACATTTTTTACTCTACATTCTAGTGTAGTAAATGTTAAATTTGTTTGGATTTTTTATGCATCGGCTTCAAATTTTGCAGTGTCAGTGCTCTTAGCATAACTATTGTTAACATTGCCTGTGGTTTATCCTTACTTTCTCCTTATGCAACGAATCAGTGCTAGAATTTTTGCTGTGATCGTTTCTATAATATTATGCTTCGACTTAGTAAGCTATTCAGATTCCATCATATACTGTCTATGGCAACCCTTCTGATACTTGACCATTAAAACTCATATTTTTATCCTCCGCCTCATTATATTGAACATGAGGCTTCATGTTACTTGTCTTGCTGCTGTTTTTATTTCTAATCCCATTTAAAATGTTGTCGTGACATATTTTGAATATGAGAACAGATATCATATCTTACTAGACAATGTGGTCATGTGCGCAGTTTTAGTCAGCTTGTGCTACCTGGTATGTGTATTTAATCTATGACGACTCAATACATTTATACTGGCATCAGCTGTTATAATGAGCTCCTACTTCTTAATACAGGGTGCTCATCAAATTTGCGGTCAGAAAGGTTAGTATCTATTATTGCTAAAACACCATTCATATATTATTTGAAGGCTTAGAGCATGAATAATTGCACATTGTCCTTTCTTGAATTAGCCATTCTATTTTTTCTGCTGAGGACAAACTCAGTTGAATTTACCATTGCTTCATAGTCTTTTATCTGCATATTTTAGGGACCTAGCTCTGTGGTATTGGATCTGCTTTGTGTTTTCATTTGGTTGAAAAAAATGAGTAACTAAAAGATGACACACTCCAGTTAATTACTCTGTGTTACAGTTCCAGTGTGTGCACGGAGGAGATGGAGATGGTAGACCTCTCAGTGAATGTACCTGTTTTATAATGACAGTGTGTGCATGTCATATGGCTTGATTTTTTAAAAAAAGTTAACGGACTTAAACTAATATAGTAATTGTTGAAGTTAGTTTGTTGTGCACAACTTCATAGTGTTATCATATATATTGGAATTTTCTTCAAGGCTCAAGCATTTGTAATGTCCTAAAAGTGATAGAATAATAGTCTCACACATATTGAGATTGATATTACCTGTTTTCATCTTCCTTTCATTTTCTTTTGTGAATTTTATAATGACAAAAACTAAGCATCAAGCCCAAGCAAGTTGGAGTTGGCTATATAAATTTTCTATTCCCATTCCTCTTTGTTCATCTCATTTCATTTCATTGCTCAGTAGTTTGTCTTTTACGATAAATTAGAGGTTCTCTGAATGTCGCATTTTTCCCTATAACCAATTAAAAGGACTCCTAGCAAACAATGAGCCAGTGCAATTTGATTGGCTAACTTGTAAACACTTGAAGAAGTCTTGACATGAAGAAAATTTTATCGAAATCTCCTTTCGAATTGAAAAAAAGGAATAGAAATCAAAGACAATTAAGTATTGCTACCAATTTTAGCTGTGTTTTACTAATCAAGCCTAGATACTTCATTTTTAAGGAGGAGAGTAGAAGATGGAAAATAATGCAATGCTATTATTGATTGTATGGCAGCGTATATAAAGAATCTGTATAACACTTGTATCAACAAAGATAAACTTGAAAAGATAATGACTATCAAAATAGAACCTAAATAGGAGGAGGAAGTTACAACAATTTCTAAAGATTAGGAAACAGTAAATCATCTCTTCATGCACTGCAGAGTATCTAGACAGTGTTGGGATCTATTTTTAAGCTTGCGTGGCATATCTTGGGTGATGCCACAGACGGTGAGGAGCTTGTTGGTAGAGTGGAAATCCGTGAGGATACCCCGAAAGCTGAAGCAAATATGGAGGACCATCCCACTGTGCATCCTTTGGACCATGTGGCTGGAAAGGAACAAGGCTTGTCTTGAAGGGCATAGAATTCATATTTCTAGAATTAAGAATAAGTGTTTTCACAACATATATTATTGGTGTAAGCGTAGTTGTCCAGCGAATGTGCATCAGTTTTTGGATTTTCTAGATTTGTTAGGAGGGATGTAAGTCTTGTTTTTTGTCTCGGGATGTTTCTTGTAACGTACTGTACCATTTTGGTACCTTATTAATAAACTTTTACCTTATCAAAAAAAAAATAATTAGGAACTACATAAATAAAACTCTACAGCAGTAAGGTCTCCTAAGTAATCAGTAAATTATCCATTATTACGCCCCCGCAAGTTGGTGGTGAAAACAACACCCAACTTGGAAAATTGTCGAACAAAAGAGGCTCTTGGAAGTGGTTTAGTAAGTATATCTGCCACTTGATCAGCCGAGTGACGGTTTTGAACTTCGATATCCTTGTTTTGAACTTGTTCACGAACAAAGTGAAAATCAATAGCAATATGCTTCATCTGACTATGGAACACCGGGTCGGCGCAAATGTATGTGGTGCTGACATTGTCACAAAAGTTCCGAAGAGTGGCTGAAATACGGAATCGAAGCTCATGGAGTAGACTTGTTAGCCAATTGGTCTTAGATACAGCAGCTGCAATAGCCCGATATTCTGCTTCTGTGGAGGAACGAGAGACAAATTTTTGTTTTTTGGAGGACCATGATATCGGAGAGCTGCCAAGGTAAACAACATAACCTGTGGTGGAGGTTCGATCGAGAGGATCTCCAGCCCAGTCAGAATCTGAGTAGGCTAGGAGATGGTGATCATGTTCTTTGGCAATTCGGAGGCCAAATGAGAATGTCTGGGGAAGATACTGAAGGAGACGCTTCATGGCTCTCCAATGAGATATTAAGGGCTGGTGCATGGACTGTGAGAGTTTGCTAACAACAAATGCTATGTCCAGACGTGTAAAAGAAAGGTAATGAAGTTTACCAATTATCCACCTATAAAGAGAGCCATCAACTAGAGAATCTTCAGCAGACTCCGGGAAAACAACATTAGAAGCCATTGGCGTTGGAACACCCTTGCAATTGTGCATATTAACTTCCTGCAACAGATCTGTAATGTATTTTTGTTGAGACAACAAAGACCACCAGGATAAGAAAAGACTTCAACATCAAGGAAATAATGAAGTGGACCAAGATCCTTCAGTGAAAACCGAGTTGCAAGAGTATCAATAATGTTTTGAACACCACGAATCTGATTGCCCGTAACAATTATGTCATCAACATAAACTAGGACATAAACAATAAACTCAAAGTTATGGAGGATGAACAATGACGAATCAGATTGGGATTTAATAAATCCCAAAGTAACCAAATAATTTTTGAGTTCAATGTACCAGGCCCTGGGAGCCTGTATGAGGCCATATATCGCTTTGTGCAGCTTGCAAACATGCATCGGGTGTGTAGAAGCTTCAAAACAGGTGGTTGACGCATGTAGACTTCCTCATCGAGACGACCTTGCAGGAAGGCATTATTGATATCAAGTTGACGCATGGGCCAGCTTTGTTGTGTTGCAATTGCAAGTACGAGTCGAACAATTGCAGGCTTCATGACAGGACTAAAAGTACATTGAAAATCAAGGCCAGGTCGTTGTGTGAACCCTTTGGCAACCGGGCGAGCTTTGTACCTGTCAACAGAAGCATCAGGGTGATATTTAACCCAAAAAATCCACTTACAGTCCACCACATTTTTCGAAGGATCACATGGTACTAGCTCCCATGTCCGGTTCCGAACTAAGGCATCAAATTCAGTTTTCATAGCTTCACATCAGTTTCAGTTTTCATGGTACCTGTCAACAGAAGCATCAAGGTGATATTTAACCCGAAAAATCCACTTACAGTCCACCACATTTTTCGAAGGATCACATGGTACTAGCTCCCATGTCCGGTTCTGAACTAAGGCCTCAAATTCAGTTTTCATAGCTTCACACCAGTGTGGGACTTGTAGAGCTTGCTTAAAGGTTCTAGGTATGGAAGAAGTGGTTTGAACAACAGTGTGGAATTGTTTAGGCTTAAGGCTGTTGGTCTTAGACCGAGTAATCATATGATGAATGGGCGTAGAGTCAGAGGCAACAACGGAAGGTTGTGAGGCCATGTGAGGCGGGACAAGTGACGAGGAAGAAGGTTGTACTATAGGGTTCTGGGTCAAAGGTCCTGCGGATTGGCTGGTAAGTGATTATTGTGGGTTAAGCCTGAGCATTTAAATGGGGAGAATGGGAATTGGCGAGGCAGAAACATTTGGTTGAGGTGAAGTGTGGCTGGAAACTAAATTTTGTATGATGAGAGGGGGCAGTGGAGATGCTGGAGAAGGAGAAGAAGTGTCAGATAACCGGGAAATTGAATTACCTGAGACGATGGTACCTGTTGGGGCAGCAGAGACGGGTGAATGCGTGTACACGGGCTGCTGCACAATCTGAGTAGGAAACTCATACTGTGGTGGTTGTTCAGTTGAACAAATTTCCCAAGATACATTTTTATTTTGTGTGTTTTTCAAATGGGAAAAAATATTTTCAAACCGGAACTGATTTTCCAAAAATAAGACATCGCGTCATAAATAAAATTTGAAAGTTAAAGGATCAAAACATTGATGGAAGTAATGTTTATTCGAAAATCCTAAATGAACACATGGTGTCGAGCGGGGCTCTAATTTGTTTTTGGCATATGGTTTGAGCCATGGATAACACAAGCAACCAAATACTTTAATTGAGTCATACTTCGGCATAGTTTGAAATAAAATTTCAAAGGGGCTCTTATGCTGAAGGTTGGGTGTGGTTAGCCTGTATATAAGATAAACAGCTTGTTGACAGGCAAAACTCCAAAAGTGTGAGGGTAAAGAGACTTGGTGCAGCAAGGTTCTAGCAGTTTCAATAACATGTCGGTGTCGTCTTTCGACTAGAGCTACTCTTTGTGGAGTATATGGGGGTGACACTAAGTGCTTTATGCCATGTGTTTTGAGATAGAACTGTAAACTCTGAAGTTCACCACCACCATCAGTGTAAAAATATTGAATTTTGGTGTTGAACCTTCTTTCAAGCAATGGATGTAGATTTTGAAAAAAACTTCCGAAGTTCCATTTTTTTTAAAGTGAACAACCACATGTATTTTGAAAATGGATTAACAAATAACACATAATATCTCTTTTTATCAATTGACAAAATCGGAGATGAATCCCATAAATCGCTGGAAAGGATTTGTAGCGGCTTATTACTTTGCAATGAATTTCTGAAAAAGTCAACCTGTGCGTTTTATTTGAATAACAGGAATTACAAATGGAACTAGCTTTAGGATCTGAAACAGGAAGGGAAAAATTATTCAAGACAGTATTTAAAACTTGGCGACTAGGATGTCCTAAACTCTGATGCCACAGGTAAATTGGAACAACCACATTGCATTGAGGAGAACGATGTGTACAGCCCGGCGGCCACTCATATAACTCATTTTTATTCTGTCCGCGAACTAGAGACGCCTCCATACTCAGATCCTTCACAAGATAATGAGAAGGAAAGAATTCAATAGATGAATGATTGTCAAGGCAAAACTTAGAAACAGAAATAAGATTATTTTTTATGGCAGAGGAGCATAAGGTATTGAGAAGTTTGAAATTATGATTTGATGCACTTATGTTAGCGTTACCGATATGGGATATTGGAATAGTGTTACCATTGTCCATAGCTATCTCTTCGATGCCGTGGTAGTCATGTACGGTGGCTAGGCTTTGAGCATCAGAGGCATTATGATGAGTGGCTCCACTGTCCACGATCCAAGGGTTCTGTTGAGGAGAAAAACGAGCAGCAAAGTTTGCCCGGGCTTGCAGATGATTATGTGACTGCGATCTGCAGACTCTAGCAGAATGACCTACGCGATCACATAGTTGGTAGCGAAGATTTTTGTCAAAGGATTGCTGCTGGTTGTTTCTTCGTGGGCGCCATGGTTGTGCTTGCCGTTGCTAGTTGTTGGCAGAAGTGTTCGGACCCGGACGACAATTGCTGCAGTTAGGATTATTACCCTGGCGAGGAGGAGTTGAGGTTGTCTTTTGTACTACAACAGCAGTAATAGGTTCCTCATGCTTTAGGAAAAGCTCATGATCCAGAAGTTTCTCATAAAGCTCTTCATAGGAAATTTTAGAATCTCGAGCACGAATGGCAGCAGAGAGTTCTCAAAATTCAGATCCAAGTCTACTGAGAATCTTAACGATGAGTTCCGGGTTTGATACAGGGGCGCCAGTAGTTGCAAGTTCATCACAAAGTGATCGAACTTGATGTAGATAATCTGTGACCGGACGAGAGTTTTTAGTGAGGCGAGCCAATCGGTCTCACAAGCTGAAAATTCTTGTTTGAGATTTGTTCGATACGCAGTATGCAAAGCATCCCTGGCAGTTTTGGCAGAGCCTGCAACAGCAACAGTGGGGGCAAGTGTAAGATCAACGGAGGTCAAGATAGCATTTTGAATCAACTGATCTTGGCGATACCAGGAAATGAACTCAGGGTTGTCAACATCTTGATTGTTTTGAGAGAGTAGGGGCAGGGATGGAGCCATCGAGATGCCCATAGAGATTGTGACCACGCATAAGCATTGAAACTTCACAGGGAGAAATTGTGACTGCCAGTTAATTTTATGGGGAGTTGTGTAACAGGATTAAATTGGACAATAGTAATGGCGTTGACTCCATCAGCATTGGTCACAGAAATAGTAGTAGCCATTTGAGTGTTTGGGCGAGTAAGCTGAAAAAAAGGATCAACTCGTGGGAGTTTAGTGTTGCTCGGATACCATAAAGAAGAGAGTAGAAGATGGATAATAATGCAATGGTATTATTGATTGTATGGCAGCGTATATAAAGAATTTGTACAACACTTGTATCAACAAAGATAAACTTGAAAAGATAGTGACTATCAAAATAGAGCCTAACTAGGAGGAGGAAGTTGCAACAATTCCTAAAGATTAGGAACTGCATAAATAAAACTCTACAGGAGTAAGGTCTCCTAAATAATCAGTAAATTATCCGTTATTAATTTTTAGTCCAACCAAAAACCATATATTCTCCTAATTTATAATATGCATTTACCCAATTCGAAGTGTATAGGCTCCGGAATGTTCGGATACGACAATTTTTCATAAAGGTACCTTGTTGTGATGCTTGAATTTTCCTTCATTCGTGGTCCCTGGGGATTCATATAGCCGACCCTAACATGTTTGGGATTGAGGCATATTTGTTATTGCATGTTAACTAGAAGAAATATGAGACTTGGCTATATCTTTATGCTCTCTCTCTCACACACACCAGCTGTTTATATGAATTATTGCATTGCTTGCAGGGGAGCTGTGACCAATCTTTGCTCAAGTCCAATACAACCAAATTGGAACAGGCCTTTTTGTGCAAATAGTGGTATTTCTTGTAGTAATTAAGCTTAACTGGATTGTCGATACAAATGAAATTAGTCATGGACATGCTTACAGTGAAGATGTTATTGTTCAAAAACGTTACTTGGTCTCTTGGTATTGTTCCTGCAATTGATCATGGTCCCATCGCCTGTATTCTTTAGCATTTTTGAACATATAAATTATCATTTGGGATACTCCTAAGTCAGTTGTACCTTCTCTTCTAAATTATTATCTTCACATCATTTAGTGAAGTTACCCTTTCCTTTTCCTTTTCCTTTCTGTTTTGGGATTGTGGTCTTATGTAGATACTAAAAACCGTTACAGGCGTCTTATGATTTCCTATTACGTGCCAAATTTGCTGTGGTCATTTGCAAATATCTCTTTGGGAGTCGAGGAATTATTTGCATTATCTACCCAAAGAATATAGCTAGTTAGCAGTTCCAACCCTGTATAAAGTTCTATGTCATCTCTAGCATCAAGACTGTCATTGTCATCAACATCGATGCCATCAAGAAGGACCTACCTGTCATCTTAACCTCATAGGAACTGTGTGATCACTCTATTCAACAAGTGGAAAGCATTATCGTTAAAAGAATATATGATAAAATGCTAACTCAATAAGTTTCATTGACCCTTTGTTATAGATAGAATCTGGTGGAGTAGAATTTAAGAATTAGTAGGAAATTGGCACTTCGTTTACAGTGTGAATAATGAGGGATTTTTTAAAGTGCATTCTGAAATAGTTTGTGGATTGGTTCCATTTGTTTTTTAACTGCTTTTTCTTTTGCTTACTCCTTTCTCTGCCAACCTTTTCCCTTATTCTGTATTAGTACAGTTACTCACATATTTTTCTTTTATTTGCCTGTCATAATTGTAATGAAGGTGATACTGTTGACGCTGTTGTTCCATATATGGGAGAATCGATAAGTGATGGGACACTGGCCAAGTTCCTAAAGAGTATGTCTTTATTGATATAGTCCCTGATCTATTTTCTATCCAATAGTATTTATTGAGTCTCTGTACTTACTCTCTTTATTCTTTCCTTCTATGTGAGCAGATATTGGTGACAGAGTAGAAGTTGATGAACCAATTGCTCAGATTGAAACAGATAAGGTACATAACTTCTAATATTAGTTGATTTTGGTCACCTTTCTCTTAGGTCTCTGTGGAGATTAATGGCTAATATTTGAATGGTCTTTACTTTGACAGGTGACAATAGATGTTACCAGTCCTGAAGCTGGTGTAATCCAAAAGGTAGAACATCTTTGGCTGCCACTGGAACTCTGCTTCCCACCCACCCACCTAGTTTATTACATTTTTGTTTTGTGATCAACAGCTTCTGAATCTGGTTTTGAATACCTGTAGTTTGTAGCCCAGGAAGGGGACACTGTCGAACCAGGCAATAAAGTTGCTATCATTTCAAAATCTGGTGAGGGTGTGGAACATGTTGCTTCATCTGAGAAGCCCTCTGAAAAAGCAGCTCCTCCAGCTGAAGATAAGAAAGAGGAAAAGGCAAAACCTCAAGTTGAGACAACTCCCGTCAGGGAGAAGGCTAAGGAAAGTTCACCGCCACCCCCTAATCGCTCTCCTACAGAACTCCAACTTCCCCCCAAAGACCGCGAAAGACGAGTGAGTCAACAATTGATGTTTTAATCTCACTGTCATGGCACTACTCATTTATGTTTGTTGGCAATGACTGTGTTAACTTTTACAATCTGTTTTGATGACAGGTTCCCATGACCAGGCTCAGAAAAAGAGTTGCCACACGTTTGAAAGATTCTCAGAACACATTTGCTTTGCTGACGACATTCAATGAAGTTGATATGTAAGTTTGGAGTTTGATTTTTTATCAATCATATTATCTTTTTGTGCTAATATTTCTGCTTCTTTATCATATGTTTGGATTAAACCTTAAACAGAAAATTGATCTAGTTTGATTTGGAATATCTATATCTTGATATTAGGTTTTATTTTATTGAATTTCATATACAGCACTTGTACGAATGAAAAAGTAAGTGTTTAAACAGAAACTGGAATTTGAGGTTATAAACTTCAGTTTTTTTTCCAATTTATTTTCCTGGAAGCAGATTGGTCTCTGTTCTGACCTAGGAGAGATGTAGCGGGCATTTATCATTTGTTTTGCATCTGTGATGATCTTATGTTGTATTTCTTCTTCATTGTTGTTCTTTTCAGGACAAATTTGATGAAGCTCCGCTCTGATTACAAAGATGCCTTTGTTGAAAAGCACGGAGTGAAGTTAGGATTCATGTCTGGATTTGTGAAAGTACGAAGAGAAAGACTAGTTTCTGTTTGTTTTTATAATATTCATTGTCAAACTCTGGCCTAAAATGCTTATATAAATTTCAGGCCGCAGTTAGCGCACTCCAGAATCAGCCAATAGTTAATGCAGTTATCGATGGCGATGACATCATATATAGGGATTATATAGACATCAGTATTGCTGTTGGTACCCCAAAGGCAAGCCAGCTTTTCCTTTGCCTCAAAAGTTTCAGATTCAGTCTCAAAAGTTTCCATACAGGGACACTTATGGCATAATCAGTCTCAATTTGTCCTTCAAGCTCTCTTTTCTATGGACTACTTTTTTAGCTTTTGGCAGTGTTTTCATAAATGTTAAGGTTCATATCATTTTTTCTCCTTGCTCTCAGGGTCTTGTTGTTCCAGTTATCCGCAACGCTGAGCAGATGAATTTTGCTGAGATAGAAAAGACAATTAACACGCTTGCTAAGAGGGCAAGTGATGGAAGCATATCTATTGATGAAATGGCTGGGGGATCATTCACCATATCAAACGGTGGAGTGTATGGAAGTCTCCTCAGTACCCCTATCATAAATCCTCCCCAGGTATGTGTAGAGCTTGTAATTACCTCGTATGGTGGATTGCAATTACCTTGTTGTAGAGCTTGTCTCACTATGGAAAATTTGCTGCTTGATTTTGCAGTCTGCCATCTTGGGAATGCATTCGATAGTCAGTCGCCCAATGGTTGTTGGAGGAAACATTGTCCCAAGACCGATGATGTACATCGCGCTGACATACGATCATAGGCTGATTGATGGAAGAGAGGCTGTGTTCTTCTTGAGAAGAATTAAGGATGTGGTGGAGGATCCCCGTCGCTTGCTCCTTGATGTTTGAAGATCAGCAACAGCATCTGGCTTTTGATTTGATACGTCGGGGTATACCTGAGTGTACACTCAATCTTAGAACCAGAATAAATGGCGATATCAAAGTTTTGTTTGCCTGATGTTGCTTTGGTCATTGATTATGTACTCCGTTGCATCCAGATATACTTGAGATTTGCAGAGAGCCATAAAGATTTTGAGTTCCTTCCGGTTCACCCTGCTGCAAAACTTTATATACTTTGCATGATGCTTATATCTCGTTTGAATATATTAATACTAACTTGAACTGTCTTTGAATTGCCACTCTTCAATTTCTGCCCTGCAGCCCTTTGGTATTATTATTTTCGTCTGGATTGGGGTTTTATACACATCGAGAATTATACACCCATGGGGTTTAATAAACGTCCGATTTATACTTTAATCACCTGCTTCTTGTGCGGTGGAGGTCGAGTAGCATATGTTTCATGCCATTTACTCCATTGTTTCAGTTTAAGCGGGACATTGATAAAATTATTATTTTACCCTTAATGAGATATTTACAGATATACAAATTGCTCCACACCACTTATAAAATTATTATTTTACCCTTAATGAGATAATTTACAGATATACAAATCGCTCCGACTCTGTTTCAGATCAATGTTTCAAAAGTCCCTTTTCCTTTTCTTTTTTTTAACTTCAGTCCCAGTCAGACAGTGTCACAGATGGAGTGAATAGAACTAATTTTTAATTGCGCATTCTCTATCTTGTTGTATGTCGAATGATTTTGGCCTTCAAGGTTTAAAGGGGATCCTTTATTGCAAACCCAGATAGATAATGACTAAACGCTACGAGCTCTCTTCTAGACTCTAGCAACTTCCAAGGATCAAGACATGTTTTTGGTAATAAACTCATACTCAAGAGCTAAACATAAAAAGGAGTATCAATGAGATGTATTTTCATTCCAATTGAATCTTTCTGAATAACTAGCCTCTATGTCATGACCAACCACCATGATATTCAGGTGGTAACACCAACACATGTCCAAGTAAATCCAATATATGGTGGAATCACACGAATATTTTTTGATGAATTACACAAGAATAATTTAGCAGGACAATTATACAATAATAACCTGCTCAAAATTGGCACAAGACTAAGTGCATCACGAGACTAGAAGTGCAAGATATTGAAAGAGGCTTCCATTGTAGCTAAAAGATTAAAAAACTGACATTCGGGGAATATGAACATCAAGTAACAAGGATTGGCAGAGGATAGGACTGCATATCGAGTTGTTCGATAGCAAAAATGCTGTTACATTCTAACCTCTATGCCTTCCTTCGACAGGTGCTCTTTCACAGCTTGAATGGGAACCTGAAATTCAGGAGAAAAATTATACAGCATCTACATCAGTCAGAGATCCATATTACATGTACGATCACAAATACAACAGGAGACTTAAAAATGATTTATTCCGGAATTGTTGTACATTACTCTCAAACTGAACTTAGTTTTAAACAGTTTCCTCCCAAAGAACACTCGTTTAACCATTTTACGTTTATATTTATTTTCTCGTTACGTTCATTTTCTTTAACTACTTAAAGAACCGTGTTGAGAGGGGGGGGGGTGTGGATGAAACTTGAGGATGTGCAGCAAGCTTCTATTGCATCCCCTTGTACTATACAGGCTATCTCAAGTCCAGAAATGAAAATGTTTTGCTGAGAGAATCTCAGCAATTATTATCAAAGTATATTGCTGAAACTAAAAAGCACTGCAAATTATGCACTTCACTCTATCTTTTTCTCGGATACTACTTAATAATCTAGAAGATTTTATTTTTTTGACGAGAGTCCATTAATTGCACCAAGAAGGTGCCAACGCTGGACCTTAATAATCTAAAAGAATTTTCTCTCGAATACTCAAGATTAGAAATACTAATTTAAAATACCACCGACATATAAAAGCTACCTTAAAACAAGGGAGTTTAAACGTTTGCGGCGAAGGAGAAAAGTAACTTTGATGTTTCTTAAATGGTCGGAAGAAGTCCCTAAATCTTGGAAGTCCTAAAATTGAGAAATTCAAAAGGGCAAAGGGACAATGGTTTAAGTTGAGATAAGTGAGGATATGCATTTAGTTATATGCTTATAATTTTTTTTATATAGCTTTGTTTAACACAAGCCATGGATATCACTTATATATGCACTTCTGGAAGAATCAAAACGCACTTTTAAGTGAGGTTAATTATGCTGAGAAGCGGCAGATATATCTTAAATCCGCTTAGAAGATAACAAAAGCCCCTTTAAGGTGGGGATTTTCTCATTAAATGCAAATAGAAGGTATCTCCTTCCTCCAAAAAGGGGCATGCCATCAGAGACAATGGCATCCACCTTTCATTGGTTATCCAAGATTTACGTGTTTTCTCGTCTAACTTCTTTTATCAATCTCCTTTCTTATCGAGCTAACCGATACTGAATATTAATTACAAAAACACATATATAGTCAACTCACCTCCTTTCTGTGGAAAATTCCAGCAGCAAGGGCAGCAGAAGCATTAGTTTCTCTGAAGACCTCTGAGAAGTGTTCAACAGTTCCGGCTCCACTGCTTGCAATCACAGGAATGCTTACAGCATCTGAAATCAACTTAATTAGGTCTATATCAAATCCTTTTCCTTGACCTGAAAGACATCAGAAGAACAATAATTAGGGATTATTGTCCCAAGAATACATTGGATTGTTGCAAAAAGAAACCCACAGGTTGAATGACCAATCTATTATCCTAACAAAAAGTAATAAACCACAAAGACAGCAAGCTTTGAAACATAGCTAATGGGTGAATGAATTCTGTCCTAATAAGATAAAGGATCACTATGCAGATTCTGTATAGTTCTATTCACAAGTACCAGGGATCACACCATGTAAGTTAAGGATAGAAATCGCTAACCTTGCTCCTACTAAAGTATTAGTACATTAAAGGGAAAAATAAATATCATTACACAGACAAAGGGGTGCACTGGGCTGCCCTTTTTTTTAACACGGACAAAGGGAGGCATAATATAGCAAATACTCCTATCAAATTTTACCATTTGCTAAGGCAAGATCAAATACAATGTAAGATAAAAATATTGGGTCCAAAGAAGAAGCTTTAACTTTTCACAGACTTGGGCTTCTAACAACAAAAGTGAGTTTTGGAAAAACTATATGGAAAACATTTCCCCCTTGTCTTTTGCTTCTTAAATAGTTCCCTGTTGGTGAAATGGGGACAAACAAAAGCAGAAAGGACATGGAAATCCTACTGTTGCTTGGCGACTGTTAAAGTAGAAATACCAAATACGGTATTGATCATCTCAGACTCATTCTAACACGACCTGAAATGTAGGATAAGTATACTTCAAATTCATGAACAATGTACCATCACAATCAATGCAGTTTAGCAGTATCTCCCCAGCTCCCAATTCTTCAACAGCTTTCGCAAGCTCATAAGCTCCAATAGGTCGGCCTTCTCTCCCACCACTCACCTTGAAACAGAGAATTAAAGTGAACATAAGATGAAAATACAAAAATTATCAACCTTGCATAACAATATTGATATTCCATGTGAAACCAATAAGAGAATGATATTACAAGAATAACGGTTTGTAATTTAGAAACCAAAAAAAGTCACTGCTCACCGTGCACTGGTACCATGCATATTCTTCTCCATTTGGACCTGAAACCAGCAGACAAACTTCAGTCAAATTAATATCCCCCTGTTACCCCCATGTTATCTTGGTCAAGTGAGCATGTGAGATGACATGAAGCAAAAGATTATCTTTTTACTTCCTCGTCTGATAAGACGGTGGTGTGCATGAATAAGGTGTTGCGACATTCTAAGGATATATACACGCCAAGCTAGTGTATCCCACGGGACTGTTCTCTTTTTTTTCTCCTTTTTTTCACCCGGGAAAGAAGACATGTGTTAAAGGAGCTCCACAAGGTATAGCTGAAACTTCACAAACAAGCTCTAAATGTATGGTCACCACATCTAGACAGCACGTCTCACATAAAGCAGCACATGTTACTTGACGTTCAACTCTAATTCTAAAACCCTGTTTCCTGATTTTAAGTCGTTCTTGGGCAATATGATTTCTCTTTCTATGAGGAAACACTCGATGCAGGTAAAATACTGAATTACTTTGGAAGAGAATATCTGAATGCAATTATCAATGTTATCTTCCTCAAAAAAAATGCAATTACCTGGGTTCCTCACTTTGACAGTCCTGAACTCCACAGCCTTGGAGTCCTTCACGTACACTCTTCGAGGATCAATGCTTACAACTACTGCCTACAATATTATAATACATCCACCAAATTAAACATTTTGTTTTGCACAATTTACCCAATAAATAATGACTATGCTGTTCATATATGAAAGCAAAGAAACAAAGGAAAGGGACCATGGACTAATATGTAGCAGTCACTCTTCATCAGTGAAGACTGAAGAGAGAAGAAAAAGTTAGTCTAGACATTAAAAGTCAAATCTTGGCAGTTGGAAACTAAGATATTCAACCTAGGATAGTGACAACAAATGTGTTATCATTACTATCTGAAGAAAACAGCATAAAGTTATACATGGCTTCAAATCAACCTGATTTCCATAAACTCGGGAGATCTGCTCTAGACTGGTCTTTCCAGTTTTCACCTTCAAGGGCAGAAAGCGAAATTAAAAAAAAAACAGATTAACACTGCTATAAAAGTAAATAAGGATACATTTCTTCCTGAAAACTAAACAGATTAATTTTCATATAGATGAGTATCACATACTCCAGATTTTATGTATTCTTCCGCTGCATAAACGGCATCACTTCCAATAGAAACTTTGTCTGCTCCAGAACGAAAATATTCTGACGCAACTTCCAAACTAGAGTAGTATCTGCAAAGTAAGTCCATATATCAACTAGTGAACTTTGATCATTATCCAGAGGGCCAAATGAACATTATTCAATTTGTAACTTAGTTATAGGCAACCAATTTGGAAGATTCAAAGTATAGTGATGTATGAACAGGATAACAAATAGCCATAAACCTGCCATTTCCATCTTTGAAGTCTCTAATACCACCTCCAACAGTTAATGGCACAAAAACATTCTCTGATGCATACCTCAATACCTAAATGGCAAATCAAGTATCACAAAATATCACTAACCATTCTCTTGATAGGGAACGATCTTAATAATTACTCAGAATATTGAACTACAGAACACTAAAAGAAAGTACAGAACAGACCTGTAACATTGGCAGATCGCCCAAGGGGAAGTCTCGGAAAGCAGTAATATTTAAAAAGCTAACCTAAAACCAAAGAAAACAACCAATTAGTCTATCATCAGGTTAGAGTAACATATAGTTACAGATAAACTAATGCTAAGGTAAACCTCATCTGCCCCATCCAAGTAATACTGTCCAGCAAGATCCACTGGCTTGCCAAGGTTTCTCACCTTCAAGAAAGACAATCATGTTCAAATAAAGGAGCAAATATTGGAAAAATTAGAATCAAGTAAGAAATCCCCATGGTTTAAGCATAAGAGACATAAATTCCAGATGTCAAAGAACCAGAATATTCCAAAATAGATATACTACATTGTTAGATTACTGATCAAAATGTATTTAACCAAGTGGATCAAGTACCTGACACCAAGAACCTTAAGAAGCCATAAACCAGCTAACTAACATGCTTCCTCATAATTTTTCTATTGTTCCTTCTTTTCCTTTTAAGAATGAGTCCTGAACCTCTTATCTATGGTAGCCCAAAAACTTATAACTTTTTGGTTTCCATTTTCTAACCTCAGAGCAATAGATTTGACAAACAAATACTTGTAATCCTTTTTACATCTCTTGGTGATCTCCTTTTCTAAATAAATTTCGTGGCTCTGATTTTCGTCTAACGTTCATGATCTATAGTGTCTGTTTTCAACTGTTTGCAAACCAACTCCAACATTGAACAGCTTCAAAGATTAATTTGATAGCTCAGAAGGAGCTGATGACAAACCAATGACTAATGCTCACTTACCTCATTTTCTTTCGTGTGCTCTCTAACATCATATTGATCTCCTTTGGTTACAACCAGATCACCTTTATCATTTGTCCTCACATCAAGACATGCAATAACCTGAGTAATCACAAACTTCATTAACTTCAGCATTACAAATAAATCAAAAATTCTGAGAATCAAATTAATACTATGACGAATGTGACCTACCCGTTTTGCAAGTTTAGAGGCATTCCCTTGGACTAGCTTCTGTCTTGCGTGAAGCTTTCATGGGTTAGATGCTTTGAACAATTAACTTGAGAAGTAAAGTATTAAGTCATAAGCATCATTAATACCTGTGTTTTCCCAGATTTTGGATTCAAGAACCTCCTCAATACAGAAAGGCCAACATCTGGAAACATTACTCCAACAGTTTTAAGGAGCTAGTGATTATAAGAAAAACATTAAACAGTTTAAGGGGATACATATATATATATATATATAAAGGTCAAAAATTGTGTTAAACAATAAAGGTCAAAAATTAAAGAGGGTTATTTCTGTGCTCTTCGAAGATGAGAGAAACAAATTTAAGTATCTATGAAAACATGCAATAGTTTAAAAAGGGCTTTTATTATTAATTATTTTTAAAAAATTGGCTATATCCTTAACAAATTTTCCAATCATATTTGGTTGGTTCTGCTGACATTCTGATCACTTCCAGGCCTTCTATGCTACATTCATCAGATAAAACATAATTTTAATTGATCAAGCATAAAAAGTTTAAAGGGTCTTGTCATGGTTATTCTTTTCTTTCATGCTTCAAAACATTTGAGGAAGTCATTATACCACCACTCTTTTCGGGATGAAACTGAACTGCATGGACATTTCCCCTCTGAATGGATGCTATGAAATTGTCACCATACTTGCAGGTCGATGATATCCAATCTCTATTATCATCTGACTAAAATAGGAGAAATATTTTAATCAAGCTGCTTGAAAATTTCCTAAATGATAAAAATGAGAAAAAAGAGGATGGTGTCACCATCAATATATATTCAAGCAATGAGAAGCAGTACCGGCGTTGCCCGATAAGAATGTACGAAATAGACATGGGACTGTCCGACGTCGTCCAAAATTTGAGTATCTTTTGCTATTTCAAGTGCATTCCAGCCAATATGAGGTACTCTGATCCCCTTAGAAGAGTCAAAACGTCCAACTACTCCAGGAATCAAACCAAGACCCTTTACTGATAAACATGTAGAATAGTCAGTTTCTCGAATGAAGGAGCTATATGTTAAAATGATTTATGAAATTGCAGGCATATATATATATATATATATATACTGTTGGAGACTAACTATAACTTGAATTTGGAAGAAGGATTATGCAATGGAAATTGACATCCAAATTTACTTGCAACTGGAAAAGTGATACCAAAGGACTCAATGTATAACATCAAATAGGTAACAATGTGAAGATGGCGGATGGCTTAACTTCATTTCTTTTCATAGATAAAGTCTTATTGCTACAACTGCAATCATCCATGATAATTCCAAAATATACAGCCATTTTAAATGCAGAAATGATCCTGTTCAATATTGGATAATTGCTAAATACATTAATCTCATAGTCCAAAAGTAAAGCATCTTGCTGCCCGAGGTATTTATACAGTTAGATAAAAGTGACTTCACTAGAACGCAGTTGCTAAATGTCTAAAGCCATAAATAAATTTGATGTTAGTGTGTGACCTGGTCCATTTTCTTCACTTGACTCAAAAAGTAGCTGCAGCCCAAGACAAATGCCTAGGAATGGGCGATCTTGTTCAATGTAAGTACAAAGTGCCTCAGCCATTCTGCAGAACAATTTTCCCCATAATTTTCAGAGAAGCAAAAAAGAAACTTAATTTATATACAACAACAAGAAGAACAACATACCCAATGTAATCTCACAAGTGGAGTTTGGAGAGAGTGGTGTGTATGCAGACCTTAATTTATATGGAGCGAGAAAAATAAAACATGAAGACCAAACTAGGGATGCATGAACTTTCTATAGACATGTTATTATCTTTGCAAAACCTTTAACCAATATAAATTAGTACAATGTACTCTTAACTGGTTTTTCAAATAGTTTGTTTGTGTGCCTCTATTAGTACCGTCTGGTGGAAGAAGCCTTGCAGTAAATACTAAATACAGGTTGATTACTCTCAAACAAATACTCTGCTTATCTTTAGCATAGATATGGAGTAAGAGGTTGTATTATCTCAGAACCATGCTTGAGTTATGAACTTCTCATTTTTCTTTTCTTTTTTTATGAAGAGAGTTATGAACTTCTCGTATGGGTAAAATTATCAATAAAGTAATTTACTTGTTTCTTTACAATGAGAAGTACTGAACAAATACACAATTCCATCCTTATGGATTATGTGGTAAGAATCATACCCCTTCTTGTTTAGCACATCCATGGCAGGAGCAAAAGCACCAACACCAGGAAAAATGAGCCGTTTTGCTTTCAAAATATCCTCTGGTGTTTGGACCTGGAAGACATTGAAAAAATTATAGGTCTGATAAGAGAGCAACCAAAACTCAAGATGCATGGATACTTTCTCCCTTTTGCCTTTGACTTGCTCTTGTAATTAGATTTCTGCACCTCCCCAAGATAAAACATAAAATTGTATCCATCATTCATCAGTTGACTACACAGAAATTAAGGGGCATGTGTGTCCTCAAATTCTTAAAGTACAACTGTACAAACGCTTAAACTTGATATGATAAAGAGAAAATAACATTTTAAGGGTAAATTTCTTGAAAGGCCATTCAATCGTTGGTCAACCAAGACTTTTGTAATCAATAAGCGACATTAATTCCAATTTGACTACTTTATAAGAGTGCAGCTTCATTTGTATAAATATACGACTGCCACTGATGACTGACTATGTTAGTAATGTTAATGTGGAAGAATTTAGTGCCATATATACATTCTTCTTTGAATTGTATTTCTCTTAATTTCTTACAATTAGACCTCAATTTAAATACTTAAATTAGAATTAAGAGTCGCAAAAGCAGAAAAGGAAATTAAAAGTGGAGCATACATCTTTGATGTCGAAACCGAGATGTTTAATTGCATTCCTGAGACTTCGCACATTGCCAGCACCATAATCAAGTATAGTTACCACTGCAGAAAAAAAAAAGTAGTCCTAACAGTCAATACATGATTATAGCAACAAGCATTACAATCTCCTACGCCGCCATCACATAATTAAGACCATCACTTTACATATAATAAACAGTGTATGTGCATTTGCGAATTATTTAATGTTAAACATGAAAAAGAGAAATTGAGAAATAAGCATTATAATCTCGTAGGCTGCTATCATAGAATTAAGACATCATTTTACATATAATTAACAGTATATGCGCTTTTGCACATTGTTTAATTGTCAAATGAGAAAGGGAAATTGAGAAACACACATTACACAGCGTATGCACTTTCGCACAATGTTTAATTGTCAACATGAGAAAGAGAAATTGAGAAACGAGCATTACAGTCTCTTAGGCTGCTATCATATACTGTTATTTATAAGTAAAATGATATCTTAACAGTGTATGTGCATCTTTGCGAATTATCTAATTGTCAGCATGAGAAAGAGAAATTGAGAAACACGCATTACAATCTCGTAGGCTGCTATCATAGAATTAAGACATCATTTTACATATAATTAACAGTGAATGTGCATTTGCGCATTTTTTAATTGTCAACATGAGAAAGAGAAATTGAGAAACAAGCATTATAATCTCGTAGGCTACTATCATAGAATTAAGTCATCATTTTACATATAATTAACAGTGTATGTGCATTTTCGAATTCTCTAATTGTCAACACGAGAAAGAGAAATTAAGAAACAAGTATTACAATATCCTAAACCGCCATCACGTAATTAAGACATCATTTTACATATCATTAACAGTATATGTGCATTTGTGAATTGTTTAATTGTCAATATGCGAAAGAGAAATTGAGAAACAAGCATTACAATCTGGTAGGCTACTATCATAGAATTACGACATCATTTTACATATCATTAACAGTGTATGTGCATTTACGAATTATTTGATTGTCAACATGAGAAAGACGAAACTGAGAAACAAGCATTACAATCTCGTAAGCTACTATCATAGAATTAAGACATCATTTTACATATAATTAACAGTGTATGTGCATTTGCACATTGTTTAATTGTCTAACATGAGAAAGAGAAATTAAGAAACAAGCATTATAATGACTACGCCATCATTACATAATCAAGACATCATTTTACATATAATTAACAGTGTATGTAGATTTACGAATTATTTAATTATCAACATAAGAAATAAAAAAGTGAAAGATACCACAATCATCGGTGGAGGCGCGAACTGAGAAGCTTCTAGAAGATTTGCAATTCAGAGATTTAGCATTCGGCTTGTAACGTAGGAAATGAAGAGATTGAGAAGTGTAAGAACACGACGAAAACGACACCGTCGACGACGAAGAAGACGAACAAGATCCAACTGTTAATAACTGTGAAGTAGAGCTGAAACTCGCCGCCGCCTCCATTTTCTCTTTCGCAAGCTCTGGTTCTTGTTCACTAGTGTAAATTGTGTGTTTAGGTGTAAATTGTGTGTTTAGGTGGTTGGAACTGAAAAAATGACTACTTTTGACAATTGGACGGAACTAAAAATGAAAAGGTTCTAAAGATTGGGTGTTCTTTCGGTCACCCTTTTGGAGCAGATTTTCTGTGTAGAAATGGTACAGGTTTTGAGTCCATATTGATTTGGGCCGACAACTGGTAACACGACCTGGGCTTTGTATCCTTTGCGTCCATCTTTCAGAAATTCATTGGAGGTCTTGAGTGATGTTTTGGGCCTACTTGGCCTATCTTCAAAGAAATGGCAAGAACTTAAGAATTGCACTCAGTAACCAATTTACTATGTTATTTAAGCAATATTAAGTTTTTCTAATTATTTAACTTTTTAATCAATATTATCAAACTTTATACAAAAGCGTTTGGTTCTCCTTCTTTAAAATTTTATGTATTGATTCTTGAATGCCTATTATGGTATCATACAAAATGTTCTGTGATATTTAAGCAAAATTGGGTGAATATTTTGTTAAGATAGTTTAGTAACTTGGTGTTTAGAGAAGTTGAATGATTATTTCGTTATAAAAAATAATTTATTAATTTTAGCATGGTAAAGTAAAAGTTAAGTATCCATAAAATTTAACCTGAAGTCGGAATTCATCATCATTTGATTTGAAGCATAAAGTCCTTTGAACGAAAAAGCTTTCCATGCTCGATCTCTTTCTCAATGAGAAAAATAGCTTTTTGGGGAAGGACAACTATAAAACACGCTCGGTCTTTCGATCGACGTTATAACTTACCTTATCATTTCTTATTTGCATTTACTGGATCTTTTTTAATGAAGAAGTTAATGGTCAAGTAACAAATAAGAGTGGCAGATCATATTCGAAATATGGTGCCGAAAGCTCTAAGTAATTACACGTGATTGGTTGGATATCGTGGTTGTTGAATTTCAAGAAGTATTTCTCTTCCAAAGATCCTGTAAAATCTTTTTAAGAAAAAAAGTATATTGACAAATATAATATCTAAACAACCTTTTTTTCCTGAAAAGTTTGCATCACCATTCACGCCTAAGGATAGAAACAAAAGTAGTTCATTATTAGAAGAATAACATGGAATATAAAAATAGAGGAATATAGTCACTTAGTCAGAGTGGAAATGGATAGAAATATTGGAGTATTGTATTATATTTGAAGAGGGAATAATCGTAGGCTCATTACATGAGTCCCGAACTTAAATGACCTAAAAAAAAAAGCAACCAAGTACCCAAAAAAGAAAAATGTTACCAAAGTATATTTTGTGTGTGCAAAAGAAATTAATAGTAGAGGCGGGGTTAACTTTTTTGCGCAATAATTTATTGCGCAATAGGAGTGGGTAGCTTCTTTTTTTTTTGGTTAATTTTTCTTATTTTTCAACACTTAGTATTATTTCAAAGGTTAGAAATTCATTTTTTTTCATAATTTGACCAAAGATTAGTCATGTGTCAAGACTCCGGAACGTCAATATTTTATATAGAACCTGATATTTTTTTTGAGAACAATAATATAGGCTCAGTATATCAAGGATACCTAAACGTTATCGTCGTTTTAGGGGTTGTAAAGTGCCGAAGTGAATTTTGTTTAGAAACTTGTTATCATTAGATTTAAATATTTTAATGTTTAGGATTTTAATTTAAGCGTGTTGTTTTTTAGTCAAGGCATAGCTTTATTTCGAATATGTCGATATTTTTTTCCTAATTAATTTATCAAATATTAATTGTAGTTAGAAGAATAATTATGAGTTCATTGTTAATTGTTAGTTAATTGTTTCACGTGTTAATTAGGATTAAACATCATTAATATAATTTTCTAATAAAAGATTACTTAGATAATATAATTTTTATTAATTGTAATTAGAATTATAACTAATTAGCAATTATTAATTAGTAATAGTTAATCCTTAATTTAGGATTGAACATCATTAATAAAAATTTTTGATAAAATATTAGTTAGTTAATATAATTTTCCGATAAAAGATTAGTTAGTTAATATAATTTTCCGATAAAAGATTAGTTAGTCTTCCCGTTAAATAGTTTAGTTATTGTATATACATTATTAACTAAGTAATTAATTAATTAAGTATTTTTTAATTATTCATAAAAATATAATACAACATACTTATTTTAATTCACAAATTTGAATAAATGATAAACTTCAAACTTACCATAAAATGAACAACGAATGATAAACTAAACCATTAATTTATTAAACATCATTATTATAATTTAATGAAAAATTAGATAGCTAATATAATTTCCCAATAAAGGATTAGTTAGTTAATTTAATTTTCCAATAAAGGATAAGTTAGTTAATATAACTTATCGATAAAGGATAAGATAATTAATATACATGATAATGAATAATTTAAACAATGTTTGTAACATCTCCTGGGGCCCATCGATAGACCAGTCTTAGTCTACCGGATAATGATAGGCCTGAGCTACAAATTAAGTTAATATTATATTTTTTACATATTATTTTTTTAATGATAATTAGTTATCTCCCCTTTCACGCTCATGTCACGTCGAGGTACTGCAGAAAAAAATCCTATCCAATTTATCGTAATCGATTAGTTAACATCTTAGTCTTTATGAGAAATATGGTCGTCGAGATGGTTACAAGTTGTTCAAAAAAGATTTCTCTTGCACTCCCAGCTATTGGCGAGTTAGACGTCCTATCGCATTTGCTGTCACTTTACTGGGGACTTTGGTATTCCCACTTGAGTACGGGAAGATCAATACTTGCATATGTTCCGTGGCTCGGGTAATTTTTGAAGGAGTTGACGGCACACAACTCACTTTGGCTCCTATGATTTTAAGGGAGATATTTCGGGCTCTAGGAAAATGTAAAAGAGGTGAAACAATTTTTTAAGGCTGCAACCTTATCCTGCAGATATGGGCGATGGAATACTTTTATCAGCGCCCGAACATGGTAGACATATGGTTTAGCGAGTCAAACAAAATTGTCAGCTTTTACGACATGACAAAATGGTTTGTGTCACCAGTCGACACCGATGATTGGTACATGTTTTTGGCATCCCGCACTAGTGATCAGATCTAATGAAAATACTCGTTGCTCCCGAGCACCAAGAAAGCCTATGTCAGATGCAGAAGGCTTTATTATATCGAGCTTATCGGGTTGAAAGGCCTCCAACCATATGCTCAACTCCGCATACTCCGACAGTTTGGCCAAGAGCAAATAATCCCTCTCCGAGCAAATAGGAGAGTTTCTGAAATCCAATTCGGGCCGAACCTCATTATCCCCAGATTCTCGATGAATGGAACAACATTGACAAAATGAATATTGGAGATAGTCAGACAGGGAGCATTCCAGAATATCACGCGTGGCTACGAGAAGATCATGGTAACATCGACCCTTGTCCCGAAGGCGAACAAGGTTTTGAGGATATTGGCACAACAATTTGGATAAGAAATTTTTGGCTCAATAGCACAGTCGTTACCCCTGAAATATGGCATCAAATGTAAAACATCATGCAATACCTAGAAGGCGCAGGAACCGGACCTAGCAGTGTTGGGGCTTCATCGTCGTTTCCCCCATCTGTGTGATCGAGAGCAAGATTTAAGCATGGTCATAGGAGTAATTTATGTTATATCGATCAATTTTATTATTTTATGCATTATTGTTATTGCAGTAGAACTCAGCCTTTATTTCCAACGGAAAGCATTCCAATTTAGTGGCTATGATCAATCTATCATAATCTCACATATTTGACATTTAGGACCACCTCTGGCATAAGAGAAGCCCCATGCATATTAGGACACGCATTTAATTTCCACACAATCTACTTGCTATTTTTTTTGCTGCTTTCCACTATGTGCATATTATTTAAAGCAATAATTACTCGCCTTATACTAACTTGGTTGTCTTCATTTTTAAAAGAAGGTTTATTTTGCCTGATTTATGTCCCCAAGTTGATTCGTGTTGACTGAAATTGGCGGAACACCCCTACTTCACAAGATCAAAGGCACAATCATCCAGCAAAATGACTGATTCAGGTGCATCCGAACAGACTGGCCTGGGACTTATCACTCTTCCGGGAGATGAACCGATAGCTTCAGAAAGGAGAAATATTACCATCCAGGATGAATACATCGCCCAACTATTGCAACATATGGCAACCATGTAGACTGAGATTGAGCAGCTCCGAAATCACACTAACATGTCCATCAGCCTCAATACTCCACTCCATGAACAAAGGACGAGTGCAGCTACACCGCCAACCTTTCCATCTCCTGAACCGCCATTTTCCAAAAACCTTCCCCAAAATCCCTCACTAAGCAAAATCAATCTGCAACACACCAGCCCGCATCACACTAACCCACATCATGTCAATCCACAACAAAGCCCGCTACAAAATGATCAATTATCCTCCACAACTCCATATGCTCCTCAAGCTCCACTTACCCAAACTACCCCACTCGTCCAAAATATCCCTCCCACGCAAAATTATCAGCCTACGCAATAAATACCGATGGCACACATCGCTAACCATAACAAGCAGTATGTGCCACCGGTATATGTAACGAAAGCCAAACCTTTTACTACCACCATACCAGACATACCTCATCAGGAAATTGACTAGTATGAAGAGATGGAAATGGAGAATGTGGATCAGCTGCTGGCCCAATAACCGTTCGAAGGCGGCCGCGGAGGGTAATGGGCAATGGCCTGGGCTTAGTCGAGAACTCAAGCAACTACTGACCGGGTCGCCCCACAGTATTGTATGAGATCTGTGGGGCCAGCAGGTAGTGGGCCTGCTAGTGCATCCGGAGAACTGGGGGGTTGGCCGCACTAAGGGAGAATATATGGTGAGATCCCTTCATCCAAAAAATTATACGAACTAGACACGAAACTACACAATTTAGCAAACAGAAATTGGGAGTCATTAAAAATAACATGGCGACTAATTATGATTTACTTAGAGGATGAATCATAACATTTATAACCACGATGATTAGATGGATAGCTCAAAAACACACAAGTGGTAGAGAGGACTTGAAGTTTGTTAATTGTAGTAGATGGAAAAAGTGGATAGCATAAACACCCAAACACCCTAAGATGAGAATATAAAGGATCTTTATTGTAAAGAATTTTAAGTGGGGATTGATATGCTAAGCGTTTATGAGGGATGATGTTAAGAAGATATGTATCCATTTGTAACGCATGATGCCAAAATGAAGGTGGTAAGGACGCATAAGCTAGCAAGGTACGGACTATATTATTTATGGAGCGAATTTTTCTCTTGGCCTTCCCATTTTGTGAGGACGTACGTGGACAAGAAAATTGAAAAGATATGCCATTAGTGTCATGAAACTCTCGAAACGGCCCATTATCATATTCCCTGCCATTAACACATTGAATATTTTTAATTTTTCGTTCGAATTGGGTACGGATGAATGCTCTAAATTTTAAGGATGTGAAAAAGACTTGAGACTTTTTAGATAAAGGAAAGGTCCACAAAAAATTAGAATAATCATCCAAGAATAAGACATAATAACGATGGCCCAAAGAACTTAAAATGGGAGATGTCCATAAATCACTATGAATAATGTCAAAAGACATCAAAGTACCAGAAGTAGAGGCTACAAACGGTAATCTAATATGTTTTCCTAATGGACAAAATGGACAAAGTGGAGTATTATGCGTACCCTTACAAGCAATAAAATTATTTTTATGCAGAGAAGAAATAATAGATGACTCCGGATGACCCAAACGTGCATGTCACAAGGAAGGAGCAAGAACATCAAAGGTAAAAGGTATGGCTTGACTCGTGGAAATGGTGTTGATTGGATAAAGTTCCCACCTACTATTGCATCTCATTAGAGTTATCCCCACCTTGAAATCATTCACAGAAAATCCAAACAGATCAAAATTAACGGAGTCCAATTATCAGTGGTGAATTTTCGGACATACACCAAATTTTTAATTAAGTTAGGGGCATGAAGAACATTTTTCAAGACTAGAGGTGGATGTGGGGGAGACAAATTCGTATGACCGATAACCGCGAATTGGAATTGAGTTGACATTACCAACAATAATGCCATGATTTTTGCTCAAATTGAAATAAGACGGGAGATTACCTTGTGCGGACGTCATTTGAGAAGTGGCTCCGGTGTCCATGTACCAATTTGCGTCTGGGGGATTAGAATTATACATGAATTACAATTTATGGAGTCCAAATTGGACCATGATATACACATGTATATCGGTCTTTTATCCACCAATCAGTTCCCTTAATATAGACATGATTCACCCATTTAACCCACAGGTTATCTGCTTTTGGGGTTATATTTCACACATATTTTGTCACTGCTGCTTCATTCCATACTATACTATTTATCACCCATAAACCTCCCATGTTCTTAGGTCTGCATACCAAGTCCCAATCTACCAAGGACACTTTTCTAGTCTTTTCTTTGCCATCCCATAAGAAGTTTCTAAATATGGCAGTCAGTTTCTTCATAACTTAGGGAGTATAAACATTGAAGACCAATATGAATGAATATGCAGAAGCACAGAGTTGATTAGCTGTACTCTGCTTGCATAAGAGAGGTCTTGAGCTCCAAGTTCTAACCCTTGCACTTAGCTTATCAATTAGGACCTCACAATCCACAGTATAAAAATTTAAACGAGTTAGATTATGATATATTTGGTGATTCGATCTAACGGATTGAACTCAAAATGACTCATCAAATTATTGAGTTAAAACATGTCGAGTAGTGTAATCTAACATATCAAATACAATTCAAACTCAAATATACAAAATCAGAAGTTAAACTAATAGTTATAAAATACTTTAGCTTTAGAATAGGATGGGGGATTTGATCGTGTTGGTTCGTGGTGCGTTATGAACTCATGTTTGACAGTTCGAGCCATGACCCGTTAATTCATTTGACACATTTCGTCCCACACAAATTTGACAAAATACGTTCACTTGCCACCTCTAATAAATTAAATAAGACAGGAGTAGAACTAGAGTTTTAATTATGGGTTTAAATAAACAGCAGTAGTATGTTAAAACATTAGGTTTTAACTTTGTACACTATATTTGTGATAAGAAAAATACTTAAAACGTGTTTAAGTAATTTATTTAGAATTTAGTAAAATATTTTTTTTAATATCCACAACTTATAAATTTAAAATTTTGAACCGGCCTCTTTAATTTAATTGTAAGGATAGATTACTTACTACCTGTTTTGGATTTTTGCATTTGGTCGGTTTCTAGATAAGAAGAACTATGTCCCCTCCAAAATGGAGCTTGACACAACCACCCCACTAGCAAAACCAAATATGATTGGACCAACACTAGTTGCACCATTGGAAAAAGTCAGTGTTCTTTACCTCTTCAAGGTATGAAATCATTGTTTGGCAAATTGGATAAACCTAAATTAATCCAACCCCCATTCTTCCTAACTCCAAAAGGCAAAAGAACGTTGCCCAATTCAAAGTGGAGTTCAATGAATTTAGTATGGTCAACGGAAGGAAAAACAACTTTAATTTCTCGGTTGACTTCATTTTTTTTATCTTCTCACTTGGGAGTGTGTCTGATACCTGTATTAAGACTCGATTAAGGCATACTTGTGTTGTGTGCTCTCCATATTAGGATTTATTTCTTACATAGAATTCGAGCTCGATATCTTTAATTAGGGTGAAAGAATCATATTCATCCATGTTGACCTCATTTTTTCTTGCATCCAATGTTCGGTACCTGAATTACAACCTCGACTGATCTGGAATTGCACCATGTAAGCATGGGTAGAGCCATAATGGTAGCTATAACTTGGGCAAAACTCAGTATGTTAAAATCGGGACAGAGACGGGAATATAGAGAGAATTCTTTCTACTTTCATTCATCATAATGACCCCCTCATATAGATGTAAGATCCTCCATTTTCTAGTCTAATAAGGTAAATAATAACCATATTATAATAGGACTACACATTCTATAGTACCATAATTATTAAATCCTAAATTATCATAAATAGACCTAACCTATTCTAATACCCCTCAAGTTGGAGCATGAGGTTCTCGAATGCCCAACTTGCCAAGTAAATATTCATGTTGTGATTTGCCCAAAGCCTTTGTAAACACATCAACCAATTGTTGGTTGACACATGACTGGAAAGTATTATTCCGGATTGGAACGTGTCCCGGACATAGTGACAATCGACTTCAATGTGTTTAGTCTATTCATGAAACACCGGATTTCGCGCAATATACAATGTTGCTTGACTATCACAATACATTTTCACGGGAGATTTATGTTAAACATCCAAATTATGTAAAATTCCCTTTAACCATTTCAGCTCACAAATTGTCATTGTCATTGACCGATATTCCGTCTCTGCTGATGAATGAGAGACAATATGTTACTTCTTCGTTTTCCATGATACGGGTGAATTTCTGAGGGAAATAAACCATCCGGTAAGTGATTTTCGAGTCAAGGACATTCGGCCCAGTCCAAATCACTCCATCCGTACAATTGAAAATCACAATGCCTTGTCCTAGATTCTTCTTCAAGTACCGCACCACACGGAGAGTCGCGTTCCAGTGTGCTTCCTTTGGTTATTGCATGAATTGGGACAGAACATGCACACAATACGACAACTCATGTCTCATGAAACTGAGGTATATTAGTCTACCGACCAGACGCCGGTATGGTTCTGGATCTCCTAAAGTAGCTCCTTTGGCCAATGCCAAATCGTGATTCCGTTCCATAACAATATTGATTGGTTTAGCTCCCATTAAACCAGACTCAGAGATTATATCCAAGACATATTTTCATTGACAAAGAAATAACTCATTTGGTCCACGTGCAACTTCAACTCCCAGAAAGTACTTAGGAGGGCCCAAATTCTTCATATGAAAACGTGTGCGGAGATAGTTTTTGAATCTTTCAATGGCACTATGCTCGCTTCCAGAGATAATCAAGTCATCCACATTAAAGAGGCAAAACGTACCTATCATAATTTTTTCATAATTTTTTCATATTTTAAATTCGATCTCGAGATCTCTTATTAAGGATAAAAATTCTTATCCATTCCACCGTATCACCAAACACTTGGTGATCCGTTGACCTCATTTCAGTTCGAATTCACACCTTATCTATTCAAAATAAAGAAGGCTTCAAATGCAATGGCCCAGTAGAAAACGATATAATTCTCCCCCGTTGACCTCATCGCGAGTTGCGCCACCTAATCTATTCAAACTAAATAAAGGCTCCAAATGCAATGGCCAAAATTAGTTGACTCTACTTTTCTTTCAAAAGTCCATTGCGTTCACATTCAACAGAACAATAACTTCATAAAAGTCCACGCTCACTTTTTTCTAGATGCAATAAGTGATGCAGTGTTTTGCTCTCACCCTGTGTTTCTGCATCAGCTTGCTCACATATTGATCCCAATTTAAATAAATAAAAAGATCGTAATAAGTCGATCACTACTGTAAAACTAGTTAATTTATTATGATTTTGTATCTAATGATATTAAAGAAGTCTTTTTTTCCGGGAGAAATGGGAAAGTGATTACAATGTGGGAATTCGAACTCTCACCAACAAAGTGAAAGTTCAGATAATCAATCAACTGAGCTATTAGATCCCTACGATATTAAAGAAGTTTGTTACTATTGAATATTGATATAGTTTAATCCGCTGGAGTTCAATTTTTGCACTAATATTTAAAACTAAAAGATGTGTTGCTCTTCAAGTTGTTTAATAACGTTCTACAAAGGCTGATAAAAAAATTTAACTTTAAGAATTCAAAATGACACTTAGTGATCAATTTGAGTTATTGGGTTCGAAATTTAATAATTATACATATTTTATAAATTTCTTGATACACAAACAACGTTTGAGCCAAAATTACCAAGTTTCAGATGAACTCGCCGTCATTTCTACTGTGTATTCACCCCTTGGTGTCTTCCGTAATAAGTTATTATTTAAAGGAAAAGGGCAATGAACAGTAAATATAATACTACTCCAAACATCTTTGACATTTGGTGTATATTAATTTTAAGTTAATCCATTATAACATGTCATTTAGAATCTTTTATATGCTACAAACTAGTGCAGACATTTGCCCAGTTGGCTTGTTACTGACATGATAGCCTAAAAATTTGTTTACTCTTGCCTAATAGTAGTTGAATTAAATGAAACATTCATAAGAGGAGAAACTGAATTCAGTAAAAGAATTTCAATTGGACAATAAAGTTTCATTCTTTTTATTTCAGAATCATTGAATTCATATACAAAAACGTCTCCAACACTGTCAGGAGAAATAATCAAATTTATTCTACTACTACCAGTATTAAAAATGCTAATTATCTCATCGCTAATACAATCAGCCAAAGTAGCTTCTAAGTTCAATGAGGCAACAAACTCAGGTTCAGAAAATATTATTGACACTGATGTTTCCATATCCAACAATTCTCCAAAATCATGGATCAACTCGCAGTTTTGCTCTGAAATTATCGAATTTTCTTCTGTATCACTGCATCTGACTGTCACCCAATCTTCTTCATCAACCCAATTAGGCTTCAAAGCTGATATTCCCTCATCGCCAATCAACCGTCTGATCCTATCTACAGGCGAATCAACGGTGTTGCTCGACTCAAATGAAGAAGATTCCGTCACCTCAAACGAATTCCAAAATCCCTGATCCAAAATGCTAGTAGGAGAAGAATCCCTCTTCAATTCCTCAACTTTCCAAGAATTAGACTCTAAACACTGCAAAAACGGGTGTTGAAGAAGTTGTTTCGCCGTCCAACGCTCTTTGGGGCATTTCATCAAACACTTGCCAAGAAAATCTCTCGCATCGTTTGATAAACTGTTTGGTAATTGTGGCAAATCCCCTGAATAACCAATTCTATACAAAGCAGAAACAGGGTCCTTAAGATCACTCCAAGGATGTGAACCTGTAACCATTTCAATAACAGTACACCCAACAGCCCAGATATCTGCTGGAAAATCTTGTTCTTCGCCTCGAGCAACTTCAGGTGCCATAAAAGCCGGTGTACCCGAAAATCCATAATTTTCATCTGCCAGCAATTTCGCACATCCCAAATCTGCGATCTTAATACCATTTTCGCCAATTAAAATATTCTGTCCCTTTACATCACAATGTACAACTCCAACTGAGTGAAGATAATCCAGTCCTAGTAAGATTTGTAGAGCGTAAAATTTGATCATACACTCATTCAACGAACCTCCTTGTTTCTTGATCAAATCGGTGAGGGTCCCACCTGGTATATACTCCATGAACATGTTGTACATGTTCTTATTTTGCTCGTTAGTGATATCAAAGCCAAAACACTTGACTAAGAATGGAGAATTGAGTTGAGAAAGTAGTGAGTATTCTCTTTGCAACGTCTCAGAACAATATTGGTCAGTGGATTTAACAGCAAAGAGTTCCCCTGAAGAATTGGTAGCGATGGAAACTGTGGCGGAGGAGCCACGGCCAATTATCGGACCTCTAGTCCACTCCATTGAATGGTTCATTTGGTTTGGTTTGGTTTGGTTCGATTCGTCTGTGTTTTAGCTAAGAATTAGAAGGAAGAAAAGAAGAGGTATGGGGGTGGAGTTAAAGTTTAGGTAATTCTATAATGAAAAGGGTATATGCTTAGTGGTGATATTTATATGGTCGAAAATATTTTGCCTACAAATGCAGCTAAGTAGTTAATGGACATTGAGTGGAGCTGGGGTCTTTTATAAGTAGGTGAATTATACAAAGAATCTTCATTGTATTTGAACCAATGACAGCAATGTATTTGCTTTTTTGTACTTTTCGTCTTTAAGTCCTTTCCTTTCCTTGTAGCACCAAATGATGTGGCCAATGTTAAATAAAGCGGACCGAAAATTATGATATCTCATGTTTAATTTTTAGCGAAGATAAAAATATCAAATTTATCTCTTTTAATTTATGTGACACATTCTTTTTTTAAGAGTATTTGAAACAATTCTTCTATCTTTACAAGGAGTAACGTTGAACATACACTATTCTTTTTGGACTCCGCTTATAAATTAAACTGAATATGTTGTTGTTATATTTTTCTTTTTAATCTATCCGAAAAAGAATATCACAATTTTAAAGTTGAAAACAACTTAATTTAAAAAGTCTCATTTATCTTTAATGAAATGATTTGTAGTCATATGAATATCTAATAATTGGGATTGAGGAAGTGTGTGATTTCCTCCTATCCACCCAAGCCTGGGTGAATAGAATTATTCAATATTTATACTGATGAAACATAACAAATACTTCTCTGTCTAAAAAAAATTAGCCTATTTTTTATTAGTTTATTCCAAAAAAAATAATTTCTTTCTATATTTAAAAATTATTTAACTTTATAAGATCATTTATAAGCATAAAAATATTTAAAATTTATTTTGGATCACATATTTCAAAAGTATTTATTTATTTCTTAAATTTTATATAAATTAAACTATACTAATTTTTTTAAAACGGAAGAAATATCTTATAAAATTAATTAAAATGTGGGCAAACGGACAGAAATACACGATTATAAAAAGGGTCCCTTCCTTCCTTGTAATTTGCCTCTCCATCTAAGTTTGAGCCTTTGAGACAAGAAAAACTAAGTGGAGAGTGAACCAAGTGGCGAAAGGAGAATGAGTTGACAGCTGCGGAGCGGCGTTTCCTTAGCTAGGAAAAAAGCCGTCCACATGAAGACACGTGAGAATGTACTTTAAATTGCGCTATCACCGCTATGCAATACCTGACCAATCATATTGCTCTGCTTCCACTTCAGATTGCGGCGCGTTTTACTGTTTGCGCCAGGGACCGCGCAACTGGCCGCGTTTTAAATCTTTACCGAGTAAAGTGCTTGCTATTAAGAGCCTACTTGGTCATGTTTTTTGGAAGCAAAAAATATTTTTCGGTCCCTTTTTAATATAGTTTATTACAGTGTTTTCAAATGCATTTTCAGAGCGAGTGCCGGAGCAAGTCCCGGGGCAGGGCATACACCCTAAAATTTGGGACGTAAGTCCTGGGTGCGAAAGCGTAAGCTTCGTGTGTAAAAACGTATACCCCGAGCGTTAAATTTGATCTTTTTTAAAATAAATTAAAATATTTTTACAATAAATTATATTTTTTATTATTAGTGTAATGATATTTATATTTTACGTTATCATTTTGTAGTGATTTTTCTTAAAAATATATAAATAATATTGTTATAAATAAAATATTTATGTCTGAAATTGATAGAATAGAGATTTAATATGCTATTTGTGTCGTTGCTATTACACTTTTCATCATTCTCCTTCTTTGAAATATATAAATAAAAATTAATACAAATATTAATTAAGGGTGAAAAGAACTAATAGATATGGAGATTAATGACGAAATGAATGAAGATTTTATTTTAAAAATTATCTAGTCTATTACGGAGTATTAATTTTTGTGTTGTTACATTTCTCATACAATAATTATAATAATTTAATTTTATATTATTGGTGATTTATTTAAATTATTTACAAAATCTTAGTGAAATTGTACTTTTGCTTATTTTTAGTATTAAAATTATAAAATTGAAGATACGTGATACATACGCGCCGTAGATCTATGGGACTTACGCCTCACCCCATACTGTGTAAAACGCCTCGCCTCCACCCCCGCCTCTTAAAACACTGGTTTATTAGGAGCATTTTAAATAATTTTTTTCTTATACTTGTCTATTTAGTAAAAAAAAGGCAGTCTGATGCACTAAACTCTCGCTATGCGGGGGGTCTGGGGAAGGGCCGGACCAAAATGGTCTATTGTAGTCAATAAAAATAAATTATTATTCTCTTCTACTATTATCCTGGTTATTAAGTACTCCATATGTCCCAAAAAACTTGTCACATTACACTTTTTAAGAGTCAAACTATATCAACTTTGACAAATATTTTGAACTATACCTTTTTATCATATTAATATGAAAAGAATTGCAACTTATAGTACTTTTCGTATAATTTTTGAATATATATAAATTTTAATTTAAAATATAAAATTAATATAATCTAATTTAACTTTGAAATTTAGTAAAATTGACTTTTAAAAAGAAAAATATGACAAATATTTTGGGACGAAGAAATTAACTATATAGAATATTAGGAGTTAAAGTGTATTTTCTAAAGCATAATTAATACAGGTAATTCAATAAAATAAATTCTTATTAATAGGAGTAGTAAAAGGAAACGAAATCAATAGAGTTGAGGTGTCTGATCCAAGTTTTTACAAAAAAAAAAAAAAGCAAATTTTTTTTGTAGTAGTATATGTTATTTTGCAGAAGCAAAAAAAAGTAATTTTTCCTGTTTTTCACATAGTACTTACTAAAAGTTTGGTCAAATGTAAATTACTTCTTCATTATTGATGAAAATATTTTTTCAAATTAATTAATACCAAATATAAACTGCTACTCTCAAAACATATTTTTACTAAAAACTTATCAAAATAAGTATCCCCTCGTCCAGTTTTACTTGTTCACTATACTAAAAATAGTTGTCCAATTCTACTTGTCCACTTTAAAAAATCAAAAGATAATTTGTCATATTTTTCCTATTTTATCCTTAGTAATTAATAAGCCAATTTTTTTAATTTTTTTTCCAACACTACTTTTTAGTTTTTTATGGAGAATATGTGACTTGTTGGAACCCATTACTCAATTAGCTAGTTGCACATTTTTTGATAAGCTTTAATTGGTTCCAATCATTAGGTAATTAACAATAATTATGGGTAATATAATAAATTTTACTTCTATTTCCGGCTCCTTAATAAGCGTGTAAAGTTAATATGTGACAAATAAAATTGAACGGGGTGAGTACTTTAAAAGTTTGACCAAATTGGATGTTTATGAGGTCAATTACTCAATTCAGGTCGTTACACTAAGCTAAGGAAGACTCAGCAAGTCTTCGCGTGATTGCAGTTTCCAATATGCTTACAAATGTGAAACTAAGAACAAATGGTTTGTTCACATGGTGAGATAAAAATGTTTGGTATTTTGTATATTCAGAGTTAAAAGTCCACCTAAAATGAATATGAAGCAAAGTCTTCTGCGTGGAGTATATTTTTAAAACATTAAGTCAATTCATCAATTTCCATTCAAGTCCAAGTCTCGTGTATTCACATTACCGTCATAATGCCCTTAATTAAGCAGCTTGCCGGCAATTGCGAAGAATGTGCATATAGTAGTTTTTTTATTCGGTTGCATCCCGTTGAAGCTAATCATGTTTGTTTAACTTAAATTTGTAATCATATTAGGTTACGATTAAACCGAATTCGGGTCAATAAATTTCATATTTGAAGATAAAGTATTCTCTAATAAAGATGATTTCATACTCAACAGAGCTCGAATTTCATATTATATTTGTTTCACAAATATATGTATTTAAATGTTCGACGTACATTCAACCGTTTGTTAATTTTACTTATCATGTATTTTAAGTGATTAAACGTAACTCTATAACAATAAGAAATGACTCGAGATTTTGAGGGTCAAAATCTTAATTCTCAGTATGACCTAAACATCAGGATTTTTAAGTAAATTCTATATAATGTTAGAAACTAACAAAAGATATTATAAATTAGAATATTTTTAATGGTTAAACAGGTAATTTTGAATACGATTTTTTGGATTAAGAAAAGACTTAAATGTTTTGAATCATCGTGTTATACCCTTTGCACAACTAACTAAATAAAGTTTTAGGAGTGATACATTTAATCTACCCAAAATGCTAGCGTCATTGGCGCTTGAAAGTATAGCCATAGTGATAGCAACAAGCTAGGCAACGTTTAAATTAAAAAACCCATAGTCAGCTATCTATTTAATATTTTAATTACTAAAAGGAAGGGTAGAGAGAGGAGATAAAATAAAGTCAAACAATACATTATGTGAGAGACTTTAACTAAATGATAAAGCATTATATAACATAACTTTTTATATATATAATTTTATATACATTCAGCATAATTTTTCTAAAGAATATTCAATTAATCACCTTTTACTTTATATGGCTACATCATATAGGGAGGAATTCTCCTTTAATTAGTCTTTCAAATTCACTAAAATTTTATATATCCATTTTCAAATGCCCGTGATAATAAAATAAAGATGTTAGACTTTTCAAATTTTATGCGTATAATATATATTCTGATCACACATTACGAACAACAATAATATTGCTAGTGAATTTCAGCATTAAATGGTTATCGAAAGAAGAAACAATGACAAAACACTACAGCGGTGAGCAAATTAGAGCTGAAAAAAGTGCATATTGTGGCAGTAAATAATAAAAGCAAGGCAGCACATGGATTGAATTAGGGGTGTTAAAATTAGTCCAATCTCAAATGATCCGTCTAATCCGCTAAAGGTTTTATGGGTTTGGGCAAGATTAGTTTTGATTATGGCTTGGTTTGAGCTAGCTTAAGTTGACTCATCATAAATCAACAGCTCAAATAAACTCATGATGATGTCAAAACTTGACTCATGAAAATGTTCAATCTTAACGATTACAGCTTCACTCTAGATTAAAATTTTTGTTTATAAATAATTATTTTAAAAAATTATTTATTATTTCAAAATAATAAAAATACATCAACGCACCCCAATCACCCACCACATTATCTATCCACCCTACCCTCTCCCCTACACCGACCCTCACCCAAGCACTGAACCACCCTCACATCTCTGCCCCCTACCCTCCCTACTCCATCCCACCCCTACCGTCTACCCCTCCCCACCTCTCCCCCACCTACCCCATCTACACCCACCTCCCGCCCTACTCCATTCTCAAATTTCCATTTTATATTTTTTTTACTTTTATAAACAATTTATAAAAAAATATGAATTTTTACTCCCCGCCCTAACCCACATCTACCCCCTCCACCCCACCCAATTGCCATACTCCAACCTCAAATTTCCATTTCATATTTTTTTTTACTTTTTAAAAAAATATGAAAATTTTCCTTACCTCCCCCTACCGCCCTACCCCCTCCACCTCCACCCCATCCTCAAATTTCTATTTCATATTTTTTGTTACTTTTATAAAAAAAATTATTAAAAATATGATTTTTTTTCTTACCTCCCTCCAACCCCCCATGCCCTACCCCTTCCTCAAATTTTTATTTCATATTCTTTTTACTTTTAAAATAAATCATAGAATGTAAGTTTGAAATTTGTAAAAGTAATGATCAAGTTGGGCAAGTTAGTTATGACTCATCATTTAGCTCATCTTGACCCGTCCATCTTAGCTCATGTAAGTTTTAGATGGATTAGACAATGATTCATCTATTAATTCAGTTCATCTTGACATGTCCAACTTAAATTCAAACGCCCCGACACATATAGATTGAATATAGAGAAGTAAAGGCATTTGTGTGCACCAACCTGACGTATCATATCGCTCAGCCAGAAAAAGAATCCACCACACAATTAAATCATTTAGTTCCTTGTCGTTTTGGTCGAACTACCACCATTCCCCCCCCCCCCCTATATTTTTCTAGTTTGGCAGTTTAGAGAGGGTAAATTGAAAGGCAATTTAATGGCTGCAAAGTTGGTACAAGTAAAACCTCTTTTCATATATAGTTATATCTTTCCTAATTAAAGTAGATTCCAGAAGCTCATGAAACAGTTGAGCACAGCCGTCCACAATTGCCCTCTAAGATGAGATAAGCTGCAATCTATATCCATATGCATTTTACATTCCATATATAGGTTTTAAAAAGAAATTGATATTTGGGTTGTATTCTTACCCACTCTGTCATAATTTATGTAACATAATTTAATTCACCATAAAGTTTAAGTAGATATTTCGACATCAGAATTTGTAAAATTTGAAAAAAAAATTATTATTTATTTTTAAATTGAAAATAATATTTGAAAATTGGAGTTGTGTTTGGACAAGAATTCAAGTTATAATGTTTTTTTAGATTTTTGTGAGTGATTTGGAGTGAAAATTGTGAAAACAATTTTTTGATTTTTTTCGAATTCTGAAAAATTTCGGAAAATTATAACAATTCTATGTCCAAACAGCTTTCCGAAATAATAACCCGAAAAAAGTGAAAACAATCCATTGCCAAGCGACCCCTGAGAAAGAAATCCTTTTTTTAAAACTTGTGATCTACAACAAATTTTAAATATTTGTATAATTATAAATCATCTCATTAAATTATAAATTAGACATTAATTAAATTTTCAAAATATAAAATATGACATTTTTTGGAGCGGACAAAAAATGAAATTTTACCACATAAATTGAGAACGATGGAATATATACATATATATTAACTTGTATCCTTGTTTTACCTTATAATATCGTGTGGAGTGTAAGGCTGGCAATGGATCAGAGGTGGATCGGGTGAAGCTCAATCCGCCTCCACTCGCCAACCATCAATCCACCACCCCTGACCCATCTATCACCCTATTTTTTCTTCACCCACATCCGATCCACTCATCATCCACATGTAAATCGGGTGGATCGGGTGCTTCGCGGATGAAAAGCTTGTTTCAAATTAAAAGCTTCGCGGATGAAAAGCTTGTTTATACATACACATCCAATATTCTTCTTGCTCAAAGCTTTATAGAACTCGTCTACAGTCATTGGCTCCAACAGTGCATCAAGACTAAGCTCAGATATTGGAGGAACAGAAACCGGCTGCAATGACAAATTCATTCGAAGATAACATTCAAGATTTTGTTCAGCGGGAATTATCCATGGGTTGGTGATAATATCATCTTACATTCTCCAGTGAGCGAACCTTGGCAAATCACCTCTTATCAGTAAATGAAATCTCCAAATCATCATCCAACTACAAAAGTTTTAAAGGTGTCCACATTCATCAGTAGCTACATTCATGTGCCATTTTGATCTATAAAATGAGATAAATGAGCAAAATATGTAGATAATGAAAAAGGGAGAAGCATATGATGATTTTGAAATCATCAATATTCAATAATTCTAACACCAAAGAGAACGAATGCCAATATACATCGATTAAAAAAATAACTAATTTATAAACGGGTGGATGGATGGGTCGGGTGGTGGGTTGGATGTATGTCCATCCGAATCCGACCTGATCCGTCACCCGATCCATCCGTCACCAGATTAAAATTCGTGTTTTGTCGAATTTTCATCCATATAATCGAATCGGGTGAATATGATATTCATCGGGTCAAGGTGAAATTGTCAGCCCTAGTGGGGTGCATATTCATCTAGTTGATAAAACACATAATATAGATTGAATTTGTGACGTAAGATAAAACGCATGTAAGATGTGAACAATTTAAATGTTAATTGATAATTTACGTTCAAGTTAAAAGGCAAAACGTGAGACTTCTTTTTATTTTCCCCTGATAATGACTAAATTTGATCATACATGTGGCAAATCAGCATTACAATTTACATTACTTAACGATGATAGAAAATAAATCAAATAATTAAAACAAAAGAAAAAATAAAGATCATAACTTGTCATAAATTATACTAACCACTCATGTTCCGTGTATTCTACATAAAAATAATTTTAGTTTTTATAAAAAATAATTATATATATATATATATATATATATATAATGTTATACTTGACGAAGAAGATTTGAATGAACGCCTTTAACTTTTTACATCCTTAACTCCGCACCTGACTGTGAGTATGTGTCTGATACGATAATAAGTGTCTGACACGATGGTACTTTTATTATTTTAACAACATGCACTGCTGTCTAAGAAACGGTACACTGTCATATCATTTACGAGCAATAACATATAGGAATAAAATTTTATAACGAGTGTATATCGGCAACCCACAAAATTGCGTAGATAATACTAGCCTATTACATCTAGGGGTGGATATTGAAAGTTGAAAGTATACTTTGGTATACACCGCATATACAATATCTTGTGTATATCATGTATATCACGGAAATACAAGATAAATTAGTCTGTGATATACATGCCAAGTATATCACGGTTTGGAGTATATTTGGCAACATAATATTTGTATTTAATTAGTATTGTACACTTACCATAATTGTAAATTCTTGTATTTAAATAATAGGATTTTGGGAGTAGAATAGGAATAGGATTTGTAAATTCATCCCGCTACCCCTACTCCCGCGGAGGATCCTCAGTTATGAATTACTCTTGATGCTACCGTCCTTCAGTGAATTTATTCCATTATTTTTACCGACCTTTTACAGACGATCATTGAGCCAGACACTACGGCTATGACTACATGGAATAGACTGTGTGATATATTCCAAGATAACCAACATTCCCGAGTTGTCACCCTTGAGAAAGAATTCTCACAAGTCCGCATGATTTTCCGAATGTTTCAGCTTATTGTAAACGACTCAAGGAATTGCCGGACCAACTCCGTAATGTTGGAGCACTTGTTGCCAATAATCGTCTTGTTCAACAAATGGTTGCAGGCCTATCTGAGGCCTTTAATGGTGTTGGGACTCTCATCCGTCAAAGTAATCCACTTCCATCTTTTTATCAAGCCCGTTCGATGCTCACGTTAGAAGAAATCGGCTTGGCCAAAAAGACGGCTACCGAGGCAAGTCCTGTGGTGATGATGACTTCATTCAATAATTCTCAAGGTTTTGTTGACAATTCAGGCCAAAACCGTACTCACGGTGGAGGCAAGAAGAATCATAAAAATAATGGCAAAAATCGCAGTGGCAATCGTGGTGGTACTGGCGGTGGTGGGGGAGGCCAGAATAGTGGTAGTGGGCCACATTCCAACTGGTCCCAGCCATAGGCCCCCTGGCAGTGGGGCTAGGCCAGTGGCCATTGGCCCAACATCCCCTATTTTCCAGCCTCAACATTCCCAAGTCAGTGGGCCGCCCAACAGCCTTTCAGACCCAATTTTCACACCCGTCCGATGGGTTCCGGTACAACGTTGGGTCTAGAAAGCAGGGAGGCCTGCTTGGGCCTCGGCCCCCGCAGACTTTCCATGCTACGGGCCCTAATCCGATCCCGACACCTACATTTATTGAGGCCGTCATGCATACACTTGGATTGAAGCCTCCCAACCCGAATTAGTACATGGACACCGGCGCCACTTCTCACATGACATCCGACCAAGGTACTCTCTCGTCTTATTCCAATTTGAGCAAAAATTATGGCATAATTGTTGGTAATGACAATACAATTCAAATTCGTGGTTACGGTAATATAATTTTGTCTCCCCCACATCCACCATTTGTCTTGAAAACTGCTCTTCATGCCTCTAACTTAATTAAAATTTTGTGTTTGTCCGTAAATTCACCATTGATAATTGGGTTTCTGTTAATTTTGATCATTTTGGGTTTTCTGTGAAGATTCAAGACGGGGATACCTCTCATGAGATGTAATAGTAGGAGAGATCTTTATCCAATCACGCCCGCCTCCAGTCTCTCGAATCAAGCCTTGCCATCCACTTTTGCAGCTCTAGCTCCTTCCTTTTGTCATGCACGTTTGAGTCACCATGGGTCGTCCATTGTTTCTTCCTTGCATAAAAACAATTTTATTTCCTGTAAGGGTACGCGTAGAACTCCAATTTGGCATTCATGTCCTTTAGGAAAACATGTTAGATTACCATTTATAGCATCTACTTCTCGTACTTTGATGTCATTTGATATTATTCATAGCGATTTATGGACATCTCTCGTTTTAAGTTATGTGGACCATCGTTATTATGTTCTATTTTTGGATGATTATTCTAATTTTGTATGTACCTTTCCGTTAGCAAAAAAATCACAAGTTTTTCCACATTCTTAAGATTTTGAGCATTCATCCGTACCCAATTCGAACGGAAAATAAAAATATTCAAAGTGATAATTGCAAAGAATATGATAATGGGTTGTTTCGGGAATTTTGTGAAGCTAATGACATAGTTTTTTTGTTTCTATTGCCCTAATACGTCCTCACAAAATGTGAAAATAGAACGAAAAATTCATACCATTAATAATATTATCTTAACTTTATTGGTTCATGCTTTCGTACCCCTTTTCTTTTGGCATCATGCTCTACAAATGGTTACTTATCTTCTTAACATACTTTCTACCAAAGGGTTGGTATATGTGTCTCCTCTTAAAATTCTCTTCAATAAGAATCATTCGTATTCACATCTTAGGGTCTTTGGGTGTTTATGCTATCCACTATTCCGTCAACTACAATTAACAAACTTCAAGTCTGTTCTACCGCTTGTGTGTTTTTGGGTTATCCATCTAATCATCGTGGTTACAAATGTTTTGATTTATCATCTAATAAAGTCATAATTAGTCGCCATGTTACTTTTGATGAAACCCAATTTCCGTTTTGCTAAAGTGAGTAGTCCCGTGCCTAGTTCGTATAATTTTTTGGATGACGACGTCTCCCCCTACATTATGCACCACTTAATGGTGGTTCCAGTGACCACGACACGCCAACATGCCCACAAAGTACCACTGCCCATATCGTCCCAGGTCCAGCCGGTAGTCTAGCCCACTCCCTCGATTGCTTCAGTCCCTGTTACTGTTCCTGTACCGAGTCCAGTTTCCAGTGTTGGGCCAGCAGGCCCACTGCCTGCTGGCCAGTCCGTCCCCCATCCGAATTTTTGCCAAAATCCGCCCAATTCTCCCCCGAGTCACAGAATGGCCACTCGTAGTCAACGGGGTATTTTTAAACCAAAATGACATTTTAATCTAAATTCTAATATTCTTAAATACCCTTACCCTATAACCCAATGTCTGCATTAAATGACCCGAATTGGAAATTGGCTATGAACGGTGAATATGATGCTCTTATTGAAAATAAGACGTGGGAGTTGCTGCCCTATCCTTCTGGTGTTAATATTATTCGGTCTATGTGGATTTTTACTCATAAACATAATTCTGATGGTTCTTTTGCGTGACATAAGGCTCGTCTTGTAGGTGATGGTAAAACTCAGCAAGTTGGTGTGGATTGTGGTGAGACATTTAGTCCAGTGGTCAAACCGACTACCATTCGCAATGTTCTCAGCTTGGCTCTTTCGAAAGCATGACCCATTCATCAGCTAGATGTGAAGAATGTCTTCTTACATGGTAATCTTAAGGAGACAGTTTACATGCATCAACCCTTGGGTTTTCGAGGCCCTAAATATCCGCATCATGTCTGTTTATTGAAGAAGTCATTGTATGAGCTTAAGCATGCCCCACGAGCCTGGTATAAGTAATTTGCAGACTATGTATATACTATTGAGTTTTCTCACAACAGGTATGATAATTCTTTACTCATATATCGTTGTGGTACTTCCTTGGCATATATTCTCTTGTATGTGGATGATATTATTTTGACAGTTTTTTTGATGATTTACGTAAGTCTATCATTGCACTACTCAGTTCTGAGTTTACTATGAAAGACTTTGGGCCATTGAGTTATTTCTTGGGGATTGCTGTCACTCGTCATACATGTGGGTTATTCTTATCACAAAGGAAGTATGCCACTGAGATCATTGAGCGAGCTGGTATGTCCTCGTGCAAGTCTACTTCCAATCCAGTTGATACTAAACCCAAGCTGGGTGCTGCGGCTGGCTCATCTTACGAGGATCCAACCCACTATCGCAGTCTTGCAGGGGCTCTTTAGTAACTTACTTTTACGAGACCGGATATTACGTATGTCGTACAACAGGTGTGTTTGCTTATGCATGATCCCAGGGTTGAGCACGTAAATGCGCTCAAACGCATTATTCGATACATCCAGGGAACACTTGACTATGGCTTGCGCTTATATCTATCATCGACGTCCACACTTGTCTCGTATACAGATGCTGATTGAGGTGGTTGTCCAGATATCAGACTCTCCACGTCTGATTATTGTGTGTTTCTTGGTGATAACTTGGTCTCATAGTTTGCAAAGCTCCAGTCTACATTATCACACTCTAGTGCAGATGCCGAGTATCGAGGGGTAGCCAATGTGGTATCTAAATCATGTTGGTTACGTATCGTTTAGAACTTAATTGTCCCATTCAGAAAGCTACCTTGGTTTATTGTGATAATATTAGTGTCGTCTATCTTTCTGGTAATCATGTTCAACATCAGCGCACTAACACATATCGAGATGGATATCCACTTCGTTCAAAAAAGGTAGCTCGTCGGCAAGTACGCGTCTTACATGTCCCATTCTAGGTATCAAATTGCAGACATCTTTACTAAAGGTCTTCCCTCAATTCTATTTGAAGATTTTAGGGACAGTCTCAGCGTACAGCGACCGCCCGCTATGACTGCGGGGGTGTGAAAGTATATCGTGGTATACATAATATACACGACATATACAATGCCTTGTGTATACCATGTATATCACGGAAATACAAGACAAATCAGTTCGTGATATACATGTCAAGTATATCACGGTTTGGAGTATATTTGGCAACATAGTATTTGTATTTAATTAGCATTGTACACTTACCATAATTGTAGAATTCTTGTATTTATAGAATATGATTTTGGGAGTAGAATAAGAATATGATTTTTCATATTATGGAAATTATAAATTGTATATATACTCATTCATTAATGAAAATAATCAAGAGATTATTTATTTCAGTTATAAATCACCAAAATCGAATTACCGAGCTGAATCAGAATTTATCGGGCCATCCTAAATTTTGAAAATTCGATATTTAATATCTATTTTCAATTACCGATTATTGAATTAATCGAACTTTGGAAATAGTGAATCGAATACCGAACGTCCACCAGCTAGCCATATATATGGGTAACATTAACGAGTGATTTGGATGTCTTGATTGACATGTGACGCCAAATTCATAATGTTAGGACTTGAGAGTGGAGATTTAACCTCTATATGTGATTTATTTAATAGCTAACATGTCAAATGTTCGACAAATTATGAACATATCTTGTCGAAATATCCTTTCCTTCAATACGCAAACCGAATTACCATACCAAAATTTGTCGTATCAGAATTTGATTTACTGTACTGAACCGAACCTTGAAAGTTAAATATTTAATATCCATTTTCAATTACCGTATTTAATTTCCATTTTCAATTACTGAAATCGAATTTTGAAAATACTGAATCGAATATCCAACGCTCACTCTCTAATTGCCTCAGCTAAAACTCTTCTCATAATATAAGAAATTATTTTCATGGTATGTAAGTTTTTTTAATATATCTTGAAAAATTCACATTAAATACACACGGATATGTCAGTCAAGTTATATTATTAACTGTCCATGCTGTGTGGTAATAAATAACCTACTTAAGATCTATATGTCATGCAGTAGAACGTGGGCGGTGACCACTCGCACTCGGCACAATCAATGCTATCTATCGAGAGAATGTAATGCGCAAGCGAAGCCAATGAGGCCAAAACATCTTTGATTCACACCTTTTATCATCATGTCCATTCCCCTTGAGCTTATTCATTGCTGACTAAAAAAAACTGTGCTTGGTGCTGAAATGCGTTGGTTTCACAGCTGTGACACGTTAAAAGGCAAAGATTCACGCGATTTTGGAACCCAAATAAATCCTTAGAGTAACAAAAAACACTTGTGGCATTTGTGCTTTTCAGCTAGTTATCCGTGTAATACGAAGTATCAGACTAATTCAAATTCTTATCGAGTAAGCTCATTAATAAAAGTAAGTAACGCGAGATTAATTACGGAGCTTTTCTAATGCCACTCTAAATTTTGTCTAGCTAAATGGTCTGAAATTTGTCTTTGAAAGTATTTGATATATTTCATTTTTGCAAACAATTTTAGTTCACTAGGCTAACGAGAACATAATTTAAATAATAACTTCAAAATGGATTATTTGTGCAAATTCTCCATTAACGCACTTCGTATGGAAAGTTCTTCCTTTTTAGAACTCAAACCAAAACTAGCTCTGATTAAAAGTGAGGAAATTCTAATCAGTTCACCATGTCATAATTAGAGGCGGATCTAATATTTTTAAGTTTAAGAGTTCTAGATCACGTTTTTTTTTACTTATTGAGTTTTTGATAGATTTATGCATATTAAGTGAATTTCTTAAAATGAAAATAGAGTTTCAACAAAAGTTATTAGGTTTCACAAAACTCGTATGTAGCTTTTATGTAGATCCGCCTTGCCACAGCATGACGATGTTGTCTATTTTTCTTACTCGGCTATCTCAATTTATGTGGTATACTTTCCTTTTAGTTTGTCCCAAAAATGATCATACTTTCTTATTTATTAAATATTAATTTTTAAACATCTCAGTTAATCTTAATAAGATGATTTATAGTCACACAAACATAACGTTTGTTATTTATTTTAAATTACAAGTTTAAAATTATTTTACTTAAATTTCGTGTTCAATCAAGTACCGCCTCTTAAATCGGTGGAAGAGAGTATTTTGTGAAGAAATTTGACTTTACACTCTTGGGGATAACACTATCTAACTTCAATGTTCTTTTCCTCCACAATGAGTGTGAGTTGGTATACACACTCATTTTCATTTTTAATTCATCACCGGCCGCCGCTACCTTTGCTTTAATCACACTCTACCTTCTGCGTTGTGTGACTTTAATTTGGAGCGTCCGTATATATCAGCTTTAGTAAACGAAAAAAACATTGCCCCCTGCATTTTTCTCATTTTTCTTCTTTTATTTTCCCTTTTTCTTTTTACTACTGTTTAATTTTTCATTCTCTTTTCTTTCAGGAAAAGTGTCATAATTATATTATCTCTTTACGTATTTAGAGTTTGAAATCATCACTCGTTCGCAGCCACAAGTATTTATGAGCATTGAACAAAGCTAATTGTACGATCTATATAAATCCAATATGTCACGATAACTAAATGAAATGTTTTAAAGCATTCTGCTCATGTTATCACATATTTTACTTTTTTTTTCCCTTAGAGAATCACGTTTCATTTTTTTTCTCAAGGAAAATTGAACATGAGGAAATATTTAAACCAGCCCTACTTGGGAGTTGGGAGTTTTTTGTATTACAACAACAACATACCCGTGTAATCCCACACAGTGAGGATCTGTGGAGGGTAAGATGTACGCATACCTTACCTTTAAATTTGTGGGTAGATTGAGAGTTTTTTGTATTATTATTTATATTTTTTTATGAGTGACTTGGGAGCTATTATGTTTTGTTTTCTTAATTTGTTTGTGGGCCTTAGACATAATCATTGGCTTATTGGGTCATTTTCGGAGAGCCTACATCCTCAGCATAAAAGAAAGATTGTTATTGCTGTGTTCAGCCTGTTTGTGTGAACAATAGGCATTACTAGGCCCACTATATTTAAGCAATACATCTTCATTGTGGCACTGGAAATCCAAGTTTGATCTAAGCCCGATTTATTCTCTGTCATAACCCGTACAGTAGCCCATTTAACATTTAAACCCAAATAAACATACTTTATTCTTCGGTTTGAAGAAATTAAGGAGTTGCATTTGTTTGTTGAGAATATGGAACTCCGACATTATTTTTCTTAAATTGGTATGTGCATCAAAGAAGATCATAACATAAGATGAGAGTACAACATGATTGTCTAATTGTTTTCATTTCTCATTTCTTTAAGGAGGTTAGTACCATCTAAAATATACGAGCATGAGAGGCCCATTAGTACCCTCTAAAATTCATTCTTTTTTTATTTTTTACCTCTTATATATCTTTATATTGAGGTTCCGATTAACTTATATTCGCATTGCGTATTTTTTATTTAAGAAAAACCTTCTTAATAGAACTTTTTTTGTACCTAAAATTTGGACCTGAGACTCCACCACAACCTTGTTGGTTCACATTGCCAAATTCTACGGGACTCTTTCTTGAAAAGCCCATTCAAATCTTCCCTCTAATTAAAAGGCTCACAAATTTTTGGACAATTCGCACAAATGGTCTTCTTTCGGGTGGTCTTTAATTTTTGCTCCTCAAAAAATTAAAGATCGAAGCACAATACGCACAAAAAATACAATTTTTTTCTTAGTAAATGACCCACTTTGCTTTAATTATTCGTGATACAAAATATTATTATAAAATTAAGTAGGAATAAATAATAAAGATCTATGTATATCACATCTAGCATACCAAATCATCTGTGGTAACTGACAGATTATATATGTATCGGCAGATCATGTAGCAGACAGATCCTAAATTTGTGAGGGATCATTTTATGAATTGCAAACTTAAAAGGGGTATATCAGCCAATTTTTTAAAAACAAACCTGCCGTTAACACGCTGTCAAAGAAAAAGTTTACACCATTTACGTCCGTTCGAATAGCCGTTCTGTCAGAGCTTGGCTACAGTGCCCGCCTCTTATCACTAAGGCGAAAATAAAATACCAGTTCATCTTCTTCTTCCTCCTTAGTTCAATTGGAAGAATTATCATTAACAATGCTCTCTGTAACGGATTCAATTCGAATTTCTTCACCTTTTAACGATACTCGTCTTAAATTTCTTTCTCCAAGCGGCAACAAAACTCGTCACCAACTTACACTTGTTCGCAATCGTCCTCGAATTTCGTGCCCGCAGAGGAAGAATATATGTAGGTGTTCAAGCACAGAGCAACCGCAACGACGGAAACATCGCTCGGCGAAGTCTGACGACGAGAAAGGCATCGATCCTGTTGGATTTCTCAGTAAATACGGCATTACTCATAAAGGTTTTGCTCAGTTTCTTCGTGAAAGGTGATTTTGCAATGCCTTAAATTTATAGTGCTACTCCTTCTATCCCATATCAGTTGTCCTGTTTCGTTTTTCCACTGTCTAACTTTACTAATCTTCGGCGCTAAATTGAATTAAATCAATTTAATTTTTTTAAGTTATAATTTAGATATTCAAACACTTCACGTGAAGTACTGCAATTCTTCTCATATTAATAGGGTGAAAAAGTATATTTCAAAATGTTTGTCAAAGTTTATATAGTTTGACTTTTAAAAAAGAAAAGAGGAACAAGTAATATGAAACGGAGGGAGTATTTTTGTTTTGATAATAGTTGTATTGGGGCCGGCTTGCATGCATATACTACAAGCTTACTCTATCAGGCCTAGTTTTTAATTTTATTTTACTGGAAATTGAACATTAGAGTTTAGGTTCTTCAACTAACTATACGAAATTATAATACTACTATTTTGTAATGCCTTATATTATAGTGCTATCTTTGTTTTGATAATCGTGGTATCTGGGCTAGCTTGCAGTCACATCGACTAATTGTATTTACATGCTAACTCTGTTACGCCTAGTGTTTTTTTGATTTTACTGGAAATTGAACATGAGAGTTTAGGTTCTTCAACTCACTATACGAAATTATAATACTATTTTGTAATACCTTATATTATAGTGCTATCTTTGTTTTGATAATAGTTGTATCGGGCCAGCTTGCAGGCACTTCGACTAATTCTATTTACTACATGCTAACTCTGTCAGGCCTAGTGTTTTTTTTTTACTGGAAATTGAACATGAGAGATTAGGTTCTTCAATTCACTATACGAAATTATAATACTACTATTTTGTATGCCTTATGTTATAGTGCTATCTTTGTTTTGATAACCGTAGTATCAGGGCCAGCTTGCACGCACCTCGACTAATTATACCACATGCTAACTCTGTCACTCCTAGTTTTTGTTTGCTTCTACGGGAAATATTACATGAGAGCTTAGGTTCTTCAACTCACTATATGAAATTATAGTACTATTTTGTAATGCTCTTTCTTCAGCTAACTGGGAGAAAGAGCAATTGCAGAGTGCTAAAGTACCTAAAACAAGAAAGTCATTGAACAAACTACTGCACGTAATTGAGAGAGGAGAAAGAGGGGGAGAAACGAGAATTCTATTATTATATGCACAATTCACAAAACTCTCTTAATTGTTATAATGATTTGAGCTTCTTATATAGTGAAGACGTTTGCACTGAAGCAGATGAAAGAAACTAACAGAACTAACAATTTTGAATAGAAAATAACTGCTGTAACTTCACAACTGAGTTTATTCAAGATTCAAACTGTTTCTATCTTCCAATTTTGCATAATATCTGCTTCCCTCTAGAAAACATCCTTGTCCTCAAAGATGAAGTTCAGATTGTAAAATAAAGGTACCACGATCAAATGGAAATTGTGCCCAATCCGCAATTATAAGAGTTTGAATAGGCAACAAAATTTTCCTTGGTTCCTGGTGCTGTAAAGAGCCATTGTTCATTGTGAACAAATGTACCTTGGGCCTAACTCAAACTCAGAAGCTAGGTCTTGAGGGGAGGACTGCCAAGAGTGAGATCAGAATCCATTCTCTCAATCAATGTGGGGCTTAACACTCCCCATACACGTGGATAACACAACACGAGGGCCAACCATTTTTAATGTTGCACGTAACATATTTCTATGATCTTTAAGACTTTATGGAAACCCCTTACCCAAAATAATGAGCAGCCACCTTTTTAAGTATTCTTGGACTGATCCTGCTACTTCTTGATATTTGAACCATTTGATACGCACCATTTTCAGGGTGTTCATTCTTTTACCTGCTTTACAGATATAAATCATTGAAGGACTTGAAGGATGAAATATTGACTCGTCACTTCAGTCTCAAGGAGATGTCTTCCGGGTTAGTTTTGTGGGCGAATTTCTTACAATGGCATCTGCCTTCCTCTCTCCTTTGTGTCTGAGTATCATTCTATGACTATTTTTTAATAGTATCATATAAGGTGCCTTGAATGTTTTGACTGATTCTAGATGTCTATTTCACAGGTATGAATTAATGGGTATGCAGCGCAACATGCAGCATCGAGTGGATTTCCTGGAGTGGGCTCCAGGTTCAAACCCATGCAAGAATTTGTCATCTTAATGTGTTTTTTATATCAGCATTTATCTTGGAGTAACTAGTAAAGTTGCTGCCACATGACCAGGAGGTCACGGGTTCAAGCCGTGGAAACAGCCTCTTGCAGAAATGTAAGGTAAGGCTGCGTACAATAGACCCTTGTGGTCCGGCCCTTCCCCGGACCCCGCACATAGCGGGAGCTTAGTGCACCGGGCTGCCCTTTTTCCATTTATCTTCTTAATGTTAATTTCTTTTGTATTAATTCATGGTTCGTTATGACATTACCATTTGGTGCTATTTTTAGTGACATTGGTCATTCTGCAACTACTAAGTATATAAACTCCACCAACATTTCAAACTTCATCCATCCACTACATGACATTTTGAAAGTTGCTCCTCATTTGGTATCTTCTGATTTTCATTATTGCCTTAAAATTCTCTATCCATCTAATTCAATTAGTGATTCACGTTAAGATTATGGTGCCATATGCCGATATCACTGGAGAAAAAGACTTGATTTGAGGTTTCCCATGTAAAGTAACCTGTATGCACGAACTCAAATAATTCATCGATGTTTAATTCCAACTCTGTCTGATGTTATATGCAAGTCAATGTAACTCTTTGTGTATCGTCAATTGTGTGACACAATTGAATGGGATGGGGAGTGGATTTAGCACTTGATGGTCAGCAATAGTTTCTTTGTTTCGTTGTTCTTTTTTCCTTTTATGGTTTTGAGATACAAGTGCCATGATGTTGAAACAGGTGCTCGCTACTGTGCTCTGATTGGTGATTTTAATGGGTGGTCAACAACTGATAATTGTGCCAGAGAGGGTCATTTTGGTCATGATGATTATGGGTATTGGTTTATTATTCTTGAAGATAAATTGCGTCAAGGGGAAGAACCTGATAAATTGTATTTTCAACAGTACAATTATGCGGATGACTATGACAAAGGTGACACTGGTATTACCGTTGAGGAAATCTTTAAAAAAGCAAATGATGAGTATTGGCAACCTGGAGAAGATCGCTTCATTAAATCACGTTATGAGGTGGCAGCAAAGTTATATGAGGAAATGTTTGGCCCAAATGGACCTCAAACAGAAGAGGAACTAGAAGAAATGCCTGATGTAGCCACCCGATACAAAGCTTGGAAAGAGCAACACAAAAATGATCCAGAAAGCAATTTGCCGTCGTATGATGTTATAGATAATGGAAAAGAATATGATATTTTCAATATTATAGGTGATCCTGAATCGTTTAAGAAATTTTGTATGAAGCAGCCTCCTATTGCTTACTGGTTGGAAACTAAAAAGGGTAGGAAAGGTTGGTTACAGAAATATATGCCTGCTTTACCTCATGGAAGCAAATACAGGATGTATTTTAACACACCAAATGGGCCTCTTGAACGAGTTCCTGCATGGGCTACTTTTGTCATTCCAGGTAAACAAGCACTGCTTATTGGTATTTACATACTGTTTTACATCCATAACTGGTTAATATGCAATTAACCGTGTTATAACGAAAAGAAGCAGTGAAGCATCTAGAATTATGATTTTTTTTCCTTTTGGTGGATTCTGTTTTTCTGCCTAAATGATCTGTCAGTGACATGAAGAAATTACATGCTTAGGATTTTACACTCGCATGTCCACTTGTAGATGTGCAAGTTACAACACATACATATAAATAAATATGTGCATATATATAAATATATATGTATATATATATATATATATATTTTTTTTTTGTCAATGGTGGTGTTTAGGCCCTTCCGCCTCGCCGCTCGTCAATTGCAACCACTCCGATATTCCGCCGTGGTTCGTTGCCGCCGGCTAGGCATAATTCTTCCTCCGTTTCCAAGTCAAGGTCAGTAAAAACTGTCGACTTATCTTTCTCCTCTTCCCTTTCTGGTCAATTGTGTTTACGTATATGAGATTCAGTTGTATTATTTAATTTCCTCAATCCTCATATTTTATTTTTCTTTATTATTGGACATATACGGTAGGATCTGAAGCTATATATATACTCGGAATTTGCAATTGCTGAATTGATTGAGTTGTTTCATATATATGTATATATTTCGAATAATTAGACAACTGATTATGTACATGGGGTGAAAAAGTTTTCTAAGCATGAATGATTATGTACATTGGGTTTTCTGCACATACTTGAAGCTCTCTCTCCTCTCTGACCTAACAGGTTTGCCCCTTTCTCTCTCCTCTATGACCTAACAACTACAATTGCGCCGGAAACGGCTAGTACTCTAGCCTCCACCGGTGCCTCTCTCTCTCCTCTCTCCTCTCCCCTCTCACCCTCCACGATTTCCATCCCCACCCTCCCTCGCCGACGGCAACCAGCCCGGCGACCAGGTAACTCACTCCGGCCGGCGACAAGGTAACGCTGCCGGACTACTACGCCGGCAAATTTTTCTGGCATATTCCCTTTTACTTCTGCTTCGCTTCTCTTTTCCTCCTCTTCTTCGTCTACTCATGTTTCTCTGTTTTTTTTTTCGTTTTCCTGCTTCTGCCACTCGGACTGCGGCCAGGTTACTAGGCTGCTCCGACGCCGGTGAATATTCCGATGAGCTAGAACTGCAATTTCCTATATTTTTTTGTTTGGAAACCATATTCGCTGGCCGGAGTCCTGGCCGAAAACCCTAGTTTTCCGGCGACCTGCAATTAGCACTGTACCAAAGGGGATTTGCAGCAGTAAGCAAGCAAGAGAGGAAGAACACAAGGAAACGCCATCAGTTTGTGGAGGACCATCTACCGTCCAAGTTCATTCTTACTGGAATTGGTACCTCCAGTTCACTTGTTGAGCTTTGTCTATCTTTGTCGTTAGTTAATTACTTGCCTTAGTTTGAGTGTTGCATTTTGCTTGCTTTGGGTAGCTAATTTAGTTGCTGCATTTTCGGCTTGTTTTATTGATTATAAGATTCATACTTTTCTTACTTCTTGCAATTAGATAATAGTATAGTGTTCGTATATAGTATTTGTGACTCTAGTGGCTTTGGTAAATGATGGTAGACTAGGGTCATGTTCTCGGACGGGGCGAGGGTTAGGGGGTAAGTGGGGTAATGAAGATGTTAGGCTGAGAATAGGGTCTTGGAACATTGGGACTTTAACGGGGAAGTCCATAGAGCTAGTTAATTCTTAAGAAAAGGAGGATTAACATAGCCTGTGTATAGGAGACCAAATGGGTAGGACCTAAGGCTAAGGATGTGGACGAGTATAAGTTATGGTTCACAGGTAGGTCGAGGTATAGGAATGGGGTAGGCATTTTAGTAGACAACGAGTTAAGGGATCAGGTGGTAGAGGTTAGAAGGGTCAATGACAGGATGATGACGATTAAGTTGGTAGTTGGAGGGTTCACTATGAACATTATTAGTGCTTACGCGCCGCATGCGGGCTTGGACGAGGAGGAGAAAAGGCGCTTTTGGAAGGATTTGGATGAGGTGGTGGGAGGTACCACTGAGAAGTTATTTGTAGGAGGGAATTTCAATGAACATATCGGGTCACTTCCGGGGGTTATGATGACGTGTATGGAGACTTTAGACTCGGGGATAGGAACGGAGGAGGTGTCTCACTTTTAGAGTCCGTTAGAGCTTGTAGGATGGTGATAGCCAATTCGAGGTTCCTGAAGAAGGAGGAGCACTTAGTGACTTTTCATAGTTCGGTGGCTAAGACTCAGATAGACTTTTTGGTCCTTAGGAAGGGTGACAATGACCTTTGTAAAGACTGCAAGGTTATCCCGAGGGAATATCTTACAACCCGACATAAGCTTTTGGTGATTGATTTGGAGATCATGATGGAGAAGAAAAGGAGGGTGTCGCACCCGTTTTTAACCCGCGGCTCGCGACGTGATGGCGTCGATTCCCTCTCTGGATTGGATAAAAATGCTTTGTCGAGGAGTCGCCACCTAATTATTCTAAGGTGAATTAGGGCACCTAAATGTTAACTAAATGCGGCAAAATAACTTCAATTCTCTGGTCTGCGAAACTAATGAGATTCTAGGTAAGGGTTCTTTATTATCCTAAAGGGAAGGGGTTAGGCATCCTTTAAGATCCGCTAACTTGCGGTTATCCGGTCAAACTCAGGTTTAATTATTGTACTAAGAAAATGCATGTTTAAAAATATAAAGTTAAAATGATGTTGCAAGTATTTAATAAAATGATGCATTTTGTACAAGTATGCATTTGTATGGCATTAAAAATACATGTAAAGTTGATTTTGGATAAAAGTATGCATTTGTATGAAAGTTGATAAAAATATATACAAGGTGATTTTTTTTTTGTGAAACATATATTTGTATTGTATTATTTACAAAAATATATGCAAAGTAATTTGTTGGATAAAAACACACATCTTGATTGCATTATTTACAGAATATATGCAAAGTAATTTGTTGGATAAAAACATGCATTGTTTATAAATATATATATACAAGGTGATTTAGTAAGAAGAAAACAACTTATTGGTAAGGCAAGGAAAGTGATATTTGGGAAGTCATTTTAAATAACGAATCGGATAAAAATAAAACTCTATTTTGTATGATTAATAGTGTGAGTAAAAAGTGATCAATAGTTTTGAAAATTTTGAACAGTTTCGCAAATATGCTAGCGTTTTGAAAGTATGGGCGACGAACTTAAAATAAATAAACTAACGTTTTGAAAGTATGGGCGACGGGCCTAAAATAGATAAACTAGCGGTTTCCGATTTTAAAACTAACCGAGCCTAAAATAAATAAACTAGCGACGGATTTCCAGTTTTAGACTACCCTATTAATTAATTCTAAGTCTACCTATTCTAAAATTTTCAATAATTTCATGAGTACAATAATATTACCATACAAAATAAAATAAAACTGAATCAAAGAACATAAAACAACAATAAATCATCTCCGAAGGGTATCTTGTCTTCTTTAACTTTCATAAATATGCCTTGCAAGCTGTCAAGAACAAACGGTTAGAAACAATTGAATATAAATAACTTCGGATCCATATCCAAACCAGTAAATGTTTTGATTACGGAAGGCACATACTTAAATTTTGAAAAGATCATTCCAATCACGTCGTGACTGCGAACATATGACTCGTTGGTCATTTTAGTTGCCTTGCCTACCGAACATGTTGGTCTCTCGGATGAAAAAAGATTTAAGTTTCATCCTTGCCCAGAAGTTTTATTTCCGTCTTTCCAACTGTGGAGGCCTAAAAAATCGACGGATACTTTTTCATCGGCAAGTGTAGTATCATGTTCAAATCAGCAAAATAATACCAAAACAGTAAAAACCGAAATCGAGAAACATTTTCCGAAGTGACACGGCCTCAAATTTAGTTTCATTGGCCAAAGTATAGTATTGTTCAAATCAGCAAAATAATACCAAAGCAGTAAAACCGAAACCGAGAAACAAATTCCGAAGGGACACGACCTCAAATTCAATTTCATCGGCCTAAGTGTAGTATTTGTTCAAATCAGTAAAATAACAAGATAGCCGTGTAACGGATGTTCAAATACCAAAATAAACCAACAGTCCGCAATAAAAAAGTCCGACCCGAATTTGCAGCGGTGAAGGAGGCAAAGCTTGCAGTTACAACAGTGAAAACGACGGCTTTTGAACGCATGTATGTGGAATTAGAGGAAAAAGGCGGGGATAAGAAGTTGTACAGACTAACCAAGGCTAGACTTGGATCACGTGAGGTGCATCGAGGACGAGGACGAGGACGGCAAAATACTTACTTCCATAAACTCTTGAACGAGAAAGGAGATAGAGACATTGTGTTAGGAGATCTGGAGCAATCTGGTAGGTATCAGAATTTTGGGTATTGTAGAAGCATTAAGGTTGAGGAGGTTAAGGGTGCTGTTCGCAGGATGCGCAGGGGACGTGCGACCGGGCCTGATGAGATCCTAGTTGAATTTTGGAAGAGCGCGTGCAGCGCATGTTTGGAGTGGCTGACAATTGTTTAACGTCATTTTTAAGACGACGAGAATGCCCGAAGAATGGAGGTTGAACACAATGATTCATTTGTACAAGAACAAAGGTGATATTCAGAGTTGCAACAACTATATGGGTATCAAGCTGCTAAGCCACACTATGAAAGTTTGGGAAAAGGGTCGTGGAGATGGTGAGAAGAGGCGTGTCTATTTTTGAGAACCAGTTTGGATTCATGCCGGGGCGTTCGACTACAGAAGCAATTCATCTTATTAGGAGGTTGGTGGAGCAGTATAGGGAGAGGAAGAGAGACTTACATATAATTTTCATCAACCTCGAGAAGGCATACGACAAAGTCCCGAGGGAGGTTCTATGAAAATGTTTGGAGGTTAGAGGTGTACCTGTGGCGTACACTACTAGGGTGATCAAGGATATGTATGATGAACCAACACCAGGGTACGGACAATAGGAGAAGACTAGGAGCACTTTCCAGTGATGATGGGGCTGCACCAGGGATCAACTCTTAGCCTATTCTTATTTGCCCTGGTGATGGATGGACTGACGCGACAAATCCAAAGGGAGGTGACATGGTGTATGTTATTCTCAGACGACATAGTCCTGATTGACTAAGCTGGAGGTTTGGAGGCAGACTCTGGAGTCTAAAGAGTTCAGGATGAGTAGGACCAAGACAGAATACTTGAAGTGCAAGTTCAGTAACGGGAGCGACCTTGAGACAGGCGTGGAGGTGAGGCTTGGTACTCAGGTCATTTCAAAGAAAGGAAGCTTCAAGTACCTTGGGTCTATGATCCAAGGGGATGGAGAAATTGATGATGATGTCACACATCGTATTGGGGCAAGGTGGATGAAATTGAGGCTCGCATCTGGAGTCTTATGCGATAAAAAAGTACCACCAAAACTTAAAGGCAAGTTCTATAGGGCGGTGGTTAGACCGACTATGTTGTATGGGGCGTAGTGTTGGCCAGTCAAGACTTCGCACATACACCAGATGAAAGTTGCGGAGATGAGGATGCTGAGATGGATGTGTGGGCATACAAAGAGAGATAGAATTAGAAATAATGATATCAGGGATAAAGTAGGAGTGGCCTCAGTGGAGGATAAGATGCGGGAAGCGAGGTTGAGATGATTCGGGCATGTGTAGAGGAGAGACACGGATGCCCTAGTGCGGAGGTGTGAGAGGTTGGCTATGGACGGGTTCATGAGGGGTAGAGGTAGGCCGAAGAAGTATTGGGGAGATGTGATTAGATGAGATATGACGCAGGTGCAACTTACTGAGGACATGACCTTAGATTGGGGTTGTGGAGGAAACATATTAGGGTAGTAGGTAGTCGAGCGTAGTCCTATTTACGTTTGCAAACTGGTAGTTGTAGTGTTTTTTTAGTGTAGGCCCGCGTAGCCAATAGGCGTAGTATTGCTGTATAGTTCTCTGTAGTTTGATTTCTGTTGCTATGTGTCCTTTAGTGTACTATGTATATCTTATTTACATGCGTTAGTTACCGCTCCTTTTTCCAGATTGCGCTATCATGGCTTTTTCGCTTTTGATACCAGCATTTTCATATTGCTTTAAATTTTTTGCCCTGGCCTGACCATTTCTCTTGCCTTTCTTTGCTTGTGCTTATGCTTTGTCTTGAGCCTAAGGTCTCTCGGAAACAACCGATCTACCTACCGAGGTAGAGGTAAGGTCTGCGTACACTCTACCCTCCTCAGACCCCATGTTGTTAGATTTCACTGGGTATGTTGTTGTAGTAGTTTCAAAGGCCAGCTTCCGCACATGTTTACTAAAACACCGATATCTGTTGTCTCCCACCAGTATAGGTATTGGGTAACTCTGTCCACTAAAACTTAGACCAACGGGAAGAAATTACAAAATGTTTTTTGCATCCATGGGGATTTGACCCTAGATCTCCCACGACTCATTCCAGTGCCATTGACTGCTAACGTCGCGATTGGGTGTGCGACAAGCTACTAGACTGTAGTGTTTATTGTGAGTAAAGCGGGCCGCATTAACCTAGCCTAGTGCTCCAGCAACAACCTTAGATCTAACTGCCCCCTAACCTAGTTGAAGGTAAATGTTCATGCATCAAGTATCATTTAGGTTGAATGGGAAAAGGTAGGCGACCACTTTGAATTGAAGTGGTGGAGTGGTAAATGGCATACACTGTTGGTGTGTATAATTTACCTTATAGAAAGGTCTGTGAATATATAAACTGATGCATTATAAGCTTTATCTCGGTGAAAAAATAATTAAGTCTTATCTGTGAAGGGAGGAAGAGGTAGGCAATTGTTGCATGAATAGTTCCAGCAGAGAGGAGAGAGAGGAGAGAGAGGAGGGAAGTCCTCGTGTTGCATCCCTACTTTGGTATAAAAAAAGAGAGGGAGAGAGGGCAAATGAGGGAGAGAGGGGGTGGGGTGGGGGGAGACAGAGAGAGGGACCTCAATAATTGACTCATGCGTTGTGATTAGCATTTTGAGTAGATGATTCTAAATTGAATCTCCATGCCCGCTGCAAAAGACATGCAGGACATAATCATATCATTGATGCTGGTTTCATTTCTTATTTCGTTAGCTACCCTTAATACTTCCCTGGATATTACTGGGATATGTATTAATGTTGCTGAACTCCTTTGCTCATTTGCAGAGCAAGCATTGGCAGTCCATTGGGAACCACCTCCTGAGTATGCTTATAAGTGGAAAAACAAGCAGCCAGTCAGGCCTAAGTCCTTGCGCATATATGAATGCCATGTTGGTATCTCTGGTCAGGAACCAAAAGTTTCCTCTTTCAATGATTTTATAAGCAAGGTGACTGCATTGTACTTTATTTTGCAATTAGTGTTGACATTAAAACTTTTGCGAGTGTTACACTTCAAAATCTTGTGGAGCCCCTGTTGAGTAGAAAGATGATTGTCTTTCAGTCTTTGGTTTAGATTGTTAGGTCTGACCGGAGTATAATTTAAAAGAAGGGCCTGTTTTGCCAGAAATATTTTGTCCTATGCTGAAAGAGTGTTTTTCTTTTCTTTTATGTTTTTGCATTTGTATGGATTAAAAAATTGTTACCGCTTTTCTCTGTCTTTGCAAGTTGATTTCCTTTAATATATTTTCATTTTGTCATTCAGATCCTTCCGCACGTAAAAGAAGCTGGATACAATGCAGTACAAATAATTGGAGTTGTTGAGCACAAGGATTATTTCACTGTTGGATATAGAGTGAGTTAAAAATTAGTTTCTCCTCTCAATAGTACCAGTTTAAAAAAAATAAATTAGTTTCTCCTCAATTCTCTATCCCTGAAAGCTACATATGTTACATTCTCAAAATTGGACTTCTTTTGTGCCTCCTGCTATAAATTGGGAATGTCTCTGCATTTGCAGACAATAGGATTTTATGGAAGGAGATGATGTTGAGGAAAGGTGGGGCTTGGTAGTTCCTTCGATGGTGATAGGGAGCGGGTGGTGACAAGTTGAAGGTGGCAGTGAAGGACCAATACAGAGGATGGTGATGACAGGGATGGGAATGGGGTGTCACTGGTGAAGGGGCCTTGGGGAATTGAATTGTTTGGTTGACAAATGATTCTTTTCTCCAAATTCAGTTTGTTTCCCTAATTGCTTGGTAGTTGGGGAGGGGGGGATGTGGAAGAAGAAAGCTATTTATTGGTTTACTTCTGTTAGAGGAAGCATTAAATTGGTCGTGTAATATAGATGGAGGGGAAGTGAAAGAGAGAATATTCCTCCTTTACAGTAGAGCGACTGAAAAAAGCACTTTTACTTCCTTACCAAACTAGCACAATGACGAGTACTCCTTATTCTCCATCTTCTAACTCTTATTTCCAACCTTATAACCGAACATAAATTTCTATTTTAAAGGGTTACAATAATAAGCTAAATGCACATATGACATTTTATGTTGGCTTCTGAGAGAGGCAGCTATATACTGGGATATTCTCTATTTATTCGAGGCAAATATCCAATTGATGCCTTTCCTGTATTCAATTACTATATGGAATATATCGGATGCATAATCTGCTGTTTTTATCAATCTTCAGGTCAGGTAACATTAACAGATTATAATTCATGAATCCTGCATGAACACACTGTTAATTGAACAATTGTCAGGTCATTCATTTGAAAGATTGCATCCTTATGTCCCTCTCTCTTTTAAGCTATTAGGAAATAGTGTGTTGGCCAACATCTTAAACCTTTTTATATAGATTCAAAACCTCGTCAACCTTTATGATTTATAGTTTCTTTTTGATAAGGATGATTCATAGTTTCTTTCTCACCATCAATATGATTTCAATCTTTTTTCCTATAAAGGTGACCAACTTTTATGCTGTTAGTAGCCGTTATGGCACACCGGATGACTTCAAGCGCTTGGTTGATGAAGCACATGGTAATCCTTGACATTTGACCTGGGCAAATATGGTTTACGTCCTACTAAGCTGTTAGTGACTACTTATGCTGCATATTATTTTGCTTTCTCTTTCCTTTTCTCTCTTTCTGATAACTATACTCTCTGTGATTTGTGATTGAGGCGTCAGTTACTGATTGATTAATTGATATACACTTACGTTTTGTCGGGCTCATTTAGTAGCTATATTTTCTGTTTAGAATAGCATAGCTTAATGCATTTCATTTGGTTTCTTGAACTTCTTAAGATGCTCATAAGTTATTCTTGGATACCTATAAGCCTATGCGTACTAAGCTGTGCTGTCTGCAGACTGGTCAACGTGATCAGAATTATTAAATGAGTTTCACCCCAACAATTCCTTGACATTAACTTTCTGTCAGGTTCATTTGGAAGCTATATTTGCTTAATGCATTCCATTTGGTTTCTTGAACTTAGAAGATGTTCATTCATTACTAGATATTCCATAAACCTAAATGTCTATGCCACTGTCTGCAGATTGCTCAACGTGAATAAAAAGAATTGAACGAGTTTCATCCTAACAATTCCTTGTAACTAATTACCTTAAGCTAAGTCCTTACTCTTTTGCTGAACCTACCCACCTTCCTACGCTTGGCTGTGGCGGAAGCATAAAATGCCATTTACTTGCCAAGCGAAGTAGGAGACGTGTGAACCTATTTTATTAATTTTTGGGAATGTATTGACAGATAATCTGACTAACTAGAGGATACTATCTTGTGAGCCTTCAAATTATTCCAAGACACGTCTCCTTCAAACTATTCCAAGACACGTACTAAGCTGTGCTGTCTTAAAACCATGTTGATATCATTAAATTCCTTCTCTTTGAGGCGAATAATGGTGTCTCAATGATTATTACTTATCAGATGCAAGACACAACATGTCAATATAGCTTTTTAAATTACGTTAAGAAAAGATTTTCCAATGCCCTCTCCAGCTTATGCCTCTACTTGCCTTTAACCTGCCCGTGCTGGTAATGATTATAGACATTGTCTTCTTACGTTAATGAATATTCTGGATAACATTGTGATACAGCTCCTTGTTATGATTTCTCTTTACCTGTATTGGGTTTTACTAATCATGTTCTGTTTTTGCAGGGCTTGGACTGCTCGTCTTTTTGGAGATTGTGCACTCTTATGCAGCAGCAGATGAAATGGTTGGGTTATCTCTTTTTGATGGAACAAATGATTGCTATTTCCACACTGGTATAGTCTTCGAAGTGAGAAATGTTTTGAAGCACTAGATTCCCAGATTATCTTTTATTTGTTACATTACAAAATCACAAGCTGCGTTCCCTGATGCATGTGTCATTTGTGGTATGTGGTTCTGGGATTTGCCAGCCAATTTTCTTACATCGCTATTGTACTACTCTTTATTTTGGAACTACTACAACAACATACCCAGTGAAATTCCACAACGTGGGGTCTAGGAAGGGTAGAGTGTACGCAAACCTTTACCTCCACCTTGGTAGGTAGAGTGACTGTTTTCGGGAGACCCTCGGCTCAAGACAAAGCATAATCACAAGCAAAGCAAGGCAGAGCAAAGCAAAGCAAGAGAAACGGTCAGACTCAAACATGGAATTAAAGCAGTATGGACAGTATGAACATGCTGATAACAAAATCGAATACGCCATGGTAACGCATTCTAACAACAAGAAGCAGTAGCTAACACAACTAAATAAGATAAACAAAGTACACTAAAAAACACATAGCAACAAAAATTAAACTACATGGGACTATAAAGCAATATTGCGCCTATAAGTGTGATAGACTAATCGGGCCTACAGTAATAACACTACAACTATCATTTTATAAGCGTAAGTAGGACTACGCTCAACTACCTACTACCCTTCTACCCTAATCCGTGTCCTCCACAACCCCCTATCTAAGGTCACGTCCTCAGTAAGTTGCACATGCGCCATATCCCGTCTAATCACATCTCCCCAATACTTCTTCGGCCTACCTCTACCCCTCCTGAACCCGTCCATAGCCAACCTCTCACACCTCTGCACTGGGGCATCCGTGTCTCTCCTCTGCACATGCCCGAATCATCTCAACCTTGCTTCCCGCATCTTATTCCCCACCGAGGCCACTCCCACTTTATCCCGGATATCATCATTTCTAACCCTATCTCTCCTTAAATGCCCATACATCCATCTCAACATCCTCATCTCCGCAACTTTATCTTGTGTATGTGCGAAGTCTTTACTGGCCAACACTCCGCCCCATACGACATAGTCTGTCTAACCACCACCCTATAGAACTTGCCTTTAAGTTTTGGTGGCACCTTTTTGTCGCACAAGACTCCAAATGCGAGCCTCCATTTCACCCACCCTGCCCCAATACGATGTGTGACATCATCATCAGTCTCTCCATTTTCTTGGATAATAGACCCTAGGTACTTGAAGCTTCCTTTCTTTGGAATGACATGAGTACCAAGACTCACCTCCACGTCTGTCTCAAGGTCGCTCCCGTTGCTGAACTTGCACTCCAAATACTCTGTCTTGGTCTTACTCAACCTGAACTCTTTAGACTCCAGAGTATGTCTCCAAACCTCCAGCTTGGCGTTCACTTCGCTGCGAGTCTCATCAATCAGGACTATTATGTCTTCGAATAACATACACCATGGTACCTCCCTTTGGATTTGTTGCGTTAGTCCGTCCATCACCAGGGCAAATATGAATGGGCTAAGAGTTGATCCCTGGTGCAGCCCCATCATCACTAGGAAGTGCTCCAAGTCTCCTTTTACTGTCCGTACCCTAGTCTTGGATCCATCATACATATCCTTGATCGCCCTAGTGTACACCACAGGTACACCTCTAACCTCCAAACATCTCCATAGAACCTCTATAGGGACTTTGTCGTATGCCTTCTTGAGGTCATTGAAAACCATATGTAAATCTTTCTTCCTCTCCCTATACTGCTCCACCAACCTCCTAATAAAATGAATGACTTCAGTAGCAGAACACCTCGGCATGAATCCAAATTGGTTCTCGAAAATAGACACGCCTCTCCTCACTCTAATCTCCACGACCCTTTTTCAAACTTTCATAGTGTGGCTTAGCAGCTTGATACCTCTATAGTTGTTGCAACTTTGGATATTACCGTTATTTTTGTACAAGAGAATCATTGTACTACACCTCTATTCTTCGGGCATTCTTGCCGTCTTAAAAATGACGTTAAACAACTCAGTCAGCCACTCCAAACCTGTCTTGCCTACGCTCTTCCAAAATTGCTGACTCCAAACCTGCCTTGCCTACGCTCTTCCAAAATTCAACTGGGATCTCATCAGACATGGTCTCGTCCCCTGCGCATCCTGCGAACAACACCCTTAACATCTTCAACCTTAAAGCTTTTACAATACCCAAAATTCCGGTGCCTACCAGAATACTCCAAATCTCCTAGCACAATATCTCCATCTCCTTTCTCATTCAAGAGTTTATGGAAGTAAGACTGCCACCTCCACCTAATATGCGCATCCTCCACCAGTACTTTGCCGTCCTCGTCCTGGATGCACCTCACGTGATCCAAGTCATTGGCCCTCCTCTCCCTCGCCTTGGCTAGTCTGTACAACTTCTTATCCCTGCCTTTTTCCTCTAATTCCACATACAGGCGTTCAAAAGCCGCCGTTTTTGCCGCTGTAACTGCACGCTTTGCCTCCTTCCTCGCCAACTTATGCAGTTGCCTATTCGTCCACTACTCCACCTCATCCTTGCTTTCTACCAATTTCGCATACGCCACTTTCTTTGCTTCCACCTTCTCTTAAACTTCACCATTCCACCACCAGTCCCCTCGATGCCTATCACGACTACCCCGCGAGACCCATAGAACTTCTCTAGCTACCACTCTAATGCAACTAGCTGTCTTGTCACACATACCGGTCGCATCCCCACTACTCCCCCAAGCCCCATTGGCCATCAACATCTCCCCCATCTCCTTTGCACTAATCATGGTCAAACTCCCCCATTTGATTCTTAACCTGTCATCCACAACCCTCCTTTTCTTCTCCATCCTGATCTCCAAATCCATCACCAAAAGCTTATGTCGGGTTGTAAGATATTTCCTCGAGTTAACGTTGCAGTCTTTACAAAGGCCATTGTCACCCTTCCTAAGGACCAAAAATTCTATCTGAGTCTTAGCCACCGAACTACGAAAAGTCACTAAGTGCTCCTCCTTTTTCAGGAACCTCGAATTGGCTATCACCATCCCACAAGCTCTAACGAACTCTAAAAGTGAGACGCCTCCCCCGTTCCTATCCCCGAGTCCAAAGTCATAACCCCCAAAAGTGAGCCGATATGTTCATTGAAATCCCCTCCTACAAATAACTTCTCAGTGGGTGGTATACCTCCCACCACCTCGTCCAAATCCTTCCAAAAGCGCCTCTTCTCTTTCTCGTCCAAGCCCGCATGCGGCGCGTAAGCACTAATAGTGTTCATAGTGAACCCTCCAACTACCAACTTAATCGCCATCATCCTGTCATTGGCCCTTCTAACCTCTACCACCTACTCCCTTAGCTCGTTGTCTACTAAAATGCCTACCCTATTCCTATACCTCGACCTACCCGAGAACCATAACTTATACCCGTCCACATCCTTAGCCTTAGGTCCTACCCATTTGGTCTCCTACATACAGACTATGTTAATCCTCCTCTTCTTAAGAATTTTAACTAGCTCTATGGACTTCCCCGTTAAAGTCCCAATGTTTCAAGACCCTATTCTCAGCCTAGCCTCCCTTACCCCACTTACCCTCCTAACCCTCGGCCCCGTCCCCGACCGAGAACATGACCCTAGTCTAACATCATTCACCAAAGTCACTACAACAAATATAAAATAATAAACTACTCAAACGTTTACCCTAAGACAGAAAGGGATCAAAGTGCAAGCACAATTTAACAAGAAGTAATACCACTACACCAAGAATGCTATAACTAAAGACAAGAAGCGGCAAAATTTAACAAGGTTAAGGACAGAATGAATACGGGCAACCGGAGGTACCAACTCCGGTTTTATCGAACCTGTTTGCCGGCGAAAATCACTGTTCACTGGCACCGGAAGTATTGTTTGTCCATCGCCGCAGGTACTGTTCATGGTACTATTCACCAGAGTTTTCGCCTAAAAAATCGAGCACCTGCGTAGATCTAGGAGAAAAAGAACACAAAAACAAGAAAAGGAACAAAAGAGAACAAAAATAAATGAAATTTTGTAAAATAATATTTTTCCGTCGCCGCCGGTGGGTGGTCGGAGCGGTGCTGTTGGGGTCTTACTGTCGCCGCCGGTGAGTGGTCGGAGCAGCATTGTTGGGGTCTTACCGTCAGGAATGGGGGGTGGGGGGTTGTACAGGGAGGGTGTTGGTGATGTTACCGTTGAGGAGGAGTAGGTTAGAGAGACTACTAAATGACAATAATGATTGCTGACTAGGCCTACACCTGCTACATCATATTGGAAAAGGATTGCTACATAGGGATCTCTAACTAGCTCAAACTATCTGTTGCACAATTGTTGTCCCTTAGGTATATTTGAGTGTACATTGAACAAGATGTATGGGCTTCGAAGCATCTTTGATTCAATAAGGGAGCTAAATACGTCTTTGATAACAGCATATTTGATTCAATAAGGGAGTGAAATCTGGTATTGGTATAGGAGATCAAATTGGTGTCAAATTCTGAATATGTTGTAATCACAATCTTTTCTTAACTTAGATCCAATGTAGTGGCCATACCCTCTTTTATTGCTATGAAGAGCCTGTGATGGATTTGAAAATAGATATGCTGAAAAGCCTCTAAATCATTCCATCATTACTTTCCATAAGATCATCAAAAGCTGGAAAGGTAAGTTGGAAAACAGTTGGTCGTGGCTTGTATACACATGTGACCACGTGCTAAACCACTGGCCATGTGTGATGCAGGCATTTGCAATATTGACATGCTTAAATCAAATGTGTATTTACATGACACGTGCTCTTCCATGGTGCAGTTTAAAGTAGTGCTAGCTATTCCCTAGTATGCTAGTAGCTAAGGCACAGCCCATATATGTGTGTTTATTTCACCTTGTACTCTTTCATGATTGGCTATTAGTTGGCTGAAAACTTCTATTATCCTGTTTTCATTCACCCAAACTTGATTCACATATGTACTGTGTGGAAATAGAACTTCAACAACCTCTCTGTGTCTCTAGGAGTGATGAGACAACACTCAGTGCATAGGTGACGATAGCTAGGCTACTTTGGTTTCCTCCAAACTAGAGTTATATCTGCACTATTCATAAACAGAGCTGTGGGCGTGCGCATACACACACATGTATGTATATAGACATGCATATGTGTATGTGTCTCAATTTTCCCTAATAATAAAGTAAATTATTGTCATATACAAAATGAAAAAGCAGAAATGAGAGGTAGTGTAATATTCTATGAAAGGTCAACCTTGTTCCTTTTCTATTTGTTTTCCTCTGTTACCTTTTTTTTTTTGCCTTATTTATGCAAAAAACTTTATAGAAAAATATTAATGCAGAAAACAAGAACTTCTATTGTGCACGGCCATAAAAATTATAAACTTCATCTCAAGCTTGGTCAGGACAGAATATAACAAGAGGATAGTCGGGGTTGGAGATTTATCTTGAATTATAACTTGAAGCAAGTCAGACACCATATTCACTGGTTATTCTACTAGTTTGTCTAATAGACTATTTGTTGCCTTCCTATGTTGATGGAAGTTCTAATTAGCTGGAGTTTCTCTTGGTAAAAGAACTACACATGATTAAATATTTTCATTACTTTGATATCATATGATTTAGTCTTGGATCCTGAATTCTGTATTTACTACATAACTAGGTAAACGTGGACACCACAAATTCTGGGGCACACGGATGTTCAAATATGGAGATCCTGATGTTCTGCACTTTCTTCTTTCAAATCTAAACTGGTGAGTTCATGGTTATATGGTTTCCATCCTATGCTTGCTTTTCTCTCAGTTTCATAGCTAGCTTTAAGTTTTGTAGAAGTCAAGGTTTGATGCATCAGTGGGTATGATTTCTTTTCAAGAAATGAGCGTCTTTGTTCATACCAAATGCTTTCACCTAACAGACACGATTGTGCAAGAAATTGTTTTCTTGACATGTTGCTTATAAATGCCATTTTCAGGTGGGTGGAGGAGTATCATGTCGATGGCTTCCATTTTCATTCGCTCTCATCCATGTTGTATACGCATAATGGATTTGCTTCATTTACTGGTGACATGGATGAGTAAGCATCGAAAATTCAATTATGTCATGAAAATTGTTCATGCATTGTTTACTTGTTAATAAAAAATTGTTTATGCATTCTTCACCAATGACATATATTTAAGATTCATATATATATGCGGCCTTCAACTAGATTTTGGTATCCATCTTGATAAGGAAGTGCTAAAGATTGTAATGTGGGTTAAAAAACAAAGTAGAAGGACATCAAATTGGAAAATTATATGTGACTAGGACGTGTGTTAACATTGGAAGATTATGAGCATCTATCATTCTGTTGGGTGGTCTTTTTTCGACAATCTAAAACCTTTAATGTTGCAGGTACTGTAATCAATATGTTGACAAGGAAGCCTTATTGTATCTTATATTAGCAAATGAAATACTACATGCTCTTCATCCTAATGTGATCACAATTGCTGAGGATGTAAGTGATCTTTTTCATTTCTCTTGAAACTGTTGCTTTCCTTAGATGTTTCGAGGAAGTAATTGAATTTAGTTTTGCTGAGTATACCTTATGATACTTTAGGATATCTCTTAAAAGAAAATTTACTAAATGTTTCTTGATAAGTAAAGATAATTCATTGTTGAGTGTTCTACTTGTGCAAGTTTACTTCTTAGTCTTGTATTGCTAGATGTGTCAGATTTCCTCCCTTTTCTCATGCAACTTGAGACCTTTGGGTGACGTTTGGTTTCAGTAATGGAAAAATAATCTCCACATAAAATTCAACATAGTTTAAAACAGCTTACCGATGACATAATCTTAGATAGGAGGTTATGGAGGACTCAGATTAGGGTAGAAGGCTAGTAGGAGTCCCACTTATCCTTTTATACTAGTAGTTGCAGTATTGCTCTATAGTTATTGTCCTTTGACCTCTGCTACTATTTGTTGTTTCTTGTACTTTGATTATCTTATTTCTCTGTGGTAGGTAATGCTCCTTTTTTTCCAGACTGCTTTACCCTGGCTTATTCGCTTTCGTTAATTTAATCTTCATATTGCTTTGAATTGCTTATCCTTATGTGACTTTTTTGTGCTTTCTCTTGAGCCGAGGGTCTTTCGGAAACCACCTCCCTACCTTCCAAGGTAGGGGTAAGGTCTCGTACACTCTACCCTCCCCAGACCCCACATTGGGGGATTTCATTGGGTAAGTTGTTGTAGTTTAAAAAAATGTTTGGTTTGATTTATCTGTACCACGTAAAACTTAGCATAATTCATTACATGTTTAGTTTCAAGTTATCTTTTCCGCATAAGTTATGCGGGATAAAATGTGGAATAAGAATGTGGGGTTAGTAATACATGGATTAAAAATATAACCCTTCATGTAGTAATCAATATTTTATATTTAAAAATACAAAAAACATATTTAAAAAAAGACATTATATAATATGTTTTAATACAATAATGAAGTATCCAATAGCATATAATCCTTAAATTACTAATCCCTGCATTACATTCCCTACATTACTAATCCTTGCATAACTTGCTTCTAAATCAAACGACCCCCAACTGTCCTTTGATAAATTTTTCTATCTTTTACATTTTTTTTTTTGATGAAGAATTTTCTCTGTTACATAGGCAACACTATATCCTGGACTCTGCGACCCAACTTCTCAAGGTGGACTGGGCTTTGATTATTTTGCCAATCTTTCTGCCTCAGAGATGTGGCTTGCATTACTTGAAAATACTCCTGATCATGAATGGTGCATGAGTAAGGTTGAACCGTGCGTTATTGGCTTATAGGATTTTTCTCCTTTCGAACATCTAATGCTATGGTAGTTGGTGGTGTTTAATTTGGTTGTCTTATTTCAGATTGTTAGCACATTAGTGGGCGACAGACAAAATACTGATAAGATGCTTTTGTATGCAGAAAATCACAACCAGGTAGCTACATTTTTCTTATTATCAAGTGCAATTTATGACTTTTCTCCCCTTTCCTTTCCTTTTCTTTCATATTGTAAAGGTACGAGTCTATAATCAACATTATCTGATTGGTTGTAATTCTCCTTCTCTTTTAGTCCATTTCTGGAGGTCGCTCCTTCGCAGAAATACTCATTGGTAACTCCTCGGGGAAATCTTCTATATCACAAGAGTCATTGCTTAGAGGCTGCTCGTTACACAAGGTAATTTCTAGATTCGTGGTTTACACCACGTAGAAAGTGACTATCCGGTACTACCTAGAGGTTTCTTGTTACACAAGGGTAATTGCTTGACATTTCTTGGTTACCGTTGGTTGATCAGATCTATTACTATGAGCAGCCGCCCTACACACGTCTCTTAATAATATTTTCTCACTCTATTTTGGTAATCAAGCCAAAATCACTAATCTTTTGTGAACATACATGCTTACCTATTATTTGAGGTCAAAATTAACATCGGTACGATTGTTGTCATTCTTGATTTTGCGGTCAATAAGTAGTGGCATTCATGTGAACTTATATGTGCTTCAAGAAGAAACCTGCCTTTTAAGATTTCAGCTTAATGAATCTGAATTTATTGATTTTCTGGTTAATAGATTAGTCCTTCAGATAAACTCCTTAATGCACAAGGGAATGGATTTATCTAAAGCATACACTAGGCTATTTCCCTCTTTTCAGCACAATTTTAGATTACTTGCCTGCTTGTGTTCTGTGATATTCCCATGCATTTGAGCTTGTCTGATTATGGCTGGAATCTTTTTGTATTAAATAGATGATCAGATTAATTACCTCTACAATTGGTGGTCATGCATACCTCAACTTCATGGGCAATGAATTTGGTCACCCAAAGGTGAGAGTAGTCATTTTCTGCATATATGATTTGTAGACGTGCACAACTTTAAAACAGTAGATTTAGTATCAATTGACATTTTTTTCCTGCAACAGAGAGTTGAGTTTCCAATGTCAAGCAACAATTTCTCGTTTTCACTAGCTAACCGTCGTTGGGATCTATTGGAAAATGATGTACATTATCAATTGTTCTTATTTGATAAGGTGACCGCTGAACTTTTAATTATGCAAAATGTGCTCTCCTGTTTCTCTTTCTCTCTGTCTGTCTCTCTCTCTCTCTCTCTCTCTCTCTATATATATATATATATATATATATATATATATAATCTTCTTATACGACTGTTGCTGAAGGTATATTGCATTTGAGATGTACTGTTTAGTAGATATTCTGTTGTATATTTCTTGTTGCTTTGTCTCCCTTTCCCCCTCTCAGGGAGTAAATTTGTTCCATTTTCATACATATTGTTGGTTTTTCATTAATCCTGATACCGACTTTCTGATACTCTGTGGAGAAAATACACCATACAAGCAATGCAAGGGAGGCCTAGTAGTTGGGCATTAGTAAATGAATGTCACTAAATTTATCTCCCCTTTGAGTGTACTTTTTAGTATATATTCTGTTTGATATTACATGTTGCTTTTCCTCCCTTTTCTCCATCAAGGAGTAAAGATAGTTTGGCTTCCACACATCATAGCAACCCTTCTCTGATATACTGTGTACCTGTTCTGATATTCTGTGCTGAAAAAATAGTGTACTCTTCAGTAGATATTTTGTCGGATACCACATATTATTTTCTTCCCTTATTTTCCATCAAGGAGTATATTATAGTTAGGCTTCCACACGCCATAGCAGCCTTTTCTGATATTGTGTGGAAAAGATATACTGTATGGTCAATTAAGGTGGCTCACATAGTTGTGCATTAATAAATGAAGTTCATGTGCTACTCCCATCTTTATTGTTTTATGTCATACTTGAATGGTACGTACCACCTCTCCATAACCATAATTTTTTTCTTTTTAGTTGGTTGATGAGTAATTTGTGTTGGATTCAATTATAGGCATATGTTATGCTTCTCTTTCTTTCTGGCTCTGCTGTAAATTGGAATAGTTGTTCTGCAACCAAAGGGAAAAAGAAATAAGAGAATTATGACTCCTTTCATTTTCAGGATATGATGGACTTGGATAAAATTGGGAGACTTCTGTCCAGAGGTATTGCCAACATTCACCATGTCAATGATACTACCATGGTACAAAGACTCTTTAATTTGATATTTCTCCATTACAAATTTTGTCTGTACCTTGTTTCCTTAGTGTGCCTGATTGATAAGAATTAGAAAATGATGCTCGAGATGGCGCTATAGTGGGGTTTCATAACTAGGGATTGGGTATTTCATATTTTAGCTGTATGTGACCCCTAAGGGGGAAGAACATCATAACAGTTGCTTGTGCGCTGGAATTTATCAATATAACTAGTTTGTATGGCAAACATTTATTTCTTGAATATAAAGAGTGAAATTATATTTGGAACAGGTGATTTCTTACTTGAGAGGTCCCAATCTCTTTGTGTTCAACTTTCATCCTGTCAATTCATATGAAAGATACGCTATAGGTGTGGAAGAAGCTGGGGAGTATCAAGTAAGTGCCATTTATCCTTTTTTATTGTCCGCCTGAATCTAATCTTTTGAAGTTTCTGGTCAACATTTGCTGTCCCTGTGGCTGAAGTTTTATACAGCTGATTCGATCGGGCATAGAGGTTGCTTTGCAGTATCTTAGAAGTATACACTGTCATATGGTCACACCTCCATTTACATATATAAGTAATGAGAAAATATTTGTGCATTTCACTTTCTTCTTATGGGGATGAGGTGAAGTATCTAAGCCTACCTCCCTGGTAAATTAAAAAAAAAAACACCAACTTGTGTGAGAGATGTGGCTCTCCTATATTCATCTCACTCCCACATGAACGTGCAGAAAAGTACTGGAAGAACAGGATTATCAACTTGGAACAGGTCTGTCAGTTAAAAGGATTTATGCAGCTGTTGTTTCTCTCCCTACTTCTAGGCCTGCCTCCATAGTAAATCAGAATAACCACTAACTTGTGTGAGAAGAGGATCAATTTTTCCTACTCCGTTTTGATCTCTCTTAGTCCCGCATGAACATGAAAAATATTACTGCTTCGGTTTTAATTTATGTGAACCTATTTGACTGGGCAAGGATTTTAAGAAAGAATGGAAGATTTTTGGAGCTTGTAGTTCTGAAACATGCCATAACATTTGTGTGTTCTATAAGACTTTTGAAACTTGTGGTCTTAAATGCCATAACATTTATGAGGAATGCAGTTGGCATATCATTTGATTACTTGACCTATGTATTTTCTAGTGTCTCTAGCTATAACTTGAAATTACAGAGAATAGTACATCTATGGAACAGTTGACATATCATTTAATTACTTGATCTATGGATTTTGTGACTTCTCTGGCTATATAACTTGTAGGTATTTCTTACCCTATTGTTCGGTAAACTTTTATAGGTCGCATTAAATACAGATGAAAAGAAGTACGGCGGTAGAGGACTACTTGGCCATGATCAGAATGTTCAAAGAACCATTAGTAGAAGGTAACTACTCACTTGCCTTCCCTTTTCGCTTGTTTTTACATGACTCATATCTAGTTGCTTGCTTACGTTCTATACTTCTACTAGGAAGATGAAATTCCAATGTTTTTACATGATATCCATATCAGCTTTTCTATAAGGCATGTCTTAATTTTTCCATTTCAGAGCTGATGGAATGAGATTTTGCTTGGAAGTGCCTCTACCGAGTAGAAGTGCTCAGGTATGAACTTGCAACATTTTATGAAGTATTTCAAAGCTATTAAAAGTTATTATAAGAAATATTATTCTGCAAAAGTGAGTTTTCTTTTGGAAAGCGCTTGCAAATTACATACTTGCTAAAACAGCCTCTCTAGACATAGTTCGTTCACCATAATGCCATGGCCTACAGCAGTGCCGAAACCAGGAATTCAAGTAAGGGGATTCAAAAAAATATTTCTTTATGCCAAGAGAATTCAATAACTTATATATATGTGAAAAATTTCATTTTCCCCCTGTTTACATAATATAATTTTTCAACAAATGGGTTTCAATTGGACCCCCTTGCACCACTCTGCCTCCGCCCCTGGCCTACGGATGCTTATTTAATTGGTTTAACTCCTGCAGGTCTACAAGTTGACCCGGATTCTAAGAGCATGATCACTCTATTAGTCAAAGTGCTTCATATTGTGACACAACTGAAAGGTAGGCTTACACTATGTATCAGTTTTGACTCAGATGCTAAACATGTATTGGAGAGCCCTCATGTTTATTCATTAAGCTTTTATAGTTTATTCAGGTTGTTTTCTGATCTTTAACAGGTTCTGGTTTGCCCCTTATACTGATCAATACTATGGCTTTTCCGAGGTGCGTTTCTGTGATTCTTGAGAACATGTTGGCCAGTGAGTTTCATGAACAAAGCCTTCCGCATCTGGATAGTCACTTCTCCTGTGCAATGGGGCATGCACGGAAAAAAAATTGGCTCACCATGGGGGTCAAAAGCATCTGCCAGATTAAGATTTCACAGGCCTCGAGTAAAACCATCATTCAGTGTAGGATACACAAACACATAGACGGGGGTGTAAATAGGCTCTGACACTTTTGAAGTTGCTGGTGTATATAAGAGCATTCAAATCAATGAGAACTTCAATTTGTCATCGGATATTGAGTCATGGTTTGTGAACATTGTGGTATCAATCAAGTAATTGATTCAAGATATACAAACACCTCTAATAGAAGGGAACGGTACTTCTTTTGAGTTCTACAACGGAGCCAAACCATCTCATGCGGCATTCTCTTGTTGCATATTTATCTTGTAGATGTTCATTTTGTAGATGTATTTGGCCTCTAACAGTCAACTCTTGTATACCATTGTTGGTCTCAGAGCCAATGTTATTTAATTTTACGTGTTACATCTTCATCTATTATCATATATTAATATCAAGAAGACTGAGCCTAAATTTTTGTATGTTTGAATTTAGGTACCATAATGCTATCTAATCTCACTCCACTTTTATTAATGTTTGGAGTAGAACTTGCACTTTATATATTTTGTGTTACCTCAAATGTAGCTGTCTTACTTCTTAGTTAAACTCTCATATCTTTCTGAAGGATTTCATTTGTATGTACTGATAGTATGAAGATTTGACTCGTGTATTGTGATATCATGTTTGTTATCTTCTTTTTTTGAGTCGTCAAGTAATGCTTATCATAGAGATTTATGAATAATTATTACAAGCAGGGACAGAAACACAATTTAATGTACGAGTACAACAAAAATTGATAATTTTGGACCAGATTTTGTTGTGAAAAAATTCACTAAATATATACATATAATAGCTGCAAACCGGTAGTATAATAAACTTTCGATTTTAAATTCGTCTTTATTTACAAGTATTCTGATTATATAAATATCCTTTATATTTGCTAGGACATACAACTTAAACTCTTGAAAAGTGTGTAACTAAGTGGTTGACTGCCTTTTAGAGTCGAAAAGAGTCGAACAAACAAAAGACATATGAAAAGGGCAAATAAAAGAATGGAGATAAGGAGATGATTAAGCTGAGTAAGCACTGAGTAATTTTTCTTCAGACTGAAACGTACACATGGAATTTGAAGTCTTAAAAAATATTAAAAAGAAAACAATATTGTCACTCTTTTGCATGGCCACCACACAGTAATATAGCAGGAAGAAAAAGGGCTTCAACTTTTTACTTACCACAACAAAAAGAATATTGAAAAGGAATTAACTTATATATTTGACGGTGTACACAATATTTATAATAGGTAAATTCATGATTTAAAATTTATGCGTTCTTATAACAATCTCAATAATAATCGAATTTATAATTAAAATTTAGTGATCCTATATATATACAGGGTTCCATGACAAAAGCTATTGATCCCGTAAATACTCCCAGCATATTTTACCGTATTGCAACGTTTTATTTTCTAAGTTCTTTGTTATATATACTTTTATGAACGATCACGTATAGTTACTTTATAGTTAATCTAATAAAATAATTTTTCTTACACAATTCTATTGGGAAACATTTTACTGTGATCAGGGGTGGAGCTAAAGCTTCACCTTTGGATTCGGTAGAACCTAATAGCTTTGGCTCAAACACCCTATTATGTAAAAATTCACTTAATATGTATAAATAATCTATTAATAACCTAATAAATTATGTTTTCTAGAATCCAAAACGGATAAACTTAAAATTCTAACACCTTCTAATCATGATGAGATGCTCTCTAAGAGTAATATTCCAAGAACATTCCGAAGTAACTAAGGTGCATTAGTCCAAAGGACTACCTTCCAATATGATAAGTACAAATCGATCACTAACAACAAAGCTGACGATCTTATGTTGCTATCATCTTATGGTAAAACAGTTCATTCGCAAATAAAATTACTAAAGAATGAGATTTTTTTTCTTAAAGAAATTCCAACAGGGTCTTGATCAGAAGATTTGCAGAATAAAACACACACACAAGTTGCTCCTAAAATTTGAGCAACTTGTAGGGAATCCATAGTATCTGAATTGAAGTTAGTGAAAACAGTGGGGAAAAAAATTTAAGACTATCAAGTTAACACCTCTGCAGGATAGACCTCAACAGAAAACTGAAGAGTAACGGCAGCAAGTGATTAAGTTCAGTAGTTCTTCATATAAAATTATTGACTCTAGAGATATAGTAATATGGAGAAGACAAAATTGTTTCAAGCACCTCTATTTAGTCACCCAGAAAAAAGTATGAATAACATGAAAAATAGGACAAGATAAATAAACTGAAAATGTAAAATTCTACCTAGCGTCTATACATTAAATCCTATTTCAATTTTGATTACGGCTACGATATTGAGATTCTTTTTATATTTACATCGGGGGAGCATAGGGGGGAATGCAAGCTACTAATTAATGTGATTTGAACCCTCCAGCTTAACTATAGAATGCAAAGAGATCACTAATTGAGCGATTTATTGTTCTCTAGAAATTGCTTTTTATTTATTTTTATCAATGATAATATTCTGAAAAGTACATTTTTAGAATAAAGTTGCGCATGTGTTCCTTTTTTCGTAGTAGAATATCGAATAAAGTATTAAAGAATATAGAAAATAAGTTTACCTTTCAAAAATGTCGATACAATTTTGAGAACAATCCAACATAAGAATTATGACTAATCTAGGATCGAAAACGAAGATATTAAGATAATGGTAACTAGATATGTACATTTGTCAATATTTGGTGTCAGCTTTTTAACGACTTCTTTAATTTCAATTTCTAACTAATTAGTTAGTTATGTGCTAGTAGGGTGTTCACTTGTTTTACTCGTAAAGGAGAATGGCAACAAATAAATGTCTTCATCGGGACGGATACAGAATTTAAACTTTATGAGTTTGAGATATTTGAATTGTTGAATTCAAAAACACATATATAAAGTTTAAATCAAAATTAATGAATTCGACCAAATACATCCACCCTCAACTTTATCCCTTCTTCTGTAAAAGGATAAAAGCAGCTAGCTAGCCAACCAACTTTTCCAGGGTAAAAGAAGAAAAAAACTACACAGAGAGAGAATTAGATAGAATCTCCTTCCTTATACTACACTTTGATAATATGCAATAAAGTGTAACGAAAAAACCGATCTCAAAAAATGAGGTGGGGTAAATGAGATCCCTATATCATTAAATAAAAAGTTTTGGGTTCAACTTTCAAGCTTGGAGAATGAAGACCCTGATAGAAAGAGCTTTACTTTAATAAGCCCGACACCATATGTATTTGGATTAATTGAGCCAAAAGATTTCGAACACTAAACGATTAGACAACGAAAACGCACTTATAATTCATGCAAATACGCAAACATATATGTACAGTGCTAGCCTGCTAGGTACTCCAAATTACGATAACAAAACTACACTAATAAATAACTAATCCAAACTTTATCTTTTATACACATGTACAACACGATACTGCTAGGCACTCCTCTAAATTAAATACAAATCTTAAGATCAGAAGCAAATCTCACTCCCTTCAAAAATTCAATTGATTCTTCTCTTTGCATTTTCAACTGATTGTAGAAATTCCCAATAAATGTTTCAGCTTTATTAAACAACTCTTGCTCACTAATCTCCTCCTCCTCCTCATATTTTTCACTACCATCCTCACCACTCCCAATAAAAAACAAACTTGGTGTTGAAGGGCACTTTTGTAATTTCACTTCATCACTGTTCACTAATTTTGTGACCCCAACAATTTTCTCAGAAACACATTTTTCAACAACTTTAGGTGCATTTTTTTGTTGTTTAATAGTTGTAGTATGAGGAGAAAGAGAAGAAGGGAATTTGTCATCATTTTGAGATTTGGAGAAAAAGGAAATTAGGCCAGCATCAGCTCCTAAGGAGATTATGAGAATATTAACTATGAAATAAAGATAAGAAGTTCTTTGAGATGAGGATATTAGAGGAGTAATGAGCAAAAGAACAGCTATCAGTAAAAGTTTTAGAATTTGAGATTTCATAATCTTGTCCATAGAGGCGTTTTTATTTTAATTTTGATATGAATGAAATATATTTCTCCTAGGACAGGGAGGATATTGGAGATGGCTTGATATATATATATATAGAGAGAGAGAGGGGCTCACACAAGGGCAGGCAGAACAATGGTAGGGGTCTGGACAAGTTCATATTTATAACAAAAGATGAAGAGTGAAAAGTGGTGGTTTCTTGTCTTTATCAAATTCATAGCCTTATCAAGTAGGCGTTTGAACATGAATACAATTTAGTGATATTTAAAAAAAAAATAGTATTTACAATTAAGTTGAAAAGGAATAATTGAAAATTGAAGTTGTGTTTGAACATATATTTCAGGTAAAAAAATATTTAAGTTTTTTGAGGAATTTTTTTAACTTGAAAAATTCAATATCAAATTGAAAGGAAAAATTAACTACAACGTATAACCAAACAGTTTTTTTAAAACCCTGTATAAAATTAATATTATTATTTCTTTTTGCTAAATTTCTATGTAATTGTATCTTGCTATTTCTGCTGTCTTTTTCTTACAATTCTGTGTCGGATACTTTTCTTTTGAACTGAGGGTCTATCGGAAACAATATCTCTACCTCACAAAGATATGGGTACAGTCTGCATACATCCTACTCTTCTCAGACCCCCACTTGTGAGATTACACTGAATATGACATTGCTATTGTAATTCAACCAATAAGTATAGTTGGGACCAACATATAGAATGGAAGATGTCAAGCCAAGAAACCCAAAGTCCATGTCACCTAGGTCCAATTTTTTTTTTTACAATTGTAGTATAAGAAAGCTGTTGAAGTTCATAAACAATAGCTAATTAAATTAAAGAGCAATTTCTTCACAACCGATAAACATAGAACATCATTCTTATATAGGCATTTCTTAAGGAAGATATATCCTTTTACAAAACCATAAGGTTTTAGATTTTCACTATCAGGAGACAAGACAACATGCCAGAAAGGAAAAAAAGAAACATAAGTCAATTGAAAGGTGAAAAACAAAAAAAAAATCTAATTGGACAACTGGTGATAAGGTCGATGGATTAGGCAATATTCCCTCTTTTTTCTCGTTTGGAAGAGAAAAGGTAGTGGGCAGAGCTTCTTGCTTTTGTGTATTACTGGAAATGTTATCTAAAACGGAGAGGCGCCACTTTGGGATCTTTGTTTAGGACTCTGGCAAAAATTGTAAGGAAAAATTTAATCGTCTACACCAAACTATATTAATTTATTATGATCAAGTAATAAATTAAAACAACTATATATATTAGATAACTATGATTTAGTAATAAAAATGTTTGTAAAGACATATCATGTATTAATTAGACTCATTAACATCGGGTGCAGTTAAATTTTTATCTCTGACGCAGTGGTCAAGAATTCAGATGGAATCTGTCAATCCCACATTAACACCCACTTGCAATGGTGTTTTTATGGTCCCCCTTCTTGCTTCTTTATGCAAAAATGAGCAAAATTGGGCTAGCCAGGTTTTAACCCTTAAAAATTAAGAATGGCTCCAAATAACTTCATTTAGCCATAGCAACTTTCACTATTTTGTTAACTGAACATTAAATTCTCTCTTTTGGGTTTTATCCTATTAACATCACGCTTGACAATGTCTTCTTTCTCTGTGTCATAGATTCACACGCAATTCCCGTGTTCCTAATCCATATTCTTTTCAATGTCATTCACGTTATTTATCTGCATGAGATTTGTCATAATATGACCGTGTGAAAAATGACAAAACTGGTCCTTTATGTTCGGGTGTAGGTCTAAAATAATCCCTTTAAATGTATCCTTGAGCAATTTTGATCCTTAAATGTACCACAAGAATTAGTAGGTTCTTGTGCTTGAAAACTACTGATTCTTTTTCTGCTCCGAAGTGAAAGAAGAGGCTTTTCTAGTGAGTTTTCTATCTTGAATCGAAGTTCTAATAATAAAGAGAAGTGTCACAACATACCACCAATCAATCCAAGAACGCATCCAGCAGCACTCTGAATAAGGAGCAAGAGTAATAGCAATTGATCTTCAGTTGGTGATAGTGAACAAGAGGAAGTAGATAAGAGGTTGATTATATAGGTGCTCGCATATGGAGCCGGTATCAAAATAGAATCATGAGAGAATCAAGAAGTTACCATTGCTGGACTGCGACTAAATGAGGCTCTGAATGCAGCATACCCGAGTAAATTGCCAGTGAACATTGTTAGAGCAACATGTAAACCTGCGCAGAAGGACCTGAATTACTAAGAATTAAACTGCAAATCAATATCTTTTTAAATTCGAAAGGAACTAGTAAAGAAAGAAGCTATCTGACAAGCACAAAAGAGCTTCAACTGAAAGAGCTGGAAGAGGAAAGACAATGAAATAAGTTGAGATTATTTGTATTACTAATTGTTGATAAATCTAATATTTACAACAGTTAAGGGTCATTTAATAAACTACTCCTAATTAGTTACTTATAGTACAACATGGTACAGTCAAATTGAACAATAAAATGTTATTCAACCACAACAAACAATACAATCTATTCAAATATTGTATTCACAAAACAATGTAGTACAATTAATACAATACAATACAATACAATATAAAACGATACGTTAGGAAACTATAGGTAACAACCATCCAAACAAAAGGAGTAAAGCTTACCTCCATTTACAATCTAAGCAATCTGACGCCTTTGTCCGGCCATTATTTGGCATTTGCTACATGCTTGCTATTAAATTTGGCAAAGCCCAAGAGAACCTGATCCGAGTCCAAATATCATCTCCTATCCTGGACATTATTTTGTCTCTTCCACCTTAACGTGAATGTTGTGAAAATTGACAAAGTAACACTCAATGAAAATCTGATGCAAATACTAAATCAACTTGCCAACAGCCCTACCATTTTGAGAAAATTAGAAGATTCACATACGATATAGCAGGTATATTTCGCAAAAGGAAGATCCTTATCAAAAAAAATATTTGGAAAAAGATAAAACAAAAATAGGGAACATTAGAACAAAAAATTATCAGGCTTCACCACTCAATGTAAGCTGTGATAGTTTGGTTAAGATTCAAGAACATAATTTAAGAGTTCAATGGACACATCACATGATAAGAAACTAACAGAAGAATGGATGACATTTTTGTATGTATATATTTAGTAAGTAGGGAACTTCGGATCCACATTGTGAGCCCATGACTCTAAGCCCCCTATTATATCCTTTGCTAAAGTGAATCCCAACGTGTGAAGCAATTGAACAGCTCTCTGTGAATCATTGCCTCTTCTGCAAATTACAAACAGAGAAGCACTGCTGGAACCTCTGTCAAGAGTCTCTTTCTTTGCCTCTTTTCCCAAGGCAGCAGATATTTCAGGCAATCTGCCTTCCAACGTGGATAGAGGGATGTTTATAGAGTTGGGAAGTGAAACAATCTTATAGTGATGAGCTGGTCGAACATCCACTAATACATGTGCTTCACCTTTAGTCACTTTCTCACTGTACTCTTTGCTGCTGATTCGAGCATCCGGTGAAAGAAGGTTCAACTTCAATGGACCCTGAAACGATGGTCAATTACATGTATAATTAGATTAGCAAGAAATAAATAAAAAATGAGCCATTTTACACTTGATTGCTTCACTATACCTATAATTGCAGGTTCAGACAAAGGCTACAAATATTATATGCAATTAAAAAGCTGTGGAAACGTAATGCACCATGGATAGTGGAGTTTGAGTAAACTTTTCATAGTCGAAATCCCGAAATGTCTGCTCTGTCAATATTGCATGTTCTCCACAAGCTTCACACAGCAACGACCTTCCACGAATTTTGACCTAAAATTGCAAGAGATGTGATGATCTGAGATGATGACAATGCCAAAAGAATTGAGTAACAAATAAGATACGTTGAGGAACATAGGAAAACAAATATTGAAAGAAGATATTCCTGATAAAAAGCCAACACGTGCAAGAGATTGTGGAGTTCCTTTTTTTTTTTTTTGATTGTGGAGTTCTAATTAAATAAAATACTTTAGGCTTCTTTATGAACAAGCATGTTACACAAAATAGAATAGATATATTGTCTTTAAGTGGAGAAAGACATGGATCGAAAGTATTTCTGTACTATCTACTTCAAAAAATCTTTTTCATTTTTTCTAACGTTCCAGATATCTTTTTCCGGAGAGTCCTGAAGTTTAACTGTTTTTACATCCTACTTACGATCTACAAAAAACTTACTGTCTACTCCAAAAAAATTCTCAAAAAAGAATTTATTACTATGCCTCGCCTTAGTTTTACCTAATTTCATTTTTAGCTCACTGCTTAGTAGAATGCAAAAAACAAAGACCAAAATATCTCCTCTGATCACAAAGAATAAGGATAAAGTGACTGGAAGTATAAGAAATTAGAATATCAAACACACATTACGAAACCGGCCTGACAGGGCATCCAAAAGAAGCATCCTCCCCGAGAGTGGTTCTCCAATCAAGCTAGCAACCTTTATGGCCTCTAAGGCTTGAAGACATCCAATAACACCTGGAACTGAAGTGAAAGGAAAAAATAAAACTGAGAGAAGGAAATAAGTAATACCACGCTGGCAACACCATATGTTTCAACACAATGTAAATCCTACAGATGGTACACAGAAAGCAGTTACAATCCAAAAAAGTTGTCCAGGTTTGGCATGGCACTATACTCTTCTCTCCAAGTCTCTAACCATTGTTATAAACAAGATAAGTAGTACCCCCTCAGTCCCAATTTGTATGACACTCTTTCTTTTTTAGTCAGTCCCAAAAAGAATGACACATTTCTATACTTAGTAACAATGTAACTTTAAATTTCCCCTTTTACCCTTAATGAAATGATTTGTAGCCACATTTCTCAATGCCTTGTTTAAGACCACAAATTTCAAAAGTCTTCCTTTCTTTCTTCAACTCCGGAGGAAGTAATAAACAAACCAACTAGAGAAGTTTGTTTTCTGGAAAACTAAGGGAATATCACACATAGAGAGATATAGTATGAGATAATCTAGGAATATAGACTTTTCTTGAAAAAGAACATGAGATTAGAATGTTATTCGTAGAGGAACAACTTACCAATTCCCAGTACTCCGTTGTCTGCACAACTCTGACATGCATTTGTGGGTGGAGGAGTTGGAAATAGGCATCGATAGCATGGACCTCCATTGTAATTGTAAACTGTCAACTGTACAAACCATTCGGAGCATAGAGTTACGAATCAATTTGAAGTCCTAGGGAAACACAAAAGCTCTGGGAATGATGAATGATGTAAGCATGTGGTACCTGCCCTTCTAGTCCTACAGCAGCTCCAGATATAAGAGGCTGTTATACAAATAAGCCAGTTATCAGACTAAAAGACCAACATCCAAATTAACTTATCATCCAATTTCACCCCTGCTCTATGAGCTTAGTTTCTGTATGTCCATGCAAACATTCACTACCATAATTACATGATCATAACAGTAAATAATTTTATGAAAAAGCTGCCTGTTAGATTAAAAATGAAAGATCCTGAACTACAGAATCCAAAAGAAGGAAAAGTTATTGTATCCAAAGGAAATTGAGTAGTGATAGTATTTCCGAATCCAGCCTTCATTAATGTATCATTGTTACCGGCAGAATTTGTATAAAAAACACAAGAAACAGATAACCTCTACACCACTTATCAAAGAAAGAAACAGCTAACCTTCCCAAGCACGACGCAGCAATCATTAATCATGTAACGGCTAGGAGCATTGTCTGTTGCATCAACTACCACATCATATCTGACAAAGAACATTAAGCAAGGAAATGTCAAATCGACGCTCTACAGAAGCAAAAGTGGAAATTGAACCAGCACAAAACATCAAAAGAGATACAGATAGGAAATAATCATGCAGCCATATTCAAAAAGTGTTATTAAACCATACTTGCTCACAATTTCCAAAGCATTGGACGTGCGGAATGCTTCTTTGTGCTCCACAATCTGAGTGGAGGAGTTGATCCTGAAGCAAACATATAAATTAAGACATTAAATGCAAGTTCAATGATAAAACAAGGTTATTCTATCCACGACTTACGAGCGACAAGCAGCAGCAGCTGACTCTACTTTTGACTTTCCAATATATGCTTCAGTATGAATTATCTGGAAAACAACGAGAGCGCCATAGCCAATTAGCTTATTAACAAAAATAACTAAAATATCAAAATCACTCGGCAAAAACAGCATGCATCAAATTCAATAGCCAGCGCATAAAACACACAGCTATTAAAAAAAACTACCTGCCTCTGCAGATTGTTAAGTTCCACTACATCATGATCAACGATACCTATTCGACCTGCAAAAAAACAAGAATAAAATCATGATTCCTAACAACTCTAACAAAGTATACAAAGTGACCTATTGGCATTGCATAAGTCGTAGTCTCGTAGAACCTCAGGCCTGTTCCAATTGAGGATGATGTGTAAATTAAAGGAGATTGACATATTTTATGTGATTAACTTATCTATACAATTGAACTTAAATACACGCACAAAAGTTTTTTAAAAATTTAAACTGAAAGTGTCTAATAGGAACACTTTATTATATTCAATTGAAATAAGCCGTAGTTCGAGTGTCTAAATGAAATGTGAATTGAATACTCCCTCTGTCTAAATTAGGCACTTTTCGCTTCCCGAAATTCAAATGGCATGAACTTTGATCAATATTTTAAGATGTATTTTTTCACCAAACCAAATTGATATGAGAAAAGTTGCAACTTATGATACTTTTCGTGTAGTTTTCAAATATATAAATTTTAATATTAAAATATTGAATTAATCAATCCAATTTAGCTTCAAAATTTAATCAAATTGACTCTCGAAAAGCCAAAAGTGACATAAATGGGACGGGGTGAGTAACATATACTACCAACTCCACAGGCAGCAAGATATAGTAAAGCAGGTGATCCTAAACCTCCAGCTCCAATAACCAAAACTGAAGATTTCAATAGATTCGCCTGACCTAATTCCAACAATAAATATCACTTATCAACAGAATAAGTTAATGATTTCAAGTCAATTAACTATGTTTACTGCAATTAAACCGAACCTTGAACGCCAAATGAAGGAAGCAATAAGTGACGACTGTATCTGTAAATCATATCAGGAGATAAGCCATTTATACATAGAGCATTTGAATTAACTTCTCCTTCAAGTCGATGAAGTTGAGCTTCGAGAGTTGAAATTTGTTGCTCTATATTTCTTTTGTTAGCCTTTAAGGAATCGATTTCCTGGCGAATACGAGTTGCTTCGATGCTATTCGACTCCATTACTAAAGCCAGGACCAATCTGAATGTAGTGCTCAAAGACGTAAATTATATTTTGGGTTTGGAAATAACAGAGACTGAAAATATAAAGCAAGTTATAAAACCCTATCAACCCGATATTCCTTCTGAAAAAATTATCACTTTTTTTTATTATTATTATTAAAATTATTCAGACACATCCCGCAATTTAAATATAAAAAAAACAAAAAATAATCAACTTTTTGGACTATTACTCCTCCAAAGTGTTTATTTATTTATTTTTTTTTTTGTTGTCTTCTGATATATGTTTATGCTGACCAGTAAGCGAACTCAGTATATAATACGCCACGTATCGATACAAGTGTTATCTGTTCAAAGCTCAAGATGTATATAAAAGGACTCTTCGTCTGCCACTTGTAGTTTGCCAAAGGACAAAAGCTCAAAAAAGAAGTGTTATAATTCTCTGTTAAGACTGATATTTTTGTTGTGAAATTGCGATTGAAATTAGCTTAAGCTAGAAGGAGCATCAAATATGGGTGGCTATCAGCTTCTTAACTACTACAATATATCGCGTGTATCTCGCTTGAAACTCCTCGCACGGCCCTTTGTTCCTATCTTACGGGTATGTGTACTACTCCATCCGTTATTTTTTACTTGTTAATATTTGACTTGACACACTCGATAAAACGTAATTAATAAAATAATAAATCTATTATAATACTATTTGAATTTAATAAATTTAATATTTTCTGAAATGCATTGAAAAATTATTATAGTTAATTATAAGAATAAACTTGGAACGAAGTGATAAATTTTATCTTGATTTGCTTTATTATAGAGTAATTGTTTCTCCGAAGCTAATTTTAGATAGTTACAACTTACAATGTTTACTTTTTGTATAAAGCATTGTGGTATAATTTAGATAGAATAGGCATCACACAGCCGATCCAACTAATTATTGTAACAGATCATGAATTAGAGGATGGTTGTACACATCCGATCCAATTAATTTGGAAATGCCTGCACAATACATCAGTAACAAGTCCAAAAGTTCTGATGAGGGGATTCAATTTATGTGCCAGTAGTGATTAAATTCGGTTTAAGAAAAAAAGATTTTGAAATTTATGATTTTAAATATATCATGATATTTATGTGAGAGCAAAATTATTTTTAATTATAAAATGTAGGGGTATTCATAGGTCGGTTTGCATCGATTTTTCATCAAAATTAAAATCAAATTAATTTAGTCCAGTTTTTTAATTATTAAAATTAAATCAAATCAAATAGAATACATATACATCGGTTTGGTTGTTGAGGGTTTGGTTTGATTTTTCATTTTTCATTTTTTTTTCATTTTTTTCTACGATTAAGAAAGATTTTTTCATCATTTTTTAACTTATAATCAATTATTACCCTTTTATTGAGGGGCTATAATTTTCTTGAATTATGGAGATAATATCTAAGATCTATAAGATTTAATCACGTGAATAAAATTTATAAAAAATAATTTTTTTATTAAATGATCTAGTTTCTTTGAATAAATGAGTTTAGATTTAAGAATTTTTTTAAGAAATGTGAACTTAAGGGCTAAAGTTCATTAACCTAACAAATATAAAGAAAATTTTAATGAAAAAATAAATAAGGTATTTAAAATTATTATAAAAAATAATATATTTGTATATATATAAATATAAAAAATGTATATATTATTTTATCAGTTTGATTCCTTTTTTTCTTTGGTTTGATTTTAATAAAAGCAACTAAATACTATAAAAAATTAAATTTAAAACCAAATAAAAAAAAACCGAAACAACTATCGATTTATTTATAGGTTTGGTTCGATTTATGATTTGAATTGGTTTTTAACCAAATCGTGAACTGTGAACACCCCTAATAAAATGTATGTTAATTTTTGTAAACGAATTAATAAGGTAGCAGTATCACACGTAAATACTGTAAAAGGAGTAGCATATACTTAGGCCCCGTTGTCCATAGAGTTATAGGTTCAAAATTTTGAAATAATATTTGAAAATTATTTTAAATAAGTGTTTATTCTGGTTTATTATTTTTATTTTAAATTTAAAATATGAAATTTAAAAACATGTTTTAAGAGTAGTTTCACGTTTTCACTCACAAACTTCATATTCAAATATAATTTTAACTTTTACCTTTTTTCACCTCAACTTAAAAATATATTATATTTTCGAATATGAACCAACTTAACTTACACGAGTAGAACAATGCCCCTGCTTTGTACTTTTCTTGATTAGTAATGGCATCAAAGTCAAATTTTATTGATACTAATAGACATGTCCTCCATATTGCTATGAATAAACTTGATTTTTGGTCCTTTAATATTCCTTTCAGTTTCTTCAATCTCTAGCTACAAGCTTAAGTAATTCTATGAGGTAAAGAATGAATTTTGGGCCTAACTCAACCCCAAAAGCTAGCTTGTAGGGTGAGAATTGTTCAAGTCCATATAAGGAGTCCATGTTCCCATTCCATATTCGATGTGGGACTTTTAACACTCCCCCGCACACCCAGACCTTGTTAACTGGAGCGTGGATAATATAATTTAGGGGTCCAACATCGGTGAACAAAGAATTGGAATGAGCCTGGTTCTGATACCATGTTGAAGTGTGTCACCATCTGATCTAAAATCTTAAGCTATTAGATAGAACACACTTTTAATATTTGATTATATCCTCAACACACCCCTCACGTGCTGACTTGATTTTTTTCATGGTCCAAGCACGTGGAAATCTTTTTTGATAATGAGTGGCGGTAAGGTTCGATCCCATGACCTTTGGCCTGCTTTGATGCCATGTAAAAAATGGATCTTGGGCCTAACTCAACCCCAAAAGCTAGCTTATAGGGTGAGAATTGTCAAAGTCCATATAAGGAGTCCATGTTTCCATTCCATATCCGATGTGGGACTTTTAACATATGATATATGGAGCAGATGTATACAAAGGAAAATTACGAACACCATGCAGAAGAGAAAGCGCCTACGACAGCTGAGGAATTCGTAAGAGTAGCAGAGGAAATGGCAGAGGAGAAAGCGCATCAGGGATTTGACAGCCAAACAGTGGACAAGGCAAAAGATGCCATGAAAGAGGCTACAACCACAGCTGATTCTAATTTTGAATCTGTTAACGAAAATTTTAAAGAGGATCCTAGCAAAGGGAACTTTCATAATAAGGGTGATGACCTCCTTAAGACTACCCCAAATAACCAAATTAGTAGTTAAATAATCTCATGATTACATGAGATTACACTTGATGCAACTTTTTTTTTCAAAATAATAGTTCTGGGAACCTCATGACATGTAAATTCCCCTATACTGGCACTTCCTTTCTTTTGAACATGTAACACTGAATGGTATTATGACTTTTTACTTGTAAGCTATAATTATGAATTCTAACTTATGAGTTTTGGCTTATTTTGTTATCTTGATATAAAATTAAGTGCTTAAGAAATACTTTTATATTTTAACCAAATACTATAAAAATGTTTAAAAGCTATTTTGGCTTAAAAACACCTAAAATAAGTCGATCCAAACATGCTTTAGTCACAAGTTTATATACACAAAATGATCTTCGTAGATTTATTATTCGGATTTGTCAAGATATGTCACGATTCTAGCATTTTGTTAGGATTTGACCGCTAATTCCGCCATTTAGGAGTTGGACCATCCGGATTAGTGACAAGGTAAATTTTGCCATCAAATTGAGATTAAGGATTTGTGATAAAATTTTGGCGATTCGTTGAAATTTGATCAGAAATTAGAATGATGGTTCTGACAAACAAATTTGCCCACCAATTTATATCTAGACGGTGCTGATTATTTACTATTGATATGTCCAATTATCTATTGTAACACTTTGTGATTTAAGCTACAAAAATTAATGATATAAGTAACATGTATAGAAAGCTTACCGAAAATAGTAACTGCTTCACTATTTATTCGAGAAACTTTTAATTCCGGAAAATAGTTAGTAATTCACAATCTTTTGAGAACTTAATTTGCTATTTGTGGTTGGTTGAGCTTCGTATTTTGCCAACCCTTCACTGATTTGACCCTTCACCGTGTGATCGCATAAAAGTACAAGACCCTACGATGAGTTAGTCCTTGACCGTCTTTACAACAGAAAACAACAACTTATCCTGTTAAATGTCATAATATGGGGTCTGAGGAGGGTAGAGCGTACGCAGACCTTACCTTACCTCTACCTTGGAGAGCGGCTGTTTTCGAGAAACCTTCGGCTCAAGACAAAGCACAAGCACAAACAAAGCAAGAGAAACGGTCAGATTCGGACAAGAGATTTAAAGCAGAATGAAAATGCTGGTATCAAAAGCGAATAAGTCATGATAGCGCATTCTGAAAAAGAAGCAGTAACTAACGCAAATAATAAGATAGACAAAATACACTAGAAAACACATAGCAACAGAAATCAAACGACATTGCGTCTACTAGTATGATAGGCTAAGCTGGCCTACCATAATAACACTACAACTATCAGTTTGCAAGCGTAAGTAGGATTACGTTGGACTAACTACTACCCTTCTACCCTAATATGTGTCCTCCATAACCCCCTATCTAAGATCATGTCCTCAGTAAGTTGCACTTGCGCCATAACTCGTCTAATCACATCTCCCTAATACTTCTTCGGCCTACCTCTACACCTCCTGAACCCGTCCATTGCCAACCTCTCACACCTCCGCACAGTGGCATCTGTGTCTCTCTCCTCTGCACATGCCCGAACCATCTCAACCTCGCTTCCCGCATCTTATCCTCCACCGAGGCCACTCTCACTTTGTCCCAAATATTATCATTTCTAATCCTATCTAGGGATGGCAAAATTGACCCGACCCGGTCAACGCAGGTAATTACCCGCTTTAACCGACCCATCCCTACCATACCCAACCCATGTATATATAATTGTAATTAATTTTAATTATAAAGATAATATATATAATTGTAATTAATTGTAATTGTGTGCGCCCGTTTTTTACCAACGGTCGTGACGCACGGGCGTTTTCCCTTGTGTTGATTCAATGTTGTTGAGGAGTCGCCACCTAATTATTCTATGGTGAATTAGGGCACCTAAGTGTTAACACAAAAAATGCTGCAAAATGAACTCCAATTAATGATCTGTGAAACAATGAGATTGTAGGTAATAGTTCTTTATTATTCTAAAGGGTTAGGCATCCTTTAAGATCCGCTAACTTGCGGTTATCCGATCAAACTCAGGTTAATTATTACGTTAAGGAAAAATACATGTTTAAAAATATAAGGTTAAAAAGGATGATGCAAGTAGTTAATAAAATATGCATTTTTGACAATGTAAAGATTTAACCATTTATTCTTTTGAAGAGTCTCGCAAAGGTGATTGCGGTTTGAGAAATAAGTTCCGACATAAAATCCGGAAAGAATATGCATGGCATTTTTATACGACTAATGTAAAATCGATTTTTTAGAGAAAAGTATGCATTTGTATGGCATTATTTATGAAATACATGTAAAATTGTTTTTTTGGATAAAAGCATGCACTTGTATGGCCTTGTTTATAAAAATACATGTAAAGTTGATTTTTGATTAAAAGTATGCATTTGTATGGAAAAGTTGATAAAATACATGCAAAGTTGATTTTAGATAAAAATATGCATTTGCATGACATTATTTATAAAATACACATGTTTTTGCAATTGATAGTAAAGGAGAAAAGCAAGTTGTTTGTAATGCAAAGAAGTGATTTTTTATGAAAGTCATTTTAAATTGCAAATCAGATAAGAAACGAAACCTTGTTTGTATGTTTAATAATGCGAGTAAAGGGTGACCAAATTGTTTTGAAAATTTGGAGTATGCATAACAAGCCTAAAATAAATAAGCTAGCGGCGGATTTCCAATTTTAAACTACCCAAGCCTAAAAATAAATAAACTAACGGCAGATTTCCGATTTTTAAACTACCCTATTAATCTATCAATTCAATGCCTAATTATTCTAAGTATCCTAACAATCACACAAACATTAACTAATTATTACAACCCCAACAAAAATAAAAGAGAGACGATATTAAAAAAATTGAAAGTTGCGAGTAGGGCGGATGACTATATCATCATGCCCTGTTTGTTTAGAAATTCTGAGGTCGGAGAATGCAATGAATGTGGATGTGGGTCTTCGTTTGGCAATAGCCATGATGAGTCTCATAACGAGACTCTTCGTTGCTCCCGATGCGTTTCATGTAAAGAAAAGAAAAGGATTAGTGACGGAATATGAAAATATATACATAAAAAATGTAAATAAATAATTTATGAAAAAAAGTAATATGTTGGTTTTTCAGAAACTAACAAGCACACATAAAACTTAAGTTGAACAACTTTGATTATTTCACATACATATTTAATTCAATAAATAGTCCCTAAATACACTTTTCATTTTATTAGAATTATCATACTATAAATTAAAAAAGAAAATACTCATTAATCCGAGATTTGAACTAACATCACACGTATTTGAACTAACATAGGCTAAACATACTCTAATTTAAGCAGAAACAAACAAAATGCATGACATACAATGCATCAAAATAAAATTTAGAGGAACTTGAGCCTATCAGGAACAATATTGTATCACATGATTCTTAAATATAAACCTAACACAGTACATACAATCAGCTTGAAACGACACATTTCAAGACTTCATAAATTGACGGCATAGTTACCCTAATCCTATTGGAGACTCAACCGATTCTATATCATGATTTCTATCGCTAAAGAGACAACGAACCAACATTTTCATTACATAATATGATTTACGTAATCAACCATAGTCAACTAAATATTATGAAAGCAACTTTAACCAACTACAGCTCTTTCAAACATATATTGATCTCATATGATTTATATCATGTTCAAACATAAACACTCAAAAACTAATAACTCACTCTAATAGCTAATCAGTAATCAATTAAATTAACTAAATATAAAAACAATAACCATATATACTTAGAGCATTTCTTAATCATGGATAACTAAACGACATACACACAACTAATTAACTCTACAACTTTATCACTTAGTCCATAGGAATGCATTTTTGGTATACATGTTATCAATTACAACAAACTAATAATGTTTGGGGAGTCTAAGCTAATTTAAATAGTTAATCTACTACAAACATAAAAATGCAGAAAATGAAGTAAACAAAAGCGAATAAATAAAGATGAGAGGAATTCGAATTTACAGACCTTTTTCGGGCAGCGAACCGAAGCGTGTTTCGAATCGTCGAATTCGCTCGGAGAATTGATTTGGAATTCTGATTTTTGAGATTTTCAGAATTCTAATTTTTGGACTGTTGATTTTTCTGATTTTTCGGACCCGAATTTTGACCCGACCCGAAACAGCATCGGATCGGAACAAAAAAGACAGATTTTTTTTGAAGATTTTTTCGGATTGAAAATTAGGAACCAAAAAGGAGTATTTTCGGATTTTTGAACCGACCCGAAAGGTGAAGAACAAAGGGATTTTCAGATTGAAATTTATGAAACAAAGATGAGTATTTCGGATTAAGATTTATGAAAAACAAAAAGGAATATTTTCTAATCAAAATTTAAGAACAAACAAACCATTTTTTTTTATTATTTTCTAATCAAAATTTAAGAACAAACAAACCATTTTTTTTATTTTTTCTTCTTATTTTTCAACCCTTTTTTTTCTTGAATTTCGACTGAAAAAGGACCCCCCCCCCCCCAAAATAACCTCTTAATCTCTTTCTTTTTTTCGATTTTCGGATCCCCCAATGAAGAACAAAGGGGGTGTTTTTATAGATGTATGAAAGCTAAAATATAATGCCACTTTTTAAACATCATCAGCACTTGGCATCCTATATTAATTGGTTATTTGGTTAGCCCTACACGGTTAAAAGTTACAGTAAAAACTTATCCGCATTCAAAATTTATACTTAATCATAGTTAATTAATTATATGAATTTTCACCTGAATCTATGATCTGATTGTGGTATATTAGTGATTTGGTGTAAACATTTTGAAAACGGGAAATGCCGACGGATGTTCCCATCGGAACACCTTTGGAAATATGGGATTTCCAATACAAAGTCCGTAGGAAACTTTCCGATAATGAAATTTCCGTAGTCAAAAATACGAGTTTTTCAACAGCTGGTATGAGTAATTTGTTTGGGGTAAATACTTATTTACGCACAGTATTTACATCAAATCAAACAATTTGAAATATATGTCTTGCACACACGCACACACACTTATCAATTTATCATAGTTAATTAAGTGATAATACTAAGGTTAAATTGTTTTGTTTGTTGTAAACATGGAGTGTGTGTAAGTATTTATTGTACCTCTCTGAATTAAGTCTACCCTGCTAATCACGGATACCTATTGAATGGTTCTGAGATACAGTAAGAAAAGAATGAACGGTTGGGGGCTCCTGGGGTGGGAGATTCCACCTTTTGGAGCAAAGAAAAGAATGAACGGTTGATGTAGCTGAGAAAGAATATTAATTGTCCTCCGGGGCATAGTCCAGTGGCAAAGCCTGGGCGCTATAAGGTGCTCTGGCATGGGACAGCGTGGGTTCGATTCTCCGCAAGCACGAAGAAACTCTGCATGTTGGGGAATTTGACCTTGTCTCATTGATCAGTTGTACGCTCCCAGAAAACTGGCCACCGGAGCACATCCCGCTATTTACCTGGTAATAGTGTTGAAGGACCGGTGCTATTACCTCCAGGACGTAGTCAGGCGCAAGCCTGGAGACCTGGATTATCAAAAAAAAAAAAAAAAGAAAGAATATTAATTATGTTAATATCAACTTTACGCAAACTAATTAAAAAAATTGACTTTGGTATATGTCTAAATTCAAAGTCTTTTTTCTTGGACGGTTAAAGCTTAGACCGATTTTAGAAACTTGATAAGTATATTTAGTTCAATTATCAGAGAATCTTTTAGTAAAATGATATGGTTATATATATTCATTGTAATTGCTATGACTTGTTAAGGTAATGAAATAATTCGCGCTTGGTTAAGCAAACTCATTTATATTTCCTCATCAATATGCTAAGGTATTGACATGTTTCACTATAAAAGGAATATATTTTAGTCAAACAAAAACTCCAAATATATGCCTGGTGGTGTTGGTGGTAGAAAAAGTATTTTCAATATATACAATTACCATGTATAAAAAGGTTGATAGGTACGAGAAAAATATGCATTAAATACTTATTGCTTACATCAAATCAAATAATTTAATTAAAAGTTATGAAGTAAAAAAGAGTATATATATCATATGTATTATATATTTGTTTGCTTGGCACAAATATTATATGCTGAGTATGTAAGTTTTATTCTTGTACTTCTCACCTATAACTCTTATGTAATCTATAAATATGTAAAATTAATTTCAAATCATTAATAAAATCAATGTTCGGATTATTTTCACTCCCCATGTGTGTTTCGTGGGGAGTTATAAAATCGAAATGAAAAATGGATTTCACCTTTTTCTTTAAAAAATCTCATATACTATTCGAAATGTTTGTTTTGTTGAATATATGTGATTAGTTACTTCAGTCATTTTAGATTCAGATGCTCTAACTACTAAGTTGATGTCGATCTAAAAAGAATAATTTTGAAATTAGAGTCTTTGTGTATTTCTTACACTTGTTAAGTCACAATTAGAAGTGGGTGAGATTTTTCAAATGAAGAATCTTCTTCGATTTTGCTACTAATCTGCTAATAAAGTCGAAAAATATTAGAATGCTTACTTCGGTTCTGAACCGAAAAAATCCTATAACTAATAATTACTACGTACATGATTTTAGAGATAATCTACTAGTCAAGTTTAGCCCATAATCCTTTTTTTAACATTTAATTCTAACTTAAATTTTATGATTTGTTCTGAATTAGTTTCACTAATCACAGTGAATTACGAGTAGCGTGAGTGTACGGACATCGTTGGTAGTTTAGAGGCCTAGCTTTGCAATGAGCAGTGGCTAAGTTTAAAAATCTTTTTCTGGGTCAAAATATAATTAAATAAAAACACATACAAGTTAAGGGATTGGTCATCTATTATACATGCGTGAAAAAAATTAATTTATATACATTAGTATAATTTTTCGACGAAGGAGTTTGGATGACCTATTGCGCCCCTAGCCCCGCCACTCCCACAACCAATGTTGCAGTGCCAGAAATTCGTTTGTGTCGTTCCAATTTAACGGGATGTTCCCAAAGGGACATACGACATCCTTAAGAGTGACCATATCAAACAAATACCTTATGATGCACTAGATCGGCTCGCAGTTATTAAAAGAGTGAAATGTGAATAGATTTATCATTTCTTGAAATCTCACTTTTGATTTTAATTCGTGACTAGGGAGGGGGGAAAGAAAAGGGCAGGATGATAAAATGATACCATGTAAATAAAGCAATTTATGAAGCTGGACTTGAATTCGATGCTCAAAGGAGCAGGGCATTGATCATTAAGCTTGCCTCAAAAACAAATTTGCAACCCTAGGAGTTAATAGAAGGATAATCAACTAGCAGCTTGCGACTATCCATAAGCAACTACTCAGAGTACAAGCTAAAATACATCCAAAATAGTTCGGCCAATATATATACCGAAGATGATCTAATTTACCATGCCCCATCCACCCGTCTGATGCAGCATAGCATCAATTTCATCTCCATCCTCCATCTCGAGCTGTCAAAAACAATATGTAAAAAGTAATGAGACAACATATTATGAGTTATATGAAAGTGTAGGAAAAAGTGGACATAATGTCTAGTACGAGAGGCAGGAAAATGAGTGTCCGTTGGTGAAGAAAAAGGTAGAGGCAGAAACCTCATCAGGAGTCTGCTCGGCCCTGAGGCGACGGCCATCAAATAAGAACGCAATGGAGTTGAAATCCACAGACTGCCGATCGCAATAAGCATTCATGAGTTTCTTCAGCTGCGTGCTTCTCTTAATCCTGAAAAACACCTCGTTCCCATCCTACAAAATTTGGTCAACTTCAGAGATTCCATATACTGAAATGTGGATTATTGTCATTTGGAAAACTTTCCGCATGAAATTTGAGGATACATGACCTACTTCAGCTATACAATTAGCCAAAACAAGAAAGAAGATGAATCAACAAGTAAAAAATTCACACAAGAAAGAGCAAGAAGCAGAGTGTTCTTAAATACTACATACATAATTAGTTATTCTATTTTTAGTCTGAGATCATCAGGCTTCTCTTCTTTACAGTATCATCCAAATAGATTTGGCATGTTTAGAAAGCAAAACAATTCAATATCTATTGATTCAATTTTTGCTTTCATTGTTTCACTTCCTCTTTTTGAACTTTCTCCTGTAGGAAGTTCAGTTTTCAGATGATTGACGTATCAGTTAAGCAACAAAAGAGAACAAAAAATGGAATTCACGTGAGAATATGAACAATGGTGTAATAGGAGGGATGGATGTGTGGCCAAGCAGATATGCTGTACCTTTTAATACATATTAAGGTAATGGAAGCACAAACGGATTTGAATAGTTATTCACAAACAATAGCTTTACCATGTATGTACACTAACAATATTTTCCTTTTTCATTTATGAAGATAGTGTTTTAGCCAGCTTCCATGCACTTCAACTATTCCACCGAAAGCGTGTTATTCCATAACACCACAAGTACCAGTTAATTCTGCTTGTAAACGTGTACAATAGTTATAATATAATCCATACCCATAATTAGAATATATCACATATATTATGTAAATATTTAGTGAGAGATAATTATGGTAAACTATGATTCCTCTTGTATTGGGACTAGGATTCCTCTTGTATTAGAGTTGTATATTGTACACTATATATATTGATATTAATGAGAAAGACTCCGTAAGGGAGATTAGTATCATCTTACATAGTATCAAGGCCAAAACCCTAAAAACCTAGAGAAACATACCTATCGCCGCCGCCCCCCTTCTTCTAAATTTCTTTCCACTACCCACTGCATCCAATGGCTACTCCCACGTCCTCTGACAATTCCGCTTCTACCCCAGTTGTCATCCAAACACCCACCACCAACCTCTCGTACCCATCTTTCCACCCGGCTCTTGCCGTTACTAACATCAAGAACTTTGTCCCCTTGATGCTTGATTAGGAAGATGGCCAATATTGGTCTTGGGTAGAACTGTTTCACATCCACGCATGTGTGTATCATGTGCTTGACCACATCGATGACTCCGTCCCTCGCCCTCCCGAAATCGACGACATAACATGGCGTCGTCTTGATGTCGTTGTCAAACAGTGGATATATGGCACCATATCTAAAGATTTGCTTCTCACGATTATGACGTTTAGAAGAAATATTTCAAGACAACAAGACTACTCGCGCAATGTACTTGGACGAATAGTTCAACAACACCCCTCTTGAAATTTTTTCTAATATGTCAGAATATTGCAAGCAGTTGAAACTGGTGGCAGACCAACTGTCCAACGTTGGTACGCCTGTTTCCGAAATAAAGATGGTGTTACAATTAGTTGAAGGCCTTCCCAAGGGTGAATTTGACACCTTAGCCACGATGATACAATATGCTGACCCTCTACCAAGTTTCAACAAAGCACGCTCGCAATTATTATTGGAGAAAACTCGACGTGCGAAGCAGGACGAGCATAACCAGAAGGCGTTAGCGGTTGAAACGCCCACACAAAACCACACCGCCGCCGGCCAGCAACCTCCGCCGGAAAACAACCAGTCGCGGCAGAACCGCGGCGGAAGGGGTCGGCAGCCGCAGCAGCCCAACCAGAATGCCACATGGGTTGGCCCAACAATCAATAATTCAAATCAGAATTAAGCCTCTATTCCAGTCTACAATCCAGCCCATTACCCATTTCAGCATCAGAGGGTACTGGGCCAGGCTCCACGATCTCGGCCAGCCCAATATTAGCAGCATCAGGCCCACATCGCACCAACCCAGTTCCCACAGCAGAACCCAAATCAAATCACCACTGATTTGGGCCAGGCGTTCAGCAGTATGAATTTGCAGCAGCCCGACGAAAATTGGTACATGGATTCCGGAGCCTCATCTCACCTCACCCGGTCCGCAGGTAATCTTACTCAATTGTTTCGTTTAAAGTCTCCTCAATTTATTACAGTTGGCAATGGTCACCGCATTCCAATTCAGGGCTATGGTCACTCACACTCTGCCACCTCATGCACCCTTCTCCCTAACTAACGTTCTGCATGCCCCAAACATCATCAAAAACTTAATATCCATTAGAAAATTTACTCATAATAATTCTGTGTCTGTTGATTTTGATCCTTTTGGTTTTACTGTGAAGAATCTATGTACAATGACACCTATTAAGAGATGCAATAGCACAGGGGACCTCTATCCATTCACATCCTCGTCCGCTGCCAGTTTTCGCTCACACAACACCCTAGCTGCTCTATCTCCGTCAATTTGGCACAATAGGCTTGGACACCGGGAGCTCCTGTTTTTAATTTTCTTAGAAGTAATAACTTTATTCAATGTAATGGGAAACTTGCCCAAACCTAAGTTTCTTGTTAATTAGGCAAACATGTTCGTCTTCCATTTAATTCTTCAGTTAGTGTTACGTTTGCTCCCTTTGATATTGTTCATGCTGATTTGTGGGCATTCCCCATTACTAGCTCTCTAGGTCATAAATATTATCTCGTGTTATTGGATGACTACTCTCACTTTATTTGGATTTACCCATTAAAATTCAAATACGAAGCCTGTCAAATTTCTAGAATTTTGCACCTTTATCAAAACGCAATTCGAACGAGCTATAAAATGTTTCCAATGGCTGTGAATTTAACAATTCCGCATTTAAAAAATTCTGCAAAAATAATGGCATGATCTTTCGGTTTTTGTGTCCTCACACGTCTCCTCAAAATGGAAAAGCCGAGCGTATCATCCGAACAATAAATAACATAGTCCGCACTTTCCTGTTTCATGCCTCCCTCCCTCCCTCCTTTTAGGTTTATGCAGTCAAAATGATAGAATACGTCCTTAATATTTTACCCACTAGTACCGTTCATAACATGACTCCAACCGAAATCTTACACCGTCGGATTCCCTCTTATGACCACCTTCGGATATTCGATTGCCTATGTTATCCTAATCTCACTTCCACCGCCTCTCACAAATTAGCCCATCGCACCACCCCGTATGTCTTCTTAGATTTTCCGTCAAACCATAGGGGCTATCTGTGTTATGACTTGTGCACTCGTCAAATTCACGTTTCTCGTCACGTCACTTTTGACGAGACACAATTCCCATTTTCGAACATCCAAAAATTTCGAAAACCAGATTACGATTTTTTAGACGAGTCAACTCTCTCTCTCCTGTCACCCTTCGGGAAATGTGCCAGACCGGCACTACCGTACCGTCACAACCTCCCTCTGCCACGTTCCAGCTTCTGCCGTCAGCATCTCTGCCATCGGTGTCGTCCTTGTCACCGCCTCTGCAGCTTGCCACCTCTACCACCATTCTGCCTCCAGTTTCCACCGACTCATCGGTCACTGTCCCATCCACTGTGCAGTCTCACCACCATGCCGATCTAAGTCCGTTCCCCAACCACCACCCAACAAACTCCGCTACCGGACCCACTCCACCACCGACATCGTACCCCGCCCTACAGACCTCCCCAGTTCCGGCATACCGAGAATCGCCACAAACCCAAACCAAGTTTTAGAAACCACCATCGACCAAACCCCATCGACTTCAGTCCCGAGCACCATCACTATTCCGACCAACCAAACAACCATCCTCGACCAAAACCCAATTCCACCACCACCACCACCACCTGCACCACAGCCGATTCCAACACCACCCAGTACAACAGACTAGTCCACCAACACCCTTACCCAACCAGCGCCCACACACCGTGTGAAAACCCGTGCCCAACACGGAATTTTCAAACCCAAAGTCCAATTTAACATGTCCACCCAAACAATTTCTCCTATTCCAAAAAGCCCTAAATTAGCCAAAATGGACTCTAATTAGAATGTGGTCATGTGTGAGGAGTTTAATGCTTTAACGAAACAGCATACTTGAGACTTGGTTCCTCGACCAGAGGGGGTGAATGTGATCTGTTGCATGTGACTTTTTCGTCACAAGTTTAAGAATAGTGGTGACTTAGAGAGATACAAGGCAAGGCTCGTGGCAAATGGTACTAATCAACAGTAGGGCATTGATTGCGGTGAGACATTCAGTCCGGTTGTTAAACCGACTACCATTCACACAGTTCTAAGCATTGCTATGGGAAAGCATTGACCGATTCATCAGCTCGATGTGAAAAATGCTTATCTTCATGGGACTTAAGAGAAACTGTATACATGCACCAGCCGCCTGGATTTGTCCACCCAGCAGCCCCACAGTACGTGTGCCGTCTCCGTAAGTCACTCTGTGGCTTAAAACAGGCCCCCAGAGCATGGTATGATCGTTTTGCACAGTTTATTATGCGTATTGGGTTTACATGCAGCAGATGTGATACCTCTTTTTACTTTACATAGAGGCCGTGATACTGCTTATTGTTGTATGTGGATGACATTGTTCTTACTGCCTCTATTGCTATGTTGACAAACGAGATTATTGCACTGCTCAAAACTGAATTTGCTATAAATGATTTGGGGAGATTGAGCTATTTTTTGGGAATCTCAGTGACTAGATCTGCAGACTGTATGTTTCTTTGCCAATGTAAGTATGCGGAAGAGATTGTGCACAGGACTAAGATGGACAATTACAAAATCATGTCTACTCCAGTTGATTCTAAATCCAAACTAAGTGCCATGGATGGTAATCCAGTGACTGACCCTACTCTGTATCGGAGTCTTGCAGGTGCACTTCAATATCTCACTTTCACCAGGACTGACATTGCCTATGTTGTTCAGCAGGTATGCTTGTTTATGCATGCCCCTAGGGAGCCTCATTTTAATGTCCTCAAATATATCATTCGATATGTTAAGGGCACACTTGATTATGGACTACACTTATACCCCTCCACACCGAACAAGCTATTATCTTACACAGATGCCGATTAGGCAGGATGTCCAGACACTCGCCGCTCTAGATCCGGATATTGTGTGTTTTTGGGTGATAATTTCATCTCTTGGTCTGTCAAGCGGCAAGCCACATTATCCCGTTCGAGTGCAGAAGCTGAGTATCGAGGAGTTGCTAATGTTGTTGCTGAGATCTGTTGGCTCCGAAACCTTCTCTTGGAGTTTCAGTGTCCTTTAAGTAAAGCGTCTCTGGTCTACTATGATAATATATCCGCCATGTTCGCGAGAAGGTTGCTCTCGGACATGTTAGGGTATTGCACGTGCCTTACTCATTTCAATACGTGGATATTTTCACGAAAGGCCTCCCGAGACAGCTGTTCCTTGACTTCAGATCCAGTCATAGCGTTAAGCCTCCTCCCGCTTCGACTGAGGGGGTGTGTAAACGTGTACAATAGTTATAATATAATCTCTACCCATAATTAGAATATATCACATATATTATAGAATTTTTTAGTGATAGATAATTATGGTAAACTAGGATTCCTCTTGTATTGGAACTAGGATTCCTCTTGTATTAGAGTTGTATATTGTACATTATATATATTGATCAATATGAGAAAAACTCACTAAGGGAGATTAATATCATCTTACAGTGCTCACCCAAAGTTTAGGCATATATAAAAAGTGCATTTTGCCTTTGCTAGGATTCGAACCTGAAATCTCATAATTCTCCTCCCACTTTATTGACACTAAATATTTAAGTCAAATCAAGAACAAATAAACATAACCCTACATGGAGCAACTGTATATCTACATAACTAGACATTTTATCTCAATCCACAAGGCGTTTTTATTTTAGTGATAGAACTCTTTAACTATAGCAGATATATCGAATAAACAAGTCTACTAAACTGATCGAGAATTGACAAAGATAAAACTGGCCTTTACCATTAGTTGTCAGCAGGAGAAGGAAAGCTAAAGTCCACACTCTCCTTTATGCCCCTGGGGCTTTGGTCCGGTGATAAGAGTGTGTCACGCGATACATGAGTTAGGCGCACGTCATGGTTTCAAAAGCCTAGTATATAAGTGGAGTACAGTAAAGGCGCACGCCATGGTTTCAAAAGCCTAGTATATAAGTGGAGTAGGGTAAAGGGACGTGTCCATCATCCACAGAATTTCAAACTGAGTACGTTATTCACCGAATTTCAAACCGTGCACCGCTGGCCCTCAGGAATTTCTCCGTTCTCAAAAAAAAAATACATAATCTCCTTTATCTATTACCATCCATTAGAAACAAAACTTTACTCTATACCGTAAATAAAATTGAATAATACTCCGAATTTGCAAAAACTCGAATTCGAGACTCAAAAGTGCACCTCAAAACCAAAATTTAAACCCCAACACGTATAGAACATTCCATAAACCAGAAAAAAATCGAAGTAATCACTTGATCACAAAGTATAACAATTAGCATCATATATGATTGCAACCAAAGGAAAAAAAAGTATGTAATAAGGAAGAAAAAGAAGAGACCTGGCTTTTCACTTTGAGGTTTATGTGACCGGCCTGATCCACGGGCTTCTTGTCTTCCTGTTGTTGAGTGACTCCTGACATTTTTTTTTTCTTTCTCTTCACTGTTCTCACTATATTTTTGCCATTTTTTTTATGCTATGATACTTGTACCTCAGGGTCCTTTTTTCTAGAGATTAATGAACGGTCTAGATGCGTTTTCTAGCTTGAATCAGGCGGACGACCTTTTTCCAAGTCTATACGACGTCGTTTGCTGACTAAATTTGAAAATGAGACCTTGCGGTTCTCGGCTCTCTTAGGAACCGATTTTAAATCTGAGACCTAGGTGGCATCATTTAGATTTTAGAATCAAACTTTTAAATTATGACCGTTAATTCGGACATGAGATCTTTTAGTTTTTTTTTTAAAACTTGTTTATATACCTGAAAACTAAGTAAAAAGTATAAGTCACAATACTTGACAATCAAAATATTTAAAAAGCATATGGAAAAATAACGATCAAATAATAACTTGTTTAGCTCTCAAAATCTGAACAATGCTCACAAATTGAAACGGAAGGAATAATTTATTTATAGGAAAAAGTTACTCCCTTCGTTTTAATTCATGTTACTTAGTTTCACTCTGTGCGGAGCTTAAGAAAAAAAGAAAGACTAATAAAACTTGTGATCTTAAATATGTCATATAATTTGTGTATCTATAAGCCATGATTTTATTCATTGCCTAACTGACGGGGAGAGTACGTCGGTCGTCGTGGATGATATTTTGATGTATTAAATCACTATCGTTGTAAACTCTTTATAACCTAACTGATAGAACATGTATACACGGTATATCTGTGTATACCAAGTGACCAAATAGAATGAGGTTACTTACCATATTTTATATAATTTTTGTAAAAGTGTAATTATGATATTAGTATTATAGTAGGAATAGGTATTAGTCTTGTATTAGGAAAAAAAGGTAGATTTATTTTCCATATTTAGATATTGTATATTGCATATATACCTCTTCATTAATGAAAAGGGATTATTTCTTTCATGGTATCAGCAGTCTAGGGCAAATTTTTCCTTCTCCAAAATCCCTCATTCCGCTTCCCTACTTGCCATTGGCCGTCGGCCAACCTCCTCATCCCTTCAACTTTTGTTTTTTTCTCTTCCAATTCTTATTTCTCTTGTTCTAAACATGTTTCATTCTAACCTTACAGTTTCTGACATAAAGAACAACACCTCTATCGTTCTTGAGATGGAAAATGTCCAATATGCGACGTGGGCGGAATTATTCAAAGTTCACGCACGCTCGGGTTGTGGGCGACTACCTCCTATGTCTGCTTGACATTTAGAGAGCAACGGTAGGTCGAATGAGCAACACTACGGTGAGGCCATGGTATCTGCTGAGTCAGGCCAAATTATCGTGCCACAAAGTTGGGTCGATAGGGCTCTGTGGTCAACTTATTATGCCTAGAGTTGCGCTTCAAGCCTCCTAAAAGATCCTTAGCCTTAAAGATACGCCCTCACACTCGATTCATGACATTCCGCTGAGCGAATGAAAGGTTGTCATCGGCTATGTGATAACCCCAATCGGGAGTGGCCTATTGTTCAAGGACCGGTTGCCAATCTGCTTAATGGTCTCGAGACAGACCATGCAGGGTGAAGACTGCAGTGAAAACATCCTAGGGCACAAGAGGTGTTCCCCGAAGAGTGTCGGCTAACACCGACGGATCTAGCGGAGAACGGTTGTCATCAAAATCATCGTGGATGAACTCTGAGAAATATAAAGTGATCCACAACTGAAGGAACCATAGAGGACCGACCAAAGTATCCAGATTTCGAGAGTCCCTTAACCTAGCCTGAGCATCGACCAAAGCCATGTACAAGTAAGTCAGGAAGAGGGATGCCCAACTGACATCTTCCCCTGAAATGACCAAAGCCACATAAATCTCCAGCTCTTCACAAGAGCCCGTACAGACGAAGTAACGGCTAAACCAATAAAGCAGAAAAGCACGATGCTCAACATCATCAACCGGAAGAGGCGAACTTCGGCGGTTAGCGGTCATAAAAGAACCATAGCTGGAAGAATTTTTTGAAACAACAATCCGCAAGTCGGAAACTTTGATTTCACTCAGGGTAGGCGCTTCAGCGCCCAGTATCGGAAGGCCAAATATCTATGTTACATCAAGAAGGGTGGGAGTCATCATCCCCCGGGGAAAAACAAAAGCATTGGCGGTAGTCGACCAATAACCAAGAAATGCATATATGAGGCCGATATTGCAGGAGATATCAGACCCCGATAGTACATTAGCGTTGTAAAGACCCATACGCCCCCATTCATTTCCTTTGGCCGACCTGACCCGGTCCACCCAAGCAAAATAGTTGGCTGCCTTGGTCGGCCAGGTGTGTAGGTTAGCCGGACAACGGTCGGCAGTGAACCAGTCGCAGGTGAGAGGAAGATCATAGGTTATCGGACTAATATGTTGAGATAAAAGAACGTCACCTTGTTCCGGCCTACCATATGGAGCCAGAAGCAATTGTTCATCAACAAAGACCAAGGTATCGGTTAGGTCTTTATCGGCTAGAGTGGTCCCATATATCTTCTGAGAAAATGAAAAAGAAGCCATGGTATCTGAGTAAGAAAAAGGTCGAGATTAGGGTTTTCTTTTTTATGCAGAAGAGAAGGAATCAGAGATAACTGTAAGATTAAGTAAAAAATTCTCGGAAAGATGTCTCTTCTTAAGTAGATCTCGATGCGCAGCGGAGATTAAGTCTACCTCTTCGAATTCACGGTTGGAAAAATATTGGAACCGATTCATGGTAACAAGGACACCTCGGTTGAAGGGGAAATCCAATTCAGAAGTAATCATCATTGCATGCACTGGAGACAAGACGATTGAAGTGACATGCGCGGCTGTCAGACTGAAACGAAAGCTACTTTCAGATACATCAACTCAACAGTCACACTCGAGTTAATGTAGGGGGCAATTGTTAACACTCGAAAATAATTTAAGTGTTTAGTCGAGTTTAGTGACAGCCGAACTATTCCAGAGCCGAATTTACTCCTTGCCCTCGACAACAAGAACTTCATCAGCTACTAAGTCATCTTAGTCGAGTTGTTAGTTAGAGGCACGACTAGGACCTACTCAGATGCAAACGCATCAACGACCAAGTCAAAAGGGTTTCTGGACCCCTATAAGCGGTAACGACCAACAATAGCTAAAAGAAATGGCCATTATCCGAGCACGATGAGTAGAGGGCGAGAAAATCGGCACCACCTCCCCCGTAATCGGCCATTGAACTTAGTGGGTTACTTGATGGCTGACATGGGGGGGGGGCACGTTTGTACAGTTGTTTTTCCTTTTTTGCACTATAAATAGGATCATTTTTTGTATATAGACACACACAATCAATTAAACAACTCAGATTTTATCTATCTTTCTATTCTTTTATCCTTTACTTTTACTGTACTCAGTTGTATTTATGTTTCTTACCTCTTAGTTTACTCATATCACTGTCCTAACGCTTTCTGGAGTAGTTGGGGAACCATTTGGTGGAGATTAGAGTTCCATTTCCAGCCCAAATCGCTTAAGTTAACGAATCAATTTGTCTCCCGATTTCATCAGTCGATACAACGACAGATAGCAGAATTCGGGGCGAGAACACCATCCCAATAATATTTTTTCTTTCTTTCTCTTGACTATGATCTCCTTTCATTTTTTATGCCAGCCCCATCAGCCCACCAACCGTGGCTATAACTCCCGACGATAGTGTTAATGCCCGGATTGGGCTATATACTTCACCTCATTTTCTTCTAAGAAATTACATTGTTTCCCCACTTATTGTGGGTCTCTCCACATAAGATTGGACGAAGTTTTTGAACCTAGGATAAGCCATTAAGTGGTAATGGCCTTACTAACTTCACTAGACCGCCAGTTAACTATTTTCAGCTCTTTCATCAAGAATAAAATTAGGTGGGGGAACATAAAATATCTTAAAACTTTATTATTATTATTATTTCATATATGTTACATATTTCAAACTCCTTGAACTGGAGTTTGAAACTTGATAAATTCAAACTCTGAGAATCCTTCAGAGTTTCAAACTTAGTGAACATTTTGAACTCCAGCACATTGTGTTCGAACTCTACTTGTCAAATAATAGATACCTCTAGCGTGTATGTGAATAATTGAAAAAGACTAAACTAATTCAACTACACAAACTAACTAACTAAACCAACTTAACAGAATATTTAAACACCATTATCTTTTTACTCAGATTACAAGGCCTTCCAGAAAATATACGTGTCAAGTGAAACTCTCCACTAGGGGTGACACATAAAATCTCCTTTCCAACTTTCTAAATTTTTGTTTCTAAAACCTTACCCCAACTTTTGTGGGGTAGAGAGACTATTTCCGATAGATTGCCGACTCAAAAGAAGTGTAATCAAAGCAGGATAGACATCAAAATAACGATAGCAGAAGATAAACAACGCAAACAAAGTAACATATAGTAGTAAAAGTGAAGAATAGGATACTATGTGAACACTAAGACAAAGGAGAAGATGAGAAAGGAGACTAGCTTCCTGCCTCTTCCTCATAAAAGTACTCCAACACAGCTACCTAATATCCTTTTACCCTACTTCTCGACCTTCAAACCTTCCTATCTAGGGTCATGTCATTTGTAAGCTAAAAATGTGTTATGTCTTGTCTAATCACCTCCGCATTTATGACATTAGAACTTTACCAAATAGTTAAAACTTCAAACTAAACTATAAAAATCTTGATATATGTCAATGAAGTTTTTGACAAGTATAAAGGTAGTGTATTGAAACAAACTATCAATTTATTAAATTGAAATAACTCTTACGTTATAAATAAATATTACAAATAACCCACCGCATAGGAGTGGCAACCCTTACATCTCTGAACGACCGAAGAAGTTTATTCTCTAAGCAGAAAGTAAAGCATCGAATTTGAAAAAGGAAAGGAGGCTTATCACTTTTTTGAAGACAAGTTGAAGCTGTTGGCGATCCGCGTCATGCTTTTCAACGACATCTTCTTGAAGGAAGTCTTCGCTTTTATATAGCAGACTTGACTGCACAGGGGAAACGTTCCACAATTTATCAAGATTTTCTGACTTATTTTCAAGATTCTGATTGATTGACTTTTTTTTTATATGTCGCTCCGCCAGCAAGGAGCGAAAGAACCAAGTTTTCTGTGGTGGTGTCAGAATTTGCATGTTTATGATGTATTATATCTATAAACTAGCCAATTCTTTCTTTTTTTCATGTAACTAAAAGCATGTATTAATCACCAAAGTAAGTATGTACAAAACAAGACATAGCTATACACAGCTTGCCAGTCTAAATAAAAGCAACTGAGCAACAGAAACCGAGGCTAAAATAGAAAACTAGACACGACAGAACTGATCCTGATAGGGGCTCTAACACAGGTAACATAAGTTATATCCTTTGTAACAATACCCTAGTCACGACTTTTCTTCTCATAGATTCTCCAATTTCTCTCCATCCAAATGCCATACAGTCTCTGAATATATCATTTTGAAAACCTGTGCTCTTCGACAGTTTCCTCTTGAATTTGCAATCATCCAGCCCATGTGCAAATTGGACATGGATGCGATGGAGGAGAGCATTGACATATTGGAACTTGATTTCTTCGACCTTTATTCTTAAGTGAAAATAATACAAATGCTAAAGAAAATTTCATATGAGAATGATGATGATTATTCAAAAGATCAAGAAGGGGAAACTAAGGCTTGGTGGACCGTAGTTAGGCATTTTAGCTCCAACTCTAAGCAACATTTTTCGAGTGTGAAATCAAATTAGTTCCTTATATGTTTTATCTTTTCTATGGTAAAATCTATTTTCTTTACAGCTTTTGGATTTGAAGTTTATGAATTTTGAACTTACCATCACATTTATAGTTAGTTCTAGTTACTAAATTTGCAGTTAAATATTTATATACATTTTTAAATACAAATATAAGTTAAGCAGAAACCACTAAATTCATCCGAACTTATACGTAATATTGTAGTTCTGTTCCAGAGATATAAAGGGATAGACAGTCTAAGCCAGTATCAGAAAACAACAAGTACTAGTCTCCCGGGGCATAGCTGGATGACAAATGAGGGAACTTAAAATCATGCTGGAGGCCTGCAGCGTGGGTTCGAATTCTGGTGGGAGCAATTTGCTTTCTTCTGAGGTAGGACTTGTAGGTGATGTTTGTTGCTCTGTTCTCAAACTCTGGTCATTCAGGCATATCCCGCGATTTACTGATAGTAGTGCTGAGTAACCGGGACTACTATCTCCATGAATAGTTTGGCGTAAGCCAGAAAACTGTATATCAAAAAGAAAAAAAAACAAGTACGGTTAGATAAAAAGTTGAAAATACTATAGTAAACAAAAATGTGAAAATAAATAGTGGGAATACAAACTAATAGCCGTAGTACATGGTATATAATGAAGGAGCTTTTTTTGGGCTGCTAATGTAGACCTGTATCTTGGCGTGTTCACGCATGACCAAATGAATTCCATATATGCATTTGCTTAATACCTAACTGGCTTTAACTCTACGCATAAATCCATCATAAAGTCTCCTAATAAACATAAGGAATATATGAAAGGGGGAAATAGAAAAAGAAAAGAGAAAATAAGAGATAAGGGAGGGCTAGTTGATTGATATATAATTGAGATTGTTTACTTTTATAAACACTATGCAAAATGAATCTAAATTTGCCGAGAGAAGAGTACTTGATACAGGATGGTTACAAGAATAAAATAGAATAAGATTGCTTATTCTAGTCCCAATAAGGGAAAACCAGAAAAAATATTAGAGAAAAGGGAGTGCCAGCTGAGTGATAAATAATTTAATCAAGTTTTTACCTTAACTTAAAATCTTTTTAAATTTTGTTAACCGTAACTTAAGATTACTTTTCTATACTTAGTTTTCCAATACCTAAAATTTGGTGTTTGGTTAAAAACACAGATACAAACTTATCAACATTGGTATTTGATCCATAATTATGAGTAGTAGTTAAAAGATTCATGTCAAAAATCCTTTTCAAATTCTTGCAATAACAAGTCACAGCAAGCTTAACCGTTTTTCCTTTTTTACAGTCAATTTAATTGAACCTCGGTGATTTAACGAAATGAAATATCTTCTAGTGATTTGACACATAAGCAGATTCAAAATTTAAAGTTTTTGAATTTCTATAACAATCTTAAGTAAATAAACAAGTACTAACTAAGTTCATAGTCAAACATGTATTTACTTCCAAAATATGTCGAGACTCAATACAACTACCATTCACAATTTACATGAAAATGCCAATCTGATTCCAAATCTGTCGTAATATGTATAATGTATTTCATATTAACTATAGTGTAAATCTGCATGGTGAAAAAAAAGAAATGATATTTATTTACGAAAATTTTATTGCCTTCTATGCTATCCTATACACAAAAGAATGTGAAAAATCATGTCTGTGAAGTTCAAATATAAACACGATGCTAACCACCTCCAGGAATTACATTTAAAAGACTCTTGACTAGCAAAAAATTTACAGCAAAAAACAATCAAGTCAGAATTTTCACTTGTACTGACTACTAGCTACTTTATGGGATAATTTTTGTTAGGAAGTATTTTACTTTTTATGTGTAACTTTTCAATGCTAAATTTATATTATTAATCGGGCCCAAATAAGTATCGGATGTCGAATGAAAAATAAAATAAAATTTTATAGTATATGAGAATTCTCACAATCTTGCGCTCCCGTTTGGCCATAGATTTTGGGAGCATATTTTCAGATCTTTGTTAGGCCATAAAATTTTGATGAATTTTGAAAACAAATCTCTAAATTCCAAATTCGGGCTCAAACATGTTTTTGGGCAAAGATCTTTGGCCTTTTCAAAACTTTTAAAAACTACCCTAAACTTTTATATTTTATAAAAAAACCTCATTTATTTATGACCCAACTAATTCTATCTACCATGTTCCTCCGTTAAAGTCGTATCTATCATGTTTCTACAATTAAAGCAGTCTATTCTATAAAGTGAACGAGCTAAGTTGTACCCAAATAGTAGAAGAAGAAATCCTAGGGAAAATTGTTTTGTCAACTATAAAAATTCGTTGCGAAGATAAAAATGGATCTTTTTGTTGTAATTTGAATTGTAGTAGCTAGCAAGTGTGTTATTAGCAGTTGTTATTAAATATTATGTTCTGCATAATTTGAGATTAGCAAGTATGTATGTTTTGTATGATTGAGTATTCTTGATAATTTTTAGAACTTATGGGTATAAGTAATGTTTCATGTTTTTCAAAATAAAAAGTGAAATATATTTTGAAAAACTATGGCTACACATTTTCAAAACTTTGAAAACTTTACCCAAATCAATTTTTTCAAAATATTTTTGGAAATCTATAGCTACATTAGATCTCTTGAACCCACAGTCCTTATTAGACAAAACTATGAGATTATTACAAAAAGTAACATTGTTTGACAAGTTGTAGTACTGTCTTGTAAAAGAGAGTAATAAAACTTCAACGACTCAAGTCTTACGTGTTTACCAGGTACTTACTACTTAGAAGTTAATTACAATATACATGCAAATAGTGATGGATTCACAATTTTTACTAGAAAATTTTAAAATTATAAAGAATTAAACTTATCAAAAAGTTAATGAAATTCAACCTCTAATATATATGTATACGGAAAATAATATATGAACCTTATACTTACGTGTGTAATTTAATTTGTTGAAAAGAAGAGTTCGAATGAATCTTTTGCGACCCATAGCTCCACCCCGACAAGCAAATGTAACAATATTCCGTATGTGCATGGTGCATAAATTTATACAATGATTAAGCCGTACTAACATAATTGAATTGCTTTCGTCTAAAAATTACAATACAAACAACAAATAACAACATAACCAGTAAAATCCCACAACGTGGGATCTGGGAAGGATAAAGTGTACGCAGACTTTATCTTCACCTTGGTAGGTAGAACGGCTGTTTTCGGGAGACCCTCGGCTCAAGACAAAGCATAATCACAATCAAAGCAAAGTAAGAGAAACAATCATATTCATATAAGAAATTAAAGCAATATGAACATACTGATAACAAAATCGAATATGTCATGGTAGCGTATTCTAACAAAAGGAAGTAGTGGTTAACACAACTAAATAAGATAAACAAAGTACACTAAAGAACACATAGCAGCAACAATCAAACTACAGGGGACTATAAAGCAATAATGCCTATATAAGTGTGATAGGCTAATCAGGCCTACAGTAAGAACACTACAACTATCATTTTGTAAGCGTAAGTAGGACTACGCTTGACTACCTACTACCCTTCTACCATAATTCGTGTCCTCCACAACCCCCTATCTAAGGTCATGTCCTCAATAAGTTGCACTTGCGTCATATCCTGTCTAATCACCTCTCCCCAATACTTCTTCGGCCTACCTCTACCCCTCATGAACCCGTCCATTGTCAACCTCTCACACATCCGCACTGGGGCATCTGTGTCTCTCTCCTCTGCACATGCCCGAATCATCTCAGTCTCGCTTCCCGCTTCTTATCCTCCACCGAAACCACTCTCACTTTGTCCCATATATTATCATTTCTAATCATATATCTCCTTGTATGCCCACACATCCATCTCAGCATTCTTATCTCCACAACTTTCATCTTTTGTATGTGTGAAGTCTTGACTGCCCAACACTCCGCCCCATACAACATAGTCGGTCTAACCACCACCTTATAGAACTTACATTTAAGTTTTTGTGGCATTTTTTTGTCGCACAAGACTCCAGATGCGAGCCTTCATTTCATCTACTCTGCCCCCAATGCGATGTGTGGCATCGTCATCAATATCTCAATTCCATTGGATAATAGATCCTAGATACTAGAAGCTTTCTTTTTTTGGAATGACCTGAGTACCAAGCCTCACATCCACGCCTGTTTCAGGGCCGCTCCCATTGCTGAACTTACACTCCAAATATTATGTATTGGTCCTACTCAACTTGAACCCTTTAGACTCCAGAGTCTTTCTCCAAACCTCCAGTTCGGTGTTCACTCCGCTGCGAGTCTCATCAATCAGGACTATGTCGTCTGCGAATAACATACAACATGGTACCTCCCATTGAATTTGTCGCGTCAGTCCGTCCATCACCAAGGCAAATAGGAATGGGCTAAGAGTTGATCCCTAGTGCAACCACATCATCACTGGAAAGTGCTCAGAGTCTCCTCCTACTATCCATACCCTAGTCTGGGCTCCATCATATATATCCTTGATCGCCCTAGTGTACGCCACATGTACACGTCTAACCTCCAAACATCTCCATAGAATCTTCCTAGGGACTTTGTCGTATGCCTTCTCGAGGTCGATGAAAACTATATATAACAAGATTAAATATATATAATTTTGAATCTCTTTTAAAAGATCTTTTAATATATTAACAAAGTGGTTTAAAAAATTAATATGACATTTTTATATTTTTTTAATTTTCTTTACTAAAATTTGTCATTCCAGCGTTGAACTTATCGGAGCAAGAAGAAACTGAGAGGCAAGCTTGTATGCTACCAATTATTGTTTCTGCATAATTGATGTAAAAGGGTAGCAAGTAACAACAACAACAAAAATATGTCCGTATTTTGTGCTGCTCCATTTATTTCTCCAACTACACACCCCATATTTCAAATTTTATTTATTGCCTTCCATACAAAACCATACCAACTTTAATAATTTGAAATTTAAACAGAATGTTATATCATTATTCACAGCAACAACTCCAAAGGCCAACTGGCCTACTACATCATTTTGAAAAAACAAAAAGAAAAGAAAAAAGAGAGAGAAAAAGGTAAGGACTATTATGTCATTTGAATGTTCCTGTTCAGTGCATAGGGGAAATAAATAATGAAATAAAGGACTCTGCGAGAAGAAAAAAAAGAGGAATAAAGAAGAAGCAATGGGTCAAAGACAAGGTAGAGTTCTCGAGAAAGCCAAAACTCATCCACCCACCCTCCTACAAAAATCATTAATTATTTTTAAAAGTATATAGTTTATATTTATGAAATGTAGTTACTGTATTTGTGAGACGTATCTATCAATGTTGATACAATTTTTTCACGCTATTTCAATTGATATAACATGCGGCGATATAATTAATATTCGCTTGATAATAGTGATACTCGTCTGATACAATTGAGCTGAATACTAATAGCTTTTTTGTTGATATAACTGATATCTGCCTTTTACAATTTTTTAATGTGATACAATTCTTTCGCGTGATACAATAATTGTAACTATATTTTATAAATATACAAACTATAACTATATTTAGTAATGACACTAATATTTATGATAAAAAATTTCTCATTATTTTTTCACCCTCTTGATTATTTCCTATCTCCTTACCAATTTCCCACTTCCCCAAAAATATCAAAATTCACAAAACCCTAGAAATAATAAAAGGAAAAAAGAAAAAAAAGAGGGAGAGAGAGGCTCTCTCTTTCTCTCTAATTTTTATTTTCTTTCACCCAAACAGACCACAAACAGTAGAGAGAGAAACCAAGTTTCTAGAGAGAGAAAGTAAGAGCTTTACCAGATAAGAATCCTCATCTCTTCTCTCCTTCCATGGCTTTATCGTTTCATATTCATTCCTAGTTCTATCATCAGATCTCATATTTCCTTATCTCTTCTCCAAAATAATACAAAAAACTCAACTTCTAGAACCTTCGGCGATGCGTAGGGGTAGAGAAGCGGCACCGGTGACCGGAGAACCAAACGGATCTGGTGGATCTAAGGAGATAAGGCTCCGTGGAGTCCGAAAAAGACCATGGGGAAGATTTGCGGCGGAGATTAGAGATCCATGGAAGAAAACTAGGGTTTGGTTAGGTACTTTTGATTCTGCTGAAGATGCTGCTAAGGCTTACGATGCAGCAGCACGTACACTGCGTGGACCTAAAGCTAAAACTAATTTTCCTTTACCGTCTTCTCATCTACCTCCTTATGCTCATCATCACCAGTTCAATCAAAGCTTAAACCCTAACGATCCTTTTTCCGATTCCCGATTGTACGCTCAGGATCACCCGATTGTATCACAGAGACCTACTTCGAGCAGTATGAGTAGTACGGTGGAGTCCTTCAGTGGACCTCGACCGCCGCCGACGCAGCGGCAGCAGACGGCGGCGTCCAGAAAGTATCCACGGTCGCCGCCGGTTGTTCCGGATGATTGCCATAGCGATTGTGATTCGTCTTCTTCTGTTATCAATGACGGTGACTGTGACAACGGCAACATCGCTTCGTCGTCTTTCAGAAAGCCGTTACCTTTCGATCTAAACTTACCTCCGCCAATGGATGACGCCGGCTCCGACGCATATGCCGACGATCTTCACTGCACAGCACTATGTCTTTGACGAAATGATGGTTTGATTGGTCCACCTGTCATTGGAAACCATTTGCTTACCTAGTTTTTTTTTCTGTTTTTTTTGGATGACGGAAAAAATGCAAAAAAAGATGAAGAGAAGAACCATAGAGATAAACTAAACTATGTCTGCTATGAGTCATGTGTTGTTGTTGGAAGAGAATTCAACCTGTTTAATTTAATTCTCATATTTTATATCATGGGATTTCATGATAGGTGGATGGATCAGTGTATTTTAAATTTGTTCTTATTGCGTGTCTTAAAACTATGAATCCTTTGTTGTTTGGAAGTCAAATTTATATATATTGACATGCAAGATTAGAGGGTAACTTGTGTTCTTTCTGTGCTGCTATCTATGTTATATTCTGCCCCTTTCAGTCTTTGTAACAATGGAGACTTTATCTGATCAAATATCAGTTGAGAATTATTCTTATTTCGGGCTTCTCGCTTTACATTTCTTCAAATATTACTTATTTTTCTGTATGGATGTATTTTCATTGCTCTGGAACACTATGTTACTTTTGAAGTGTTGTAGAGTTGAACTTTTCTTGTGCTAGCATTGTAATTGAAGTTTGTTATTACCAGTTTTGCTGCCTATTTGTCTGTATGAAGATTTGACGCATAATGATATTCATTTAGTTTTGCCTGATAGCATCTGTTTGAATGTAAGTATGGTGATGTGTAATATATAGTGGGACGAAAACATCATATCTGCTTCAATACGAAACTGGACTATTGAGGACTGAAGATTTTAGAGTATTTCTCTTTTCGAGCTTTGTATGTATGTGAATTCTGAACTGCTTCTTTTAGCTTAAGTAACTTTTGATATAAGCATTAGAAACTTTTGGTAATCTGTATGTAGATGGTGTTCAGCTTGTGTAATGTATTCTAACTTGCACACAACGTTTATTGGTGTAACCATTTTACATATATTGGTTGCACAAGAATTTTTCTGGTGCATGGGTTTACGTGGTAGTTACATTTGTAGATCCTGCTTGGATTGCTTAGATCGTGTCATTAATATGTGATTTCAGAGATCCTTTTTTGTTAACTTGATGTCTGGTGTTGCCTTGATAGTCTTCTAAGAGTTCTCATTAATGCAGTTACTCGTGAAACATATGTATGTGAATGTTGTATGGTGTGTCATGCAATAGCTTTTCGTTTACACTATAAGCAATGTCATTCAGAAGTCCTCTAATAGATTTTGTTTCTCTTTTGTCCTGTAACTTGTTATCTCCTTTTGGGTGCCATGCTTGAATTCTTTAGATCACGTCATTAATATGTGATTTCAGAGGGATCCCCTTTTGATTGCCTTAATATTGTTCTTATAGTTGTCATTAATACAACTACTCGCGATATAACCGAGTTTCTATTTGTGAATGCTGTATGGTTGCCCTAATATTGATTCTTGCGTTTGTCCTGTAACTGGTTCGTTGTTTACCTCTTCTTTAGCTTCATATATCTGTAAAAAATTAGGGTTGAGTATTTCTTTGAGCAGATTATAAACCACCATAAGTGAATGGAGTCTGTCTTCTTGCTTTTTCTATATGTTTCATGAACATCTGCATCCTTTTGTTATTGTTAGCATTCTGAACCTATAGCCAGTCTTCTATGTTTTGCTGCTTTTCCTCCTTTTATTGATGACCTTGTTTTAGTTGGAAATATACCAGTTACCCATACTAGGTTGGATATTAGTAATGGCTTATAACATCAGTATGGGAAATGCAGGGTAATGGATAGAGACTTAATATATTGTCAGCCAAATTCTTCACTTATCGTGGATGATTTTAGATCTTATCTTTGAGATTCACTATGCAAGTGTCACTACAAATTGAGTTTGTAGAAGATGTTCTGATTCTTTTGTTCATTTTACTGGTTGATTTTCAAGTGAATAATAGTATCGGTTATACATATCCAACAAATATATTTTTCCCGATGACTACAGGCTATCTCCTGCAAATTGAAACTGGATTGTAGAATATAAGAAGTTATAGGCTAAACTTTGGACATGTTATAACAAAACGAGAGCAACTTGTTTTGTTTTGTATATGTTGAAGAGGATACATTTCAGCTCAAACGATGAAAGAAAGAATGAAGGTCTTGTTTAGTTCATATGATGAACAAAACATAGTTAGGTTGCAATTCCACTTTGACTCTAATTAGGTCCATGTATAAGCGTTGTGTATGCATGCTACATTTTTTTGTTTTTAATTTAAGAGTGAACCCGAGATCTCTGATTTAATACAAAGAGATTTTTGTTTCTTACCCCGCAATTCTTGGTAGTTGTTTGCATGACGTTTTTTTATCGCCAAAGTTCAGTACTCGTTTTGGAGTTCGATTAATTCGAATCCATGATGCTGGTGAAATCTATGTGCATAAACACTTCACAAATGTGATGATTGAGATTGTTTCAACTATGCTAGACGAAAAAATTACTTATCATGAGAGGTGTCTGCACCCTGGACTGTTGATGTTAGGCCCATTAAAGGAATACCTGTTTCTAATATGATTTTTCCCCTTCTCAAATCTCTAACTTGGAATCTTTAATTAATGTAGAGAGATTCTATTATCCCATTACAACCCTAGTGATTGTTTGCGTGAAATCTTATGTAAAAGAGAAACAAAATAAGTTCGGGGTTAATCGTTAACGATAACTAAAGTTTTTTACTCAAACAAACTTCATATTTTGGGTAGATTTATGTTTACAACAACAATAACATGCCACATATAGTCCCACAAGTGAGGTATGTGGAGGATAGGATATACGCAAATCTTACCTCTACCTAATGTGGGGTAGAAAGACTGTTTCCGATAGACCATTACCTCGAAACAAAAGACGGTAGATTTATGTTTATCTTTAAAATATATCTTTGAGCAGATATGATCCATCAAGGAACAATAAGTGTACACTTTTGGTTAAGATAAGCTATAACTTCAATTAGAGTCCAACAAAACTAACGAAATCACGTTAAAATTAATATCTTGATTAGTCCACGAAAACTGATGCAGAGCAAACCAAGCTATTCATGTAGGAATATTTACACAATAAAACCAAGATCAAACATAATATTAGGACACAAATAATTTAGATTAGCTAGGAGTTGCTTACTTGTTTGAGCGATACTGCATATTGAAATATAACCCTGATAGTATATTTATTTAGGGTCAGAGAAGGGACCTAGATGCAGTAAATGAAACCGTTGTGAGCCCTCCTATTACGGGCCTCACCGGATTGACCCACACCCATCAAGCACGTGAAGTAGGCCCAATAATCACACTTGTAATTGCGCATACGTTCAAGAACTAACATCAGAACCAAACGTTTAAATTATAAATAAAATATTTAGAATGTAAATTCATATTTTTTCTTACAATTCATTCTTCTATCATATGCAACGTGAAGTTGGAGTTTGCTCTGCTCTACAAAATTGGTAACCAAACTTCTTGTTGGCTATTGCCAATGTTACGTAAGAAAAAGTTTTCGTGAAGAGGATCTTATGTTGGAAATTTATTAATGTGGAATTAAGTATATCTCATTAATTTATGACTCGAACAATTGAGGCCCGCACGTCAGAAAAATCGTTTCCACACACGTGCACACGTAGTGCCAAGTATCACAATTTTCATTAGTAAAAGAGATATTGATACGTATGTAATACGTTTGAGACATATAATTATGGACGGTTATTGGCCAAATGACAATGTATTCCACGTTGGTACAAAAAGGAAGAAGTGTAAGATGAAACGAGTCGAAAATCGTCGCGGAGCCGCGAAGGGCCGCGGCGCAGCCCCGTCAGAGCCGAGGCGCCGCGGCGCTGCTAATTGGGTGGCCCAGTCACTGGAGCCGCAACGCTAATTCACAGAGCCGCGGTGCTTTGGAGACAGAATGCTGCGACGGAAAGTTGAAAAGTTCTAACCTTTGGGCTAGTTTTGGAGCATTGATTCTCCATTATTTGGCTGAATGCAACCCCTCAATTAAGTGTTATTACATGGTTATTGAAGGTCATTAGTTGGCTAGTTGAGGGGTCTTCTCCTTACACTATAAATTGAGGCATTTGGCTCAATTGAAGAACACTACACAACACTTAGAAAATACTCCATAATTTTCTGAATTTATCTTTTTCCTCTCTAGCAAAGTTACTATACTTAAAGTTCTTCAAGAGTAACATTTGAGTGTCCTTTGCTCAATTGTTAAGTTTATGTTGTATCTTGGGAGACTATTGTCCGACAACGTAAAAGGTGATATACGGGGCAATCTTGTCTTAAAGACAGAGTGTTATCACTCGACTCAGCAAATCATAAAGCAGTTTGTTAAGTTCTTGATTTACAGTTTATTGTAATATTTAGTTTATCATTTCTTACCATTATAATAGTTATTTACTTTTCGTTTTCTGCAACAATTGTATCCCAACACCTTCTTATTAATTAATCTATATAATAATACTTTTAGTACAATTTAGTTTCCTCTGAAACTATATAATTAACTTATTTATCGTGTTGCAAACAATTTATTTCATTGAAAATAACCATTGTGATTCTGCTATATGTGACCAAGATGTTGGGAGTTACCAAGAATATTAGCCTTTTGTATGATTACCAAATGAAACTAAGGAAAAAAGGCATAAGTGTTCTATTCTTGTCTGGAATTTTCATTTACACACTTACACTTACATATTCATATTATTTTGGGTTTAATTGGGTTCTATTAAACCCCCTACACATACTCCTTAAAAAGCCACATTAAACCACAAGGAATGTTAGTGTTGCGAAACGAACTCTAAGAGGAGGTCTCTGAAATTATTCCTTTAGTTAATTAAAAATAATTAATTACAAAATATCTAATAAAAATGATATGTTTACATATTAGTCAATTTTTTAAACTTGTTTTGTGCCTCTCAAATGCCTTCAAAAATGAGTGTGTGCTTCTTATATCATCACTCAAGGTGTGATTATTCGGTTTCGCAAAAAATTAACCATTCAACCCCGGCAAAGTATACAAGTGCATAGAGATGCCATTTCTTTTTCAGTTTTTTTTTCTATCCTGCTTTAATGTTTTTCAGTACCGTACATTTTTTTAGGAACGCACCAAAATAAAACAACCTTTGCTTCCTGTACAAACATCACTTTCCATAAAATATATTTTAATTAATCCCTTGATTATTATTAATTTCGTGCATAACAAATGTACAGAAGAAAACAATTTTTTCTTCTTTTTCTCTTTATTTTTTTTGGTCTTTTTAAATGCATCTTTTAAGTCGACATCACATGTGGTTAAAATAGAAAGAGGGCAGGTTGGCCATCTGCTTAATTGAAATGTTTGCATGTACACATAGGACACATGTAGCTGCTGCAACGTATGAATTATGATGTGATGTTGTCTTCTTGAATTATTTGGATTTTATGTAGTTCGGATCTTTCAAAAATTCATGTCATACTTGAGTTGAATTCTTTAAAAATTACATTATTTTTGAAATATTCGACATGTTGACTTCATCGATCATTTAGTTTTCTACATTGCTCTGATCTTTGTCGTTTGGTAGCTGATTTGGAAATGAGTTATGCATGCATTAAATTCTGTATAAGTAGTACTATGTTTGGTAGTTAGTTAAGGGGTAAATTTCACAAATGCTCAATTAATTATCATTTTTTTTTACAAAAGTCATTTAATTATATTTTCTAACACAAAAATTACTTAACTTTGAGCAATTAACACAAAAGTCACTAAAATCACGTTCATGTATTACTAAATCACTTTTCCTTGAATAACTTATTTTTTACTCTTTTTTTATTAAAATCTAATAAATAAAATTTTAATAAAAAAGGTTCAACCCGACCCGACCCAAAACCCATATGAAAAAGTAAATAACTCTTCATATTCCTCCCTTTTCCCTACCATTTTAACATGTTTGGTTTGACTTGAAAATCCAAATTATAATTTAAAATAATTTCTGAATTAGTTTCACCGTTAAATATACACTTGAAAAATAAGAATATGATGAAATTATGATAATATGTTGTAAAATATTTGAATCTTTACACTTTGGTTATTTATGCAAATGATTAGTATTATCATTACTGAATTAATTTTTTAGTACTCCAATTCGCATTTTTGTGTTCTTCAAATTCTGTTCTCATTTGTTAAAGGCTTTGCAAGGTAACTGCATACTTATATTCGTTTGCAGACAACTTATTCCTATCACCTTTGTTACTTCACTTGTTAGGCAAAAAATAGATTTTTTTTTGCTGAAACGAAGAACGCTTTTTATAAAGCAAAAAATACATAAAAATAAAAGTCTTCACAGTGCGAAAGTAGATCTCAACGATACTATCTCTAGACTCTCACAATATGTTCGTCTAGCTGCACGACGCTTGTATTGCTCTCTCACAACCCCGTTTTCACGGTTTAGGCAGCTCTCATTTCACAAAGATAATTTAGAGGAGAAAAGGTGGTTAAATCTAAACCAACATGTGCACCAATATCAATATTTTGGGAGAGGGGTAGGCAAATACCTATAATGCGAAAGTAGAATTCATAGATGAACATGTACAAACTTTATTCTCAACAACACCTTTTTTCTTGGAAATTTGGCCTTAAGCTTAAGTTTATATTACTTAGTAATAAGTTTTCTTGTGTAGTAAGAACAATAATTTTAAAGCATTACCTAGTAATTAAAATTTAATTGACTTGGGTAGCTAGAGCCTAGAAGAATAACCTTGTATTATTTCAAACCAAACATGTTAAAATGGTAGGGAAAAGGGAAGAATATGGGAGTTATTTACTTTTTTCATATGGCCTTTGGGTCGGGTCGAGTTGGACATTTTTTATTAAAATTTTATTTATTAGATTTTAATTTAAAAAGGTAAAAAATAAGCTATTTAAGGAAAATAGTTTAGTGAAACCTGAAAGCGGTTTGAGTGACTTTTGCGTTAGTTGCTCAAAGTTAAGTGACTTTTGTGTTAAAAAATATAGTTAAGTGATTTTTATGAAAAAAAGTGATAGTTAAGTGACCATCTATGAAATTTACCGTTAGTTAAGAGGTAAGTTATTCATGTATAAAATTAATATAGTATTTGATTTACAATTTAGAAATTCGCATGACTAATACTTGCATCATTCTAACAAATTCCCAAACGATCCCTCAAATGTTGTTGTATTCATCTTATGTGTCGGATCTTTTGAAAATACATTACTTCTAAAGAAACTGCACACATCGTTTTTGGAGAATTCGAATAGTATAATTGGTTTCAATGTTATTTTAATTCGGTTTCATTTTACTGTTGACACCAAAAAAACGTGTATAGATTACTAATCTACGTATTTTAGAGAGTTCAATGTAGTTAGTTTGTGAGTAATTTGATAATATAATGTAAATATATAGATAGTAAGTGTATAAACACCGACATGATTTTACTCAAGTGGTGTCAAAAAATAGCTTGTGAGTGGATTTGCTCTAAGATCGTGGTGGTTTTAAGCTTTTATTCTTTTGTCCTGAATTTCTATTTATCTTGTATTATTCTCAAACAGTGGTGGCCTATTATTTATATTCACGGATTATTATTATTTTCTAAAGAAACTATTATGCACACATATATGTATAATAAACTATTTTTTGCAAAATGACATCTCTCACTAAAGGGTGTTTCCGCCATTCATTAATTTGTTTAAGAATTAAACCTTTTTAATGCTTGAATCTTAACTAAAAAACAAGTTTAGTTCTTAATTAGATTACTGCCTTCGTTATAAATCTGGCTGACAAGTGGGCTTTGCCTAAGATGTATTGATTTTAGTTAAATCAGACTTCTATTATTGTGTGTAAACTAAGATTTGGAAAAAAAGGTTATTCCCCTAGTTAAAACATTATATAAAATATTGGCTAGTATTATTAGAATTTTGTTTCAGATCATAAAACAAGAGTATCAAAGATGCAAGAAAGACACGTATTGGTTAATGATGAGAGACCAATTTCATATAGATTTCTTTAATCTGTTTTTCTATAAATAAAATCAGTTGATTGAAATGAATTAGTCTAGCCAGGGACAGAATTAGAAGCGAAAGGGGCTCATTTATATATATATATATATATATATATATATATATTAGTGAAGATCATGTCTTCGCTATTGAGTTTATCGTAGTTTTCTTTTACTCTTTGGAATGTCCATATTGGTAATTATGATTATATAAAATATATACAGCTCGATTGCATGATCTATGATCAAAGTGTGCAAATGTTATATTTTGGGATCACCATTTAAGCCGCATTAACAATTTCACACATGCGATGCATGTGGATGGTTTTTTTTTTTTTTTGCGTGAACTTCAGCTAATTTATATGAACTTCAGACAAAATTGGTTGAATTACAATCATATATAACTTCAGGTCAAATGTTAAGAGTACCACAACAGATATGGAATGGGAACATGAACTCCTTATATGGACTTAGACAATAATCACCCTAAAAGCTAGCTTTTGGGATTGAGTTAGGCCCAAGATCCATTATTTACATGGTATCAGAGTCCGGCCTCATTCCATATCCGGAATCCATATTCATATCCGATGTGGTACTCTTAAAACTCCTCCGCACGCCCAGACTTTGTTAACTGGAGCATGGATAATATAATTTCGGGGGTCCAACATCGGTGAACAAAGAATTGAAATGGGTCTAGCTCTGATACCATGTAAATAATGGATCTTGGGCCTAACTCAACCCCAAAAGCTAACTTTTAGGGTGAAGATTGCTCAAGTCCATTTAAGTAGTCCATGTTCCCATTCCATTTCCGATGTGAGACTCTTAACACTTCCCCGCACGCCCAGACCTCGTTAATTGAAGCGTGGACAATATAATTTGGGGGCCCAACATCGACGAATAAACAATTGGAATAGGTCTGACCCTAATACCATGTAAAGAATAGATATTTGAGTCTAACTCAACCCCAAAAGCTGAATAGGTCTGGCCCTAATACCATGTAAAGAATAGATATTTGGTCTAACTCAACCTCAAAAGCTAACTAGCTTTTGGGGTTGAGTTAGACTCAAAATTTATTCTTTAACAAATCTAACATCAGACACCGCATGTCTAAAGTTATTTCGGAATAGATAGAGATGCAAAAAAAAATTAAAAAGTAAATCTAAGTTAACTAATAATGTCCAAATAAAATATGCCTGAAATTTTCACTTGATATATGGATTTTTTAGGACTTAAATCCAAATCCGGTGATTTGAAAACTTCCACAAACAAATGAAACAGATAGAAATAGAGGGAGAATGAAGACAAGCAAACACTTCATTTGCGTGTTTATATCTACTTATGAATTTATAATAATAACTAAATATATACGAGGGACCGAATGTCTAAAAGTTATTGGTCATTTCTCCATCACTCTACATCTCATCCATTAGCAAAAATAATAAAAATGAATTGTTATAGCATTATGTGTGAGTTTGATACTTCAACTTAGATTTATAGATTTAACTAATATTGGTTTTGTTTTTTCCCGAAAAGGTCCTCCAAAGTATGTGGCTAAAGACGTGACAAACCTAAACTTTAATATTTAAGTCAAATCAAAAGAATCAAGACTAATAATGGTGCAAGAAGCAAAATAATTTGTCATCATCCAGAAAAAAAGAAGAAGCTATTATTATGAAATTGGAAGGGAAATTATTTAATACAAAAAAAATCTATTTACCTTTTGTAAGAGAAGCAGTGGTACTCTTTTTTTCCAGAAAAAAATATTATGGCATGCAATATCTATAGAAATAGTTCACCTAAAACATCAAAAAGGGATGAATGAAGAGTTTTATGCTATTGAGACCTCTATTTTGGCCAAATAAAGGAAGTATTAGCAACCTATCCTTTAAGGGCAGTTATTACTCCTTTAAAAAAATATTTATTAAAGGTTATTAATTATACTTTAAGAAATTTATTTGACTACTACTACTTTATGTAGTTATTTAAATAGTATATCAAATGAGAATAATATACTTCTCTTGATTTGTTAAAATGCACAAGTAATTTTTTTAGTATAGTGAATTAAGTAAAATGAAATGGAGGGAGTATTGTTTTGTTAATTTTCATTTATTATAAATAAATCTCTATAATTAATTATTAGTACTTTATATTGTGTTGACCATTTTGAGTGGTCTAGATATTATTGTCCCTGACTAGATCCTTTAATCCTGTCTAAATATAAAACTAGGTGAGAAATCAATTAACATAATTATATGCTTCTTTTTGGTGCGACAATTTAAAAGCAAAGCATAATTGGAATTAAAGGTTATTTTTGTATAGAAATACACTCCATGTCCCTCATCAATTAATTGTGTAAGGGCTTTTAGAAGAAATTATAATATCCTAACCAATTCACTATAGTCTTAGAATGATGGTTAATTCTCTTTATTAATTCGCCCATTTAGCTAATTCTTCATCTAACGCTTTGGGTTTCTCTTATCTCTTATTTATTATAATTATTTTCTCCTTTATCTACTGCTTTGAGCTTCTCTTTCCTCTTAGAATTATTTTGGAGTACTTCTCTCCTTTAATTTTAGTCAAT